>CM070036.1:130631843-130649204 GCA_036250615.1 Ptychadena robeensis | reverse complement strand
TTGATTAAAAATTACCAACACATTGGACTGTTTACACCTAATCAGAAGCAAAAAAAAAAGGACTCAGCTGCTGATTTCCTTTCAGATCTATTGATTTTATTGGATTGGAAATCAGATCAGAGAGTACCAAGCCTTGGCTTGTAATAGAATTGAATATATGTTTTATTAAAATTTCAACAAGTTAACTTTGTGAGTTATTTGCAAAGCCCCTGAAAATGTTATCATCATTAAAATTGGTAGATGCAGGGAAGGCTTGTGGGTGTATTAGAAACAAAGAAAATGTTGATCAAGCATGTATAGTTTTTGCATACATTAAGTTAAAATTCAAGTCAAAATATTTAGAGTAGATTTTTCAACTTAACTTTTTCTTGTAATGTTTCCACAACCATTTCCTACATCTTCAGTGAATATTGGTGATGATTAGTGTTGATCAGATTCTAACACAAATTTTTATTGCAAATGTCAGGAATTCGCGAAGATATCAAATATAGTTCTTTATCTCCATAATCGTGAATATTTTAAATTTTTTACATCAGTCCTCAGAACTACCATACATTGTATTTTCAATATGCGGATGTACATGTGCTGATTTGCGTAATGAAGGTAATATTAACTGGAGATCACAAATTTTCTAGTTTACAAATTTATTGTGAATATTAGGCAACTAAATTTATGATATTTCATGAATATTGCCTATGCTGCTCATCACTAGTGATATCTTGTTCAGGACTTTGCAATTACCTTACAAATTCAGCTTGTCAAAACAACTTGACCATCTCTAGTATCTAATGTTCATAGGATAGGTTACAGCAACATCCATTGCAAGGTGCACATTGTTGAGAAGTGTGGATGAACCCTATTTGTTAAAACTTGTGTTTAAATTTACAATATCTATTTTAGGTGACTATGATTTAGACCTATCGTAGATCATTTTGCCACAGGAAACCAGGACATCATTGTTGTTGAAAACTAATGAAAACCCTCAAAGTTCCCACATACTGACCCAGTGTATGGTCAGCCTATAAAGCACGTAGTTACTAAACTTCAAAAGTACATTTATTTCATGGAATTTTCATCTGCAGTGATGCAATCTGTTTACAGCTGAGGTCTTCTAGTCTTTTCTCAAGATCGCATTTCCCTACAGCGAGTATGTGACCTTTGTAGACAATTCGAGGAATATCAAAGGGAGTAGGTAGCTCAGATTGACATTATTACACGAGCAACAACATTTTGATATTTAAGCTTGCACATTCCAACTCTCAATCATAAGTCTTGGCAATGTCATTCCATAGCAGCACACATGATGACAGCCTGTATCACTCATCGCTTGCCCTAGCTGTTCTGAACATCTGTAAGAAACTCTCACCTGTACACATCAAGGAGTCGGATTCCCTCTGCTCTCAGTCCCAGAGTCTTGGTAAAGCTTGTCAACAGAAAGCAGACACAGGAAAAAAAGAGAGCGAGCTGCTGGTGTCATGTTTGACAGAGGAAGCAGTTACTTGTTTCAGTTCTCTGCATATAGACATATATATCGAGTGACTTTCTGGCATAAGTACAAAAGTGATCATTTCACTTCATGTGTACAGTAAAGAAAATAGCACAGATTCTTAGACATGTCATCACAGACTGTCATAAAGTTCATACACATGATTCCAGAGAACACAGACATGGGGTGAGGTGTTGGAGGCTTTCATTTAGACATGAAGCCATTTTGATACCTAAACTTGTTTCTAAGCAATTCTTTATTAGATTTTCCAATCTGAAAACTTATTCAAATACCAGTGAGTGCTCATTTATTTTAATCAACACCAGTGCTATTAGAACTTTAACTAGCCAATAGTTTGCAAGAGCAAAAATCTCCCTTAGGATGTATCTTTAAACCTCCACCCTATATTGGACAAGTGGTACTCAATGTGTGTCTTTGACTTATATTTAAGATAGTCAAAAAATGTTGTCAAATATTGTGTAGCTGATTTTGCACAATTTTTGTCAGTCAACTTTTCTAGTTAAATTTAAACTTAATTTTTGCAAAAACTACTTGTGCTAGAACAATACTTTTTTGTCATTTTCCATAGCCCTTCTTTACATTTTGGTGATACCATATTCAGTGGCTCTCAAATAAATGCCAAAATGCTGTGAAAATTTCTTTCCCATATATACTGGACCTGCTCAGGCATAGTTTTATTCTGGATAGTGGTCCAGTCTCTAATTCAGAAGGTCATTGGAATAAACATCTCTAGTGATCTCTTCTACTTTTATAGGCCTCAGTCCACTTGGACTGACCAAGTATGCCATTTCCTTCTTTAGATATGTGATTACAATGTTCCAACCTCTTCATGGCCTTATAGCAGAAACGCTATAAGCGCCCCCTCGTGTCAAATTGAATTTTTCTCTTGCATTGCAAGATACTCACCTTCTTGAAACAGCTTGTTCAGATACAGTAAATTATAAAATGGACACATATTGCATCCATGATTTTTATTGATGTGCAGTATATTATCTTCTACAGACTGTGGAACATTATATCACCTGTGTATTCTATTGAGGTTGTTCATGTTTCATTATTACTCTTTTTTATGTTTTTCTAAGTTGTCTAGATAGTTGAGAACCTTAAATAAAAAACAGTTAAAAGAACTCCTCAAAAGTTCAACTTAATAAGAGCAGCTATTATGGCTGTGGCTAGCACAAGAACACATTTGGGGAGGGGATTTGAGAGGAAAACCATGCAGCATCTCAATTGTCTGATTGTATGTATTGCCTTCTACTGGCAAAGTGAGTCCACATTCATTACAAATAATAATGTTAATTACTAATACACTGCCTGGCCCAAAAAAAGTCACCACCTGAATTTAACTAAGCAATTAGGTACACGCCTCCTATTAGATAAATCTGGGGTTGCTGCAGTTGGTCAGGTCTAGGTTCAGCAACAGTATGTTCTCCAAGAATGAGGTCAGCTGACTACCTGAATATACTAAATGACCAGGTTATTCCATCAATGGATTATTTCTTCCCTGTTGGCATGGGTATATTCCAAGATGACAATGCCAGGATTCATCGGGCACAAATTGTGAAAGAGTGGTTCAGGGAGCATGATGCATCATTTTCACACATACATTGCCCACTACAGAGTCCAGATCTTAACCTCATTGATAATCTGTGGGATGTGCTGGAGAAGGCTTTGCACAGTGGTCATACTCTACCGTCATCAATGCAAAATCTTGGTGAAAAATGAATGCAACACTGGATGGAAATAAATCTTGAGACATTGCAGAAGTTCAAAATCAAAACAAAGCCACAACCATAATCAAAGCTAAAAGCGGTCCAACAAAATATTGTGTGTGACTTTTTTTTTGGTGGTAACTTTTTTATTTGGCCAGGCAATGTATAATATCAATTATAGATAGACACGAGATTTTCTATTTCCGAAAAGGTGATATAGAAAAAAATTTATGTGGGAAGCTAAAAGCGGTCCAACAAAATATTGTGTGAAGTCACAAACCACAAATTCAGGAAAATTCTTACAGTTAGTCATGAAACTGATACAATATATTAAAGTGGCATCATGCCCAAAGTTTACTTATTAACCAGAAAATTTCATATAACAGATTATCCTCATATGACCTTCTAGTCTTCCTTATTTAGTAGAATCCTGGGTATGGCTGGAAGAAGTCAGACAATAGCAATACTTGTTCACCATGTCTAAATCTGAATATATCCAGTAAACTGGCTGTACTTTAAGGGGCTTGTTGTGGATTAATGAATAATATGTTTTTTAATGTGGATTGTTGAATGATAAAAAATAGAAACTCCTCATTACACAGCCTACATGAAGCTTTGATCATGCTGCTACATCTGACTAAGGTCTTTAATCCTCCTTAAAAACCTGGTCTGTCATAAATCTAAACCATTTATTAAATATACCTACTTAATCAATGTGCATTGATTAGCTCTCTGATATACAATAGATGTTTTCCTGATCTCTAAAAGACCAGATTAATTATCTCTACAGATGATTATCATGGGAGTCAAAATTTACTAAAGGCTAATTTATAGTATGTACTCCATCAACACACTGGCCTAGAATTATCTAGTAAATCACCAAACTGATACATGTGAAACATTTAATGATCAGCTGAATAATCATTTTGATACCTATGTGTCCACATAACAAAAACGTATCGATCTATAGAGATTAATATTTTGCATCAACCACTAAAGAACTTATTGAAATAATGATCATTACAATATTCATAGTGAGAGTTCATCAATTGTTGATATAATTTGTGCTGTCCTGAAAAGTGCTGTAAATATTGAGTATGTTCTTAATATGGAAAGTAGAACAACTGTGCCAAAACGTGTTTCTAAGGTTTGTACAAATAGCAAAGAAAACACCTTGTTCCATATCAGTTTTAAACAGTGTATCATCAGCTGTGTTTATGTGTCCACTCCTGATTGTTAAACATCACAACCTGCTGTGTTAATATTTCATTAAAGGGAAACAGTTGCTTATATATATATATATATATATATATATATATATATATATATATATATAAATATATACATATATATATATATACATAAATATATACATATATATATATATACACCTGTCAACTTTTCCCTTACTGATTATGGGAAAAACAATAGGAAATGTCAGTGGCGTCACTTCTGGTATTTGGAACAAGGAAGTACTGGAGGTGGAGTGATACTTCCTTGTTTACCTCCCCTCCCTCCTATTTAGTAGCAAGCTAACTTAGGAGTGAAGGGGCCGTTACACTCCCTCCTAAGTACCCACCACACTTGTGAAGATGATGTCCGGGATGGGAAACTAGGAGGTAGAGTAATGCCGCTCCCTCCTAGATTGATCCAAATTTAAAATCCCACGAAAAATCTGGAATATATTGAAATTGGAATTTGGCCAGAAAAGTCACATAAAAAACTTACCCCGTCAATACGAGATACTTGAAAGGTATGATATATATATTTGCATGCGTATACACATATAGATTAAATATTTGTCTTGTAAATTAATATTTAATACATGGCAAAGGGCTCCAAAACAATATGAGTTATCTTAAGAACAATCTCAGCAGATGCTTGCTTTGAAGCTTTCTTTGTCTGAATGAAACTTACTGTTAAACTGTCTAATTCTGTCACGGAGCAGCAGGTGTGGACCCACTTTGCCATGTGTCCTACCTCCTCTAAGGGCGTTGTCTAAGTGAACCCACTCGTTCTTCACAATACCCCTGATGGTGGGGATAGACTTTCCTGAGGGGATCACTAGGTCGCTACCTCTGGAGGGATGGTAGGAGCACAAGTCAGCTGGTCCAGGGGACAGCAGGGAAGGCTCCAGGGACACAGGTGTCATCAGCCAGACAGTGTGACAGGGCGGGCAGCGCAGGTAAAGATCAGCTAGCAGGAGAGTGCAGCAGGCAGGTAAGGGTTAACAGGTATCAGTCTCAGAACACAGGCAGGAGTCTATATCACAGGAACAGCACTGGCAGGCAGTGCTTAGCATAGCATAGAGACCTTAATACTGAGGCAAGGCTGAAAGGGCAGGGTTCCTTATATAGCTGCAGGAGGTCCACTATTGGTCAGCCAGGTCACATGACGAATACCCTAAATCCCAGGAAATGACACGCGCTGGTGTTTAAGGAAGTGTGTAGAAATGACAGAATCACCGCTGAACAGGGGGCCCTGATCTGCAACAGTAAGTAGGGAGGCTGCGGCGGCATACGGCAGCTGCCGTTACAAATTCCATGTGTTTATTTGGTTCATTAAGTTCTGAAAACAATGTTACAGCAAAGTAGCCAACTGAAAACCTGGGGAATGTGAAAAAGAAAAGAGATCACCATCTGCTGGTTCAAAAGTAAAATGAAAAAAATTATTATGCAATACTTGACTTCCCATGAAAAATATGTACACCACCACTATCTATTTATTTAAAATGTAGAGCAATCTATCTATAAATGCTATTAAATGCTCATTATTGTAAAGAACAGATGCGGCACATCACTGTTGTGAATTTAAAAACTAGTTAGTGGGAACCATGGAGTCTGGAGTCTATGTGTCACATTTGTGAAAGCTAATGATTTATTGTAGTGAAAAAAATGCCCAATCAAGAATGTTCTCCATATATCAGGGCAGCTTGTGGCATGCAACAAATTATTAAACAACAGAAAACCGAGTAGTAATTATGATTTGTAAGGCACGGTAGAATTGTTCTAGGAACATTCAGTACTTTGCTGCAACAAATGTAGATTCTGAATCTCCCAAATCTATGAATAATTGTAATTAAGAGGTGGTTGGGGTCTCTGGGTAGCAGCCAAATGACATTGGAAGATGTACAAATGTCTCAGGAACAATAATTTGTACTTGTCATTATCAAAAGAGCCTTGGTCATCAAGAAGAATACATTCCCTACACTAAAAGGAACTTCTCTGACCTGACTGTGGCTTGGAAAGGGAAACCAATGAGAGTGGAGGCATTATTACGTCTGTATTATACTTCACCTTAAGCAGGAGGAGTGATCTCTCAGTCTCGACTATTATGGATTTAAAGGTCGATTTTTTAACACAAAATCAACTTACATAAAATAACCTTCTTTTCATTGGATATCTTTTTCCAATTGGTTATTTAAGGAGCTCCTTAAATAAAAAGTAAGCATGAGGCTTGGATCACAATTTTATTACTCAATGGAGGACTTTGTTCCTAAGTTTGCAACGTCTTTTCATAACAGTTTGCCTTTAGCCTCACAAATTGCCAGAATTCACTACAATGATTTTCATAACAGCAAATTGGATGCATGTGCAAATCTGTTTTTCTTTTTGGAAATCTCCATTTGTATTTAACAATGCCCCATGTGCAGGTTCTGTTTTCATGATTTGTCGTCTATATAATTAAACTAACAATTAAGATCTGGACATCTTATATGATTACTAGCTTACTAAGAGTGAACTTCCAGGTTCCCCTAACCATATGCACAATTCAACGTCCATTTCAAATTTCTTGAAATTCCCTATAGACCCCCATCATTGATTAAATCACCAGTGCCTCCCTAGTCGTTCATTAGTTCAAAGCCACTTAGCTGATTCATTGAAGACGTCCAGATATTCTTATATCTATTACGGTAGTAATGGATTGACCGATGTGTAATTCTTTTTCCTTTTATTAATATAGCCGAGGAGTGAGGCCTCATAAAAATATTTCTGCCTTAAAGCGAAGATTTATACTGTACAATGAGGTGACTGAATCAGTGTTAGGGTTATTCGGACACTTGAAGACATGACAAAACTGTTTATTATACTAACAACTTAATGTGTGTGAGGATATGGCTCGAGTCCATTGTTAAATATTTCAAGTATTAATACGGCCAAAGTGGGTTTATAATTGTGAACAAAGAGGGGTGTGGTATACCTCAGCACTGTATTACAGCAGGAGATTTTGTGGAAGTGAGTGAAAATCATTGGAATACAAACAGCACAATCCCGCTGCCTTATGTCCTTTTTAGTTGGTTGTCCCTGAACACCCAGCTCAATGCAAAACCAACACACTTTACACTACAAGGTCTAGAAAACAAAATAATAAATTGTGATAAATCTGTCTATTTGTCTGAAATTATATTTCTTTCTCTCTGTATATTTGGTTTATGAGTTGTATGTGAGGCATCTCAAAAACCAAAGAGATGAAGACACAAATCTAAAGGTTTTTAATTTACCTAAAATATTACCAAATGTTATGTTTGATTTATTTAAAACTATCCAAAAAACAGGAGGGAAATTGTATATCCCACCGCTAAAATTTCTCCTCAAACAGGGACACTGGGACTTTTTAGGCCACAGATAGTGTATAACATGGTTAAAGAGGTACCAAGTTCATTAAAAACTTTAATAGTCTATATACAATTTCTTCATAATGTCACATCATTTACTGTACAAGTATTATTACATGCAATACCCAAGCAAGGGTCACAATCAAGTTTTTTTTTTTAATTATACATTTTATTGAAGACAAGTTTTCCAAAATAACAGAGTATAAGTATCCAGTAGCAATCAGTAGACATGAGTCGAGTAAATACATATCTAGTAACAAGAATTAAACCAGGTGGGAAAAAAGAAGAAAGGGGAGGTATCCATCCTGTGTGGGGGGGGGGGGGGGGTACCAGGAGGGAGGTGAAGTAAGGTGGGAGGAGGGGGAGGGGGGGGGGCAGGGAGGGAGAGGACACAATCAAGGTTTTAACAACTGATAAGCAAATTCAACCCCAACGCATTTAGTTAATAACTTCTTCAGGGGAGAGCTCAAATATTGCATGGACCAATGATCACAAACCAATCTAGCGTCAAATGTGACGTGGTATTCAATAAAACCAAATGGTATGAGTCTCCAATGAGGAACGGTAATTTCACAAGCCAAAACCCTGTGGCCAGTACACCAGTGCACTCATCTGTAAATAAGGTTAATTTGAATAGTCAATCTTCAGTTGTATGTGTGTCAAAAGTATGTCGCGAATTAAACGTGACTTAACTTTACTGACTATTATTTAAATTCTACCTCGTTCCTCCATTCTGGGCTTAATACTGACCGTCCGGATATTTAGGGGTTTGTGGAGCACCAGGTGTGAAAATCTGGGATTTTCATAATATCTATGTGGACCCCCTGAAGAAAAACATACTTGAAACATATGTCAGGGTTATGCATCATTGTTTTATTTCTGTGACCCAGTACCTGCTCTCCATTCTCTGTTTGCCCGCTGTGAGGGACCTAGGCGACAACTTGGCATACCACATGGAATTTTATGCTTTTAAAGGACATTAAAAATTTATTTGGAACATTTTTTACCATACTATTGTATATTGTCGTTGTATGTGGATCCTGCTCAAATGTTGACTAGTGATATGGATAGGCTATAATTACATAGAATGCATTATTGAACAAGTGTAATACTCATTGACTTCTGTAGACCCTTGGCCTTGAAAGTCCCCAGGTCCCTGCTGTCCAGGGAAAATTCTGTGAGTCGGTTGTATAGGAGGAACTAATGATTGGGATCTAGGTTCCAGGTACATCAGTCCCCGCAGCCCCTCCCCTTTTGTTAAAATTATATTTTGGGATGTTGGCCAAATGTGTTTGTCACTAGTTGCGTGCTCTGGGATCATTGGTGGTTTGAATTCATCAGTGTTGGTCAATTGTACCAGGTGGACAGGAATCAATTCCCCTTTAATCTACGTCGACGGATTGTTTTTGTGGATGATTAAATGGAAATATCGAACCAAGTATGGCTAGTTTAATAACTAAAATTATGACAGATGCCTAAATATGTTTCCACTTGCCAATTGTAAACAAAGAGCTAGGATGTCAGAGAAGCATTTCTAAGCTGTACTCTAAGCCCAGATGCGCATGTTTTCAGACAGTGAATCAAAATTACCCCAAGATAGTAAAAAAAGAAAAAAAAGAAAGAAGAAAGAGGTAAAGAAAACAATCCCAATTAAAAATAAGAATGTGACCAATCTCACTAATAAGTCCAGCACGTTTCAACAAGATGTGGTTGAGATGGCATCTTTTCGAAACTTCCGTTGAGTTCAATAATCTTCTACTGGCATAAAAAATACAGGTTAATGTTTCTTGTCTCGCTTACGCTTCGAATAATTCTGTTTGCATATTCTGATGCTGTTATTCTTCTGCTTAGATTCCTATCCACGGTCGCCCTATATGGTGTTTCTTTTTTCTGTATCCCTTTATCTCACCTCCCCCCCCTTGAGTTTTTGGGTTATCTAATGTGAATTGGTTACTCTTCACGTTCTCTGTATCTTATTTTTATGTATGAATGAACGATTGTGTTTGGTTTTCTCTTTAATAAAACGTTTATTGGAGGAAAAAATAAGTCCAGCGAGTAATAATGGACTATCTCACCGATCTACAAACGTCTACAGACGGATTCCTGATGTTCTTGGAGGAGGACTCTCACAACAACCACTTTCCATTTCATCCTCTCTTCCTGAAAGATCTCAATTTGAATTAATTTTCTGGAAGGCTAGGCACATATTAACTTTTTGGTGAGACCACAAGAAAACCTATTGACATTTCTGGTAAATTACACATATAGCACAATGCTTTATTATTATGAAAAGGTGAGGTAAAGGGTGATTTGGGAGGTTCAAACCACATTATGGGTATTTGTATTGTTTCTTATGGGAAAAATAGCCTTGACTTACAACCAACCCTTAAGTTCGTAAGTCAAGGTTCCACTATGTGTGTGTGTGTGTGTGTGTGTGTGTGTGTGTGTGTGTGTGTGTGTGTATATATATAAATATATATATATATATATGAATAAATAAATGAGGAACGATAAAGAAGAAAGTAAATCATGAACTAACATGTAATCCTATTTTAAACTTTTACACACTCTTTAGCAAAAAGAAAGAAAAAAGCCTCAGTTTCTTGCTATTATATCTTGTTAATAAATGAAACATTTTATCCCTCGCACACATTTATAAGCGTTTGATTATTTTCACTCCTGTTTGACTCTGAGCAGATGTAATGGGTCACACAATGAACTTAGTAGTCATTGTCACAGCGAACAAATTACCTTGATTGTCCTTCATTCGATCCCGCTAACACAATTTTCAATCTAATTACTTAATGTCCTCTTCTGTTTTACTTACCCCTGTTATTAGTGATGATGGGATAATATCACAGCACATGTAATAATAGAGCTGACACTTGCCACACATCTTGGAAAAGCAGAAAAACAGAGAATTACTCACCAACTGTCCATTTTATTACCGGCGGAGGGGAACTTAAAAGCCATTATAGATTATGTGGTGACTAAACTAACCGCATTCAGTGCATTATTGACCTTATTGTAGGAATGTTTCTCATCATACCTCTATATATTCATACTGAACACGGCTTATTACTAAAATCATTGATCTTTTTCTATAGCCTGAGAAGCCCTGGATTCTAATAGTATCTCCTGTGCAATATGGCTGATTTACTGTAAAATGTGAGACTCAAATCTTTTAAGAATGTTTACTTGTGAGTCCATACACCTCCTGCATTTAATATAAAACCTATACTTGCCATTGTTCTTTAAAGGAATGCTCCTTTGAGCCCAAGGAGGTATATATATTATGACATAATGAAGTAACAAAAAGAGAGCAGGGTGCATTTATATCTTGACAACATATGATTAGGCACACAAATACTATTCCTACTAACATCAGTTAGTTGTAACTAAATATCAGAAGGACAGTACTGTGGATAGAAGAACAGACTGGGACTGTGGAAGAATCTAACCAGAAACAGGCTATGTGATATCACTGCTGTATTAAACAATTTGACCTCACATGATATCAGTAGGCAGGGAAAAAAACAAGTTAATCGATATAGGAGACCTGAGCATGCTCAGATTGATGGTAGCCATACTTGCACAGGGAAAATCAGGCTACACAGTGTAGACACCAGGAGTGAGGAAGACCAAGTAAGTGTCAGCGTCAGTAGGTAACAGAAAGAGCTTTAATTATACATAGTAATAGATATGGATAAAATAAATTTTGGATTTACTGGCACTTTGAGCTTAGGTCTACTGATATGTTTTAGTAATTTTTAGTATGTATACATCACTTACCATAAGTGTTAACATCCTAAACTATATCTTAACACAATAAAAATATATTTTTACCAGGATTTTACTAGAGCTGTTAAATTTGTTTAAACCTAGGGAACATGTTTCTTTTCCTAGGATAACAATGCTTACTTACCATTTTGTATTTATATAGAAGCAACATTGTCCTTCTTGGAAGTATTTGTCATTAAAACAATACATGGGGATCCTACTGTAAAGGTCCTTTTTTAGGCATCTCTTTTGGTATCTCTTCACTATGCTATGCCTCCAAGATTTGCACCAGCTGTATCTTGCTTTATCATTTCAATTTAGATTACACAGCCATGATCCACTGCTGTCACTAAGCCACCATTACTGGAGTAAAAGTGAAATGGAAGTGGTTGCAAACCATTTAATGTAAAGACATAGAAACACTGAGGTGCAACAAAATCCTACCACGGACTGACTCTTTTTTGGCCAGATGGTTTTATTTCCTTGAGTTTCTTCCCTTCAGGCTTGAGGGGGAGATCAGGACAGTGAGTTAAGAGGCTCTACCTCACTGTTCTGATCTACAACATACAGGCTCTTTATTGAGGAACATCTAACCTTGTGGTCTTTTCGTATCCTGACCACTAACAGGAACCCTAGAGGTCCCTTGATGGCCAGATTCCTTCTTTGACAATTGGACTTATTATAGGGGCGATCTCAGCTTGATGTTTGGGATGACTTATCTGTCAATGCCTCTGTTCTCTATTAAAGTCTTGTGGAGAGGTGGCACAAACACCTTATCAGTGACTCTGGCAGGCCGCATCAATTGGTTTTATTGTGTACCTTGAATGGGCACATACATTTATTTTATATTTTTGGACCATTAAATTTGTCAAATATGTTTTCAAGAATGAATAGTCCATCATTATTTCTTTCATTACCTACTAATATTTCTAGCCGTTAAAGTCCCCTTGCCTCTGTTTTTACAGGGGATACCCAGATTTGGTGGTTTGATTTGTTTGTCATGCCCCTAGTCTTAACTATTTTGTGATTTATTATGGGATGTTGGCTAGTCCATGTGGGGATCGAGACTCTAAGAGTGCTCAGCTTGATGTTTGGTTGTGGGAGCAAGTCATTCATGTCTGCCATTTGATCTGTACAGCCTGAAACATGTGAAACATGTCACATCTAGTATACTTTGAGGGATAGGTCTCATAACCTGCACAACCTATGCTTTTTTATTATCTGGCTAGTATTCTAATTGTATGATTATAGGGTTACCTAGCCCCAATAAAGTTCTAATACCAAGGCATACCAGTATTGTCTAACTAACCTCCTATCAAGCACTCCAGTTAAAGTCCCACATGAGGGGAACTGTTGTTTTGGTAAATAATGTGATTTTGGGGATGGGAATGCTTTATATGATACAGGCTTAGGTCCAATCTTCAAAAATACGGTTTTTTTTAGGTGCTATAAGAGTTAAAAAAAATGGAAAACAGGTGTTTTATAAAACATAAAAAATAAATGTCCCAAGCACCTTGGGTGGGATGAGTCTGGCATTTAAGGTCCCCATACATGCATAGATATGCGTTAGATTGATGGCCACCCCAAGCACTGCACGCGTTCTATCTAGCACTCATCTAATGCGCCCACCCCTGTCTTCGAGTGGGATTGGTCGAACAGGTAATGGACATGTCTGTAAATCCTGATCGAATGTCATTGTCCCATCCTTGTCCCCATCCAAAGGATTGACCAGAAATCAGACAACTAAAGTGGTGCTCCTTCATGGTGATGTCATAATGCTGCGTACAAACGGGTCATCTGTTGTGAATGGGCACCTTTAGTCCCCATCTCTTCCTGTTTAGTTTTAATATTAATCTATTGGACCTAACAGAAGTACAGAATAAGGTGTGCTTACATTCATCAAGGACCATCTGACATACAAGTTTGGAAAAAGATACGTTTGTGACAACTTACTGAGAGTTAAGACATTTTATTTAGATGCACAAAATTCTAGATTTTCTCATTATTGTACCTTAGCTCTTATGGTTCTTGGAGCATATGTAAGATACCATACCTCTAAATATTATACCAATCTATTTTATGTGCTCCTGTGCTGACAGGCATTAGATTAAGGATTTTAGATAAAACATGTTTGAGATGTGAAATTAAATACAAATTGCCCTGTCAAGTGAGAGCAGTTCATTGCAATCATTTAAGGAAGTTCAGAAGTGGCTTGTTTAATATTGGCTTCATAATTGCTTGTGACATGATTACATTTTATTCAATTGTGTGACATCTGCCAAAAAATCTCATTCCTCATAGATCCAAGATAATTGAAGCTCTCCATCTGCTCTTGGGCCACTCTCAACCGCTGCACTTGACTTAAGGATTACACCAGCACTCCACTCTACTACAGTCACTAATTGTCAGATTGCCTTCCCTGAGAGAATAATGAATATTCATAACAAGTCTTTACAGGTATGTGCTGTGTTGTTATGCTTGGATATCAAGGATTAATGTTAAATCTTGTATTAAACATATGTCTTCATGTTATAAAGTTTACCATTAGCATCCAAAAACTGAAGCTTTTAGAATGTTTTGAACCAATGGAAAGGATGTGGGAAGTCTACAGCACTCCCAGGAAAGTCAGGAAGGACCATAGATAGGGAGAAAAGAAAAGAGTATGTCTCCCCACTCTGGTAGGGGATTTAGGAACTTTTCAGGCAATACCTTCAAAATTGTAAAAGTCAAAAAACGTTTTAATTGATGTATAGAAGTACAAATCATATATCATAGTTCCTTAACATCACCATATCATCAAATGGCCATGGATTTCTCCATCTCTGGTGGTCATTTGATGATATGGTGATGTCAAGGAACTATGATATATAATTTGTACTTCTATACATCAATTAAAAAGTTTTTTGACTTCTACAATTTTGAAGGTATTGCCTGAAAAGTTCCTAAATCCCCTACCAGAGTATCTGATTGGGGAGGCATACTCTTTTCTTTTCTCCATATTTTGTTGGGATGTGGCAAACCACCCATTTGAAAAGTGAACAAACCCTTTAAACTATTTGTAAGGACCATAGATAGTCAGTCAAGTTCCAGGAACAGGAACTAGGCAGTTAAAAATTGTATTCTAAATCAATTCTAATTTAAAGATACAATATTTTATTAAAACTCCTGGTGTGATTTCAAGCTATCAAGGGCTCCATTAGAGAGATTACTCCAGACTTCTTGTCACACTGAACAGAAATTAAGGAAAAATAGTTGTCTCCTAATATGCAAGCAGCACAGGGGTACAGAAAAGGTAACACATTTTGATTCAAGTGCGTTTCTCATTAGATGTGTATGCTCCAGATTGAACTAAACACTAACTGGTGGAGGCAGAGCTCTAATTGATAACCTTTAAAATTGTGGTGACTGATAAATCACATACAAATTCTGACCAGGAAATATGGTTGGGTGACTCCAAAAGTTGGGTTTCTGAGAGAGATTTAAACTTTATCTTTGAACCCACTTGGGTTGGGCAGTGTGCAGAAATTATCTTTTGTGGTCAAGCAGAGCCAAGTTGGGTTAGGCAGCTAGATTCAAATACAGATATATTTTACTTTTAGGAGAAAGCTACTAAACATAGATATTTTATTCCTATTTCTCTATGGGAGTTCAGGACCCCTTCCACTGAAAGTGACTATAGAATCTCCATGGGCTACTATTGCTGTGTAGACAACCCTCCATCCGTCTCTAGATAATGTACATCGAATGCATATATCATATAGCACAGTATAAGTTCTAGTTACACACTGCACCTCTCCCGTCTTCTACATAACCCAAGTCGGCTGTTCTCTGTCTCTCCAGCACTAGTTAATAGCTCTGTGCGCAGTCACATTCCTGGATACTGTACACCATTGAAACTATTCAGACGGGGTATATAATTTCGCACGTGGGTGCAATTTTATTCACTTACTCGCCATTTCTATGAAAGAAGTGTAAGAATAAACTGGCCAAGTGTCACAGGCGGCACTGCCTGGCAGTTCCAGAAATCATAGCTGCTGGGAATTGGCTGGGAGCCACAATAAGAAACATTGTTTTCTACATAATTATTTGTGGAAGTATGAAGAACATAACACAGATCTACAAAGGTGAAAACACAAAAAGAGAAGCATGGTGTATTTGTCCAATATTATATCTAGAATTTGTGTCTGCAATGCCATCTTTTAAGATATGCCAAAATGGTTAAAATTCTGTGGAACATTCTTTCCTGAAATAAGTAAAAGAATATGAATAGTCAATAGATCTTTCAAAAGGCCCATTTGATGCAATATATAACATTTTAGAACTCCTACAAGACTTGATTTCTAAAGATTCAAATGCCGGCTATTCAGATGCCTTGGCCTGGTTGTCACATTATTTGCTTGTTGATCAGCTTTCAAATGCCACAGAGAAATATAGAGATTTGCAGACACTCAACACATTATTTCAAGTGTATTGTTTGGTGGATTTTTTGCATCATGTCTGCCTCTGTTTTTGGCCTCATTTAGAGAAAAGAGCCGAACATTTCCAATGTAAAACAAAACAAACATGGAGCAATCTCTTGTTGATCATGATGCTTATTGAATAATTTAATGCTAATTGTTTACATTTATGTTTATTTGTGGTATTGGGCAAAGCCAAATTCCATATATGTAAATAGGAACAAAGAAAAAGATGCATTTGAGGTTAAAAATTGCTTTCTCAATATTCAAATTCATTTGAAAACCTCAATGAAAAATGGCAACATGGAGGTGTTTTTGCCATGAATGGTGTTTCTAAAGCCTCAGAAATATTTTCTGCTTGTGTTATTAGATCACTGATATCTTCAAAAGTACTGAGGTATGAACTGGGCACAGATCGGCTGCGAAATCACCTGTAAATCTAATGCACAAACCTTCAATTTGTTGTCAGTCAGGAAATCGAGCTACAAAATTATGGACATGTCTGTAAATTTTAGATCGATCTCCTTACTTTGAATGGAAACCAGCCATCCAATGTAAATGCCGACACACAAAGGGATTCTCGGCATGACCGGCCATGCGTAATGATGTCATCACACACGGTCGATCTCGAGAAATCGGTCCGGCATTGATGCCAGCCTTTACATTTTAGGCATTCTCCTCATTGGAGGAAAATTCCCAAAGGGTTAACTACTTCTAATGGGATGCCCACAGTTTCTCTTATTAGAACAATGAAAGTTGACCATTAATTATAATTAACCAGATTTTCTCATTCAGGAAGAGGAGTCTGGAGAGGACATGGTAAATTCTTGCCAATGTGCTAATGAATCTTTGAATTAAAAACTTTTATTCCTTCACATCTAATTTTAAACATAGTGATATAACTATTGTGAAATAATTTGAAAGGTGGGAGGGCAAGGGCAGAAAGTTAATGGCTGTGGTTGTGAAACATACATCTTCTGTTCATATTTACAGTATCCTGTGAGGGGTATACACTCTTTATGCAGCTTTATGATGAGAAATCTCATAGTAGTTTGCAAATGCAGGTCAGAACTGACAGGTGTTTTGGTCATGTCATGCTCACCATTAAACAAAATTCCTTGCACTTTGAGTAGTTGAATCTTTTTCAGCACTTCTTTTCAGAGCATAAAAATATTAGTTTGTGGAACATCTTTAAGATGGATAAAAATTTTAGGATATCAAGTTGTTTTAAATGTTTTTGATTAAAACCCTCATAACTACAACTTGAAAACATAACAGCCATAAGATGCA
>CM070036.1:130584113-130631743 GCA_036250615.1 Ptychadena robeensis | reverse complement strand
GCGATAAAATGATATATTTTTTTACATACTAATGCTATAACTGTGTTTGTTTACAATATAACCATGTGGCCGTTAAAGTCCCCTAGCCTCTGACTTAGTCAGAGGACATCTCTTGCACTTGATAGGTGGTTGTCGGATTTTCCTTCACGCACCTGCTCAGGTTCTAAACTCTTTGCTAGTTATAAGTTAAGTCAGATTCATTGTCCTCGAATATAAACTTGTAAAACTGTAAAGCGTTTTGAATTCTGAGGGAGAAAAGTTCTGTATAAATCTTATTGTATTGTATTGTCTCCAAATTAAATTAATCAGTGAATATGCCAGGCCAACAATTGGCTTTAAAGGACGCAATGCCTGTACATTAAAAACATCACTGCCAAACTCATCCCGGAATCTCTACTTAAACCTTCTGTATCTCATAGCAAATTCTTGTCACTCACCATGCGAGTGGTATAAAGGGAGATGCCAAATTTGCCTTTCAGATTAAATTAAATAATGTAAATAGTAGGAATACACTGATCTATATGTGAAGTGTTTGCCAAATATGACATCATTCCCAAAAAGCTTGGACAAAGTCCGAAATGAAACCTCTACTGTAGCTTTTATGAAGAACGAAAGAAAACTTCAGGCTTTCTGGAATAGAGATGACTTTAGAGAATAGAGGTCAGCATGGGGGTCTATGGGCCATCGAATACTCTTGTTTGTTTCCTTTAAGGATCAATACAGTAACCCAAGCATCCCGAAACCTACAAGTTCCCTGTCAGCTATTAGTAAACACTCAATTAAACAGGGTACCATAACAGCTTTCTATAATTCAGTAGTGGGCAACTGATCTGATATGGAGGGCCACCTCGGCATCATTAAAGGGCCGAACATAACACAGTTCCAGCCCCACCCCCCGCCGACAGATGTCAGCAGGAGGTGGACTATTGCTGGCAGGCAGTCAAAACCGTCTCTAAGAAAATTCCAGACGGTGGAGGATTATCGAACAAGTGGCTTCCTTTGCCCTATGCAATAACAGTTAGGTTTTGGGGGCTGCAAGTGGAGAACCAAGGGAGGGCGCACGTTGGAGAACCCAAATGGCCGCCCGTTGGGCACCTAGGCTATAATTACACCACCTTTTAGCTAGCTTTCATTAAAAAAAAAGTATTTGATAAAGGTGCATACCTGTCAACCCTCCCATTTTGGCCTGGGAAAGTCATATTTGACTTTCCCGGCCAAATCCTGATTGCACACAATGCTTGTGCAGATGATGTGCAGGGTGTACTAGGGAGAGTAACGCCCTCTCCCTCCTAAGTTAGGCAGGAACTGAATAGGAGGGAGGGGTCTTTACTCTCCCGATACCGGAAGTGACGTCAATAACGCCAGTGATGTTGACAGCTATGCAAGCTATGCAAGATTTGCCCTGATGGTGGAGTAGGCTATATTCTCCAAAGTTATAGGAATCTGGAAGCCACTTTGTAGCCATGCCCAATATAGGCAATCATTAGGGAAATATAAAGGCTGCTCTACACAATGATATCACCGATTGGGGGGGATGGAATGACATCCAGTTGGCAGGATAGTCAAAGCACAACTTGTGTACAACGTTTGATTCCTGCAAATGTTCCCTTTTTAAATTAAAGCCATTATTCAAACAACTCAGTTTCAATCAATGACAGACACTGGCAATCATTTCACCAATCAATATCTGTACATTCTAATCTTAGCCGTACATTGCCAGAGAAGTAACAGAACATTTTTACTGCACATGCTTTGAGTACATCTCTGACTTGATGTAAAAAGCAGGTTATTCTGTTAAAGAGACTTTTTCAACTTTTACTGTCTCTTTGAAACCCTCTCACAAAGAATCCCAAAAATATACAGTGGGGCAAAAAGTATTTAGTCAGCCACCAATTGTGCAATTTCTCCCACTCATAAAGATGAGAGAGGCCTTTAATTTTCATCTTAGCTACACCTCAACTATGAGAGACAAAATGGGGGAAAAGATCCAAGGAAATCACATGGATTGCTACTGAATTACTTAGTAAATTCCTCAGAAAAGTAAGTATTTGATCACCTAGAAACAAGGAAGACTTAACTTTTTTTTAAGAGGCTCCACTATCCTCCACTCGTTACATGTATTAATGGCGCCTGCTTGAACTTGTTATTGGTATAAAAGACACCTGTTCACAACCTCAAACAGTGATGCTCCAGACTCCACTATGGTCAAGACACCAAGAAGGACACCAGAAACGAAATTGTACACCTGCACCATACTGACACCATACTGACACATTCTTGGATGTACTATTCATTAAATGTGCTAATGCCAACTTCTCTGTAAAATGATATCACCAATGACTATCACTAACATTAAAAATAACAAATCTCTGAAAATTTTCCTTGAAGCTGATTTAACTATCTCACTTTATTTTGTTGTTATGGCAATGGACACATGGCACAGTTAAGTTAATTGAAAGGTGTTTAGTTGACTTTAAGGCCATTTTCCTAAGGTAGCATAAAACTAATTTTAAATTAATGGATTGTTATTTAATATATAATAGAGGAGCATAGCACATGCCATATACCAGTGGTTCCCAAACTTTCCTTGCAGGGCCCCCCTTTTCTATTTACGAAATATTATTGAGCCCCTCCCCCCCTACATATTCAAACACAAGTTTGGAATGAGAGCCAGCACCACCCTGGAATACCTTTGCACCTCCCAGTTTGGGAACCACTGCCATATGCACAATTAGTATCTGTAATCTAAATTTGAGGGTCATTATAATGACTGTAGTGAATATATACTAGAAAAGAAAATCATTTTAATTTACTTTAGCTTATGAGGAAATTGTGCCAAAGTGTTCTGAAAGAAAGGCTTTATGGTCTTCCAATGACCATACGAAAACTGGTATATTATGGAAAGAGATTGTCAAAATATAGTAAATTGAGTTTGACTTATATTCCGATTTTCCTGATCGAAATTCAATTAAATTGCAAATTCTCATGCAACATTTCAATAGGTAATTACATTATAATATATTTACAATAAACACATTCATTTTCTACTTTTCTAATTAAATGCATTTCAGAATTATATGTTGCACAATACTAGATAAAATTTATATATGACACATTGGTGCACAGTGAATTTTGGTGAAAGTGATTTTGAATGGCAATGTCGACACACCTTGAAAGAGCACAACAAGTGATACTTATAGTCGAGCCCATAATTATTCACACCCCTGGCAAATTTTTACTTAAAGTTACTTTTATTCAGCCAACAAAAGACAAAATTTTTTTTGACGGGAAATGACAGGTGTCTCCCAAAAGATAATAACATAATGTGCAAGAGTCATTTTTGTGGGAAAAACATTTCTCAGCTTTTATTTACATTTGAGCAAAAAGTGTCACGTCCAAAATTATTCTTACCCTTTACAAGCTGTCGCAGTCTCTGGGAAAATCCAGTAGCTACAGTGCAAAGTATTATTAAAAAATACAAGATGTTCCGCACTGAGGAAAATCTCAGAGGATGGTGTCGGAAGCCAAAAGTGACACCTGTGCTGGCCAGAAGTATAGTGAGAGAGGTGAAAAGGAATCCAAGGATCACCACCAAGGCCATCCTGGACAATCTGGGCTCTGCTGGTGGCAATGTCTCCAGGCAGACAATCAAACAGACACTGCACACTGCTGGGTTCCATGGAGGACGCCGCTTCTCCAGATAAGGCACACAAAAGCTCACTTGGCCTTTGCAAATGCTCATCTGGACAAATAAAAAGACTTCTGGTCTTCTGTGTTATGATCAGATGAGAAAAAAATTTAATTGTTTGGTCACAATGATGTTTCCTTCATTTAGCGTAAAAAAGGAGAAGCCTTCAACCCAAAGAATGACATCCCCACTGCCAAACATGGTGATGGGAACCTAATGCTTTGGGGGTGTTTTTCAGCCAATGGACGAGGGAACCAAATCATAGAAAACGGCACCATGAAAAATTAGCAATACATGAGGATTCTCAACGACAACATCAGGCAGTCTGCAGAGAAACTTGGCCTTGGGCACCAGTGGACATTTCAGCATGACAGTGTCCCAAAACACACAGCAAAAGTGGTGAAGAAATGTTTAGCAGACAACAACATTAACGTTTTGGAGTGGCCAAGCCAGAGTCTTGACTTGAATCCAATTGAGAATCTGTGGAGGGAGCTAAAGATTAGGGTGATAGCAAGAAGCCACTCCAACCTGAAAGATTTGGAGCTCATTGCTTAAGATGAATGGGCAAAAATACATGTGCAGACATGCAAAAAGCTGGTCTGCAATTATATTTTTTCCACAAGAATGCCTCTTGTACATCGTCTTATTACCTTTTGGGAGACACAAAAAGTCTACTCTGACTTTCAACCCACAGATCTCACACCCTTAAAAGTCTAATCTTATTTTTGGATTAGTAATTTACATTTCCAATTTGACACCCCTATCTGCAACCTTTCATGATTATTAATGTTTCCCTGCGGTTATCCATGGGACATAAATTGTATACATTTGACAATAAAATAGCTTTAATCTCAATCTCCCTGCAATACCAATGTAAGCCACAATGCACAATGTCACTAGTGAGCACACTTGTGCTCAGTGGCAGCCAGCTTCTACAGACATCGGGAAGGAGAAGGAGGAGGGCGATAGGGATTCTGAAGATCTCTGGCTTCTGTCGGCCAGCATGCAGTGCGGGGACCACGGATCCGGGGAGCAGACCTACGAGCTCCCCTAGATGGTCAGCCAGGGACAGGAGGGCCCCCTGCACCCCCAAGGTAACTTTAAGTCAAAATTTGCCAGGAGTATGAATAATTATGGGCTCTACTGTACATGAATTGTGAACTTATATATGTTGTTATATGAGCCTTGTATTTTCCAAAACTATAAGAGGGTTGACCATAGGGTGCATATAATGGGATAACTAAATTATTAATGACCATTTACTGCGCTGTCCTTAGTAACTGAAGGAAGGAGCTACCTGGTGTGCATTGCTTAATATTTTATAACAAAGGCTGAAGTTTATCATATTGTCTCCCTTAACCAGACATGTTTAAAATCCTGGGAAGTCAAATGCCGCCCGTGTTCAAGTTTCCACCGGCTTGCAGCCTCACACATAAAATCATTTATATGCATTTATAAGGCAATACACACTGGGGTGACACCATTTTACTCCCAGAGGAGGGGTGACAACAAATATTCCAACCAGTCTTTTTTTTTTACCTGGCAAAAGCACTTGTTTAAAGTGCAGACAGAAGACTCCGATCTCCCTCATGAACCACAGTTGCAATGTCAGTGTGTTAATGGTTTAAAGAATGTCAGGCTGGATGGTTGGCCCCTGCAGGTTTTGTTCTTTTTTAACCTTGCCCTCTTTGCAAAAAGTCCCGACACCTCTGCCTTAGACTATTTCTTTTCTTGGTTTTGATGAATTGGTTGCACAGCTGTCCTATATCATAGGATAACAAAATTATGAAACATTACATGGTGCATGGCCTGGAAATATTACATATTAAAATGAGTTAGGTAAAACTTCATAACAGTTGGGAGTGTGGCCTAAAGCTGATTGGCAATAATGACTATAGCAGATGAATCATAGAGTCCAGGCATTATAAGCCTACAAATGTCAGGATTTAAACTTGGATTTTGGATACTATAACTACAGTAGACTTCAGCTTCAGTAATGAAATAATGATTTGCTTATCTGCTCCTCGGGTTCAGCAGGACTTGCAGCGTATAATTTACCTTGCAATACAGAGAGCTATATTTCTGAGAGCTCTGAATAGAGCTGTCACATTGAATATGCTTATAATTACTTTATAACTCAGACCTTCTCAACTTAATTCTGGAATCATTACTGTAAAACAAGTAATAGAATTTAAAAGTCTTTAATGTGAAAGATTATAAATACAAAGTACTCATTATTCCAATAATTATCAGATTGTTATAAATGAATGTCTACATTTCCCAAAAAGTATGCTTATTCATCTTTTGCTCTTTTTTTTTAAATTTCTCACCCTGTCCTGACTCACAGTAACAAGATGATAATGTCTTCTGGAGGGGCATAACAGATGTTACCGGAAAACTACCATAGTAAAGTTTTCAGTGCTTTGATAGGACGACACTTTAACCTTTGCTTGTGCTATATGAAACCTAAAATCTCAAGCACAAATTATCATTGGAAACATTTCCTCTCACTTCCTGTTGCTGTGAAAGAAGAACAAGGAAGAGAGACAAACATAACATAAGAGGTTCCACTACCAAATGGTTTTGCTGTTTACCAATTACGCAAGCAATTTCCATTAACTGCACTTCTGGTCTGGTGCTTTTTCTATGGCGTGTTGCCTGAAAGATGATAAGGAATATATTTCAAAATGTACAGGGTGGTGGGGGTGGGATGTAGGACAAACAAAATGCTCAGTGAAAGGGAGATAATGGAAAGCAGAATACAGGATGAACTGTGTGAGGAGGAAAGGTACAGGACAGAGGGTCATTTAAAGAAAGAACTATTTTGGAGGCTACTTGTTGGGAAAGTTGGGGAAGACCAGTAATATTATAAAATGAATAAAGAGAAATGCTTCAGGGCTGATAAAAGGAGCAGTAAAACATCAGCCAAGTCGAGGAGATGAATAAAGAAAACGGGAGGAGGCTGATGAAAAGAGCATCATGGAGGACAAGTACTGAAGTTCGGAGAACCCCCCTATGGTTGAAAAAGATCATCTGCTCGAAATGTGTCCCATTGTTCCTATTGAGCCCCCCAGCATCTGTAAGCAGGAAGTGATCTCATCCCCAACCAGGAAGTGAGGTCATCCTGGAAAGCACACGGCCCTGAGAGATCCACCCTTGCAAACCTCTCTCAATGTGAGTATCTTGTCTGTTGTTTTGTCTCATTTTGTTTCATTTTGTTTGATCTTATCCTATTCCACATGATTTAACTATTTGTTGTACTAGGTTGTGCACCTCTGTCCGTGTTCTTATTTGAATAAAGTTTGGAGGCCAATGAGAAGAGGGGCTGATAAACTTAAGAATAGGGATGTAGAACTGATTGACACTAGATGCCAAATGGTAATATGGAGGATTGCACTTTAGGTTGATAGGAAAAGCATTGCAGAGGGGGCTCTGCAGGCCAATATCAAGAGCAGAACGAGAGGAAAGCAGCAAATTAAGCAGTAAATGGATCTAAGATAAAAGCAATAGGAACATTCTAATTGCATTGAAATTACATCTTTATTTCTTATGAAGAAGAGAAAAAAACCTGCTATGGGTAAACCATGTCAGCACTATAACAGATAAAAGAAGCCACTGCTTGATTCCAGGTTGATATTTTTGGTGGAAAAGGTCTAATAACAAGAGCAGACATGTCATCTTACCCATTGTGACAGATGATCACTGCAGTGCAGTTCCTAGCGCTTATCTTTGAGGTGATCTTAGACACTTAAGCCTGAGTCCATTTTAATATTGAGAAGATTCCAGCATGATTTTAATGATTAATGCAGCAAAGGTTTCAGTTGTGCATGCTGTATAGAACTTTGCTTCAAAAAAGTATTGAGCTATTGAGACACGACTGTTTGATCATTCCCTGAAGACAATGCAGATGGAAAGCAAAGTTATTTTGAGCCGCACAGGAGGCTAAAAGGTCTTGGCTGGAGTTCACACCAGACAATAGAAAGAACATAGCAGAGAGATAACAAGTGGAACATGATTAAATCACACAAGTGACGTAAAATCAATCGAATGAGCTGTGAATCGATACTCTTTGCTCTAAGTTAGAGACAGGAGACCCTGCATTATTTTCAGATTTCTACAAAATGATATTTTACAGGATTTATATTGTACAATTGGAATTTCTAGGCCAAATCGAGTTTTTATGCAATATAAGTAATTCACAGAAGAATATTATTATGTAGTTATTCATGTTAGATATTGCTCTGTACTTATATTGTACTGCGTATTCAGTGTCAGATGAATAAACAACATAACACATGTGAAAATAAATCACTAGATATACTAATATACATAGATATTCAAGTAGAGACTAAAAATGGCAGCTTGTGTGTTGTGCTTATAAATTTCTGGACAGGAAGGCAATTATAAAATATGTTGCCAGCCACCATACTTACTTATCAATATCATAAAATGTAAACTCTACATATATTGCATGGGCAAAGGTATTGATGTAGCTGGCCAATAAACCTACATGAACCTATTCAAAATCTGTTGACATAAAAATGGTGAACCCCCTTAACAGCTTGACTTTGTAATTTTTTTTGCGTAATTTTCCAGAATAATATTTGTGTGGTCAGATATTAATGTGTGGCGAGAGGCTTGGTTCGCAATCTTCAAATTAGTCCATGTTAAACCGGGTTAAAATCAAGGCTGTATGTTGGTTGCTCAATTCTTCCAACCCTATCTTTATGAACCTTGGCACTATGGCACAATCATACTGGAACAGAAAATAATCTTCCTGTGTTCCCACAAAGTTAGAAGGATATAATTGTCCAAAATGTGTTGATATGTTGAAGCATTAATATTTCTATTAAAAATAAAGGACTCAGACCATCTGGTTAAAAACGACACCATACTAATATGCTTTCTCACATTTGACAATATGAAGTCCAGCAAGTTGAGTTTTCTTAGTAGCCACCTGTTACGCCTCCACAGGGGTTATGACGATAGGCTAGTAACACCGGCGACAGAGGGAGGAGTCTTTGGCCGTAGAGCCTGGTCTTCCACCCAGAGCCCCCCTAATGGGAGATGGGCCGATGTCCCTTGAGGGGGCACCGGTGGTGTTTCTGCTGCAGGCCAGACAGGTCTCCCCCTATCGCGGGTACCCATTGAGTGGTAGCGATACGGGAATGGATCTACCCCAATGTAGAGGTACCTGGGTTCTGCGAGAGCAGTTAGGCGGATGTCCAGGGTCACAAGGGCAGGAGATGTCAGCGTGGTCAGGAGTAGCCAAGGGTCAGAGCAGGCTGCAATTAAACGGTTAACCAGTAAACGTGCTAGGGTCAGGAGTCCAGAAATCGGGTCAACAGGTAAACAAGCTAGGAGTCGGTACACGGGAAATCTGTCACAATCAAAATACAGGGATACGGATAGGGTAACCTCAACTAACACTTAGGGTTAACACTGAACTGCAAGCCAACAGCACCTTCTCAGTGCTGAGTTGCAGCTTTTATGGGCCAGCATTGATTAATCACCCCTCCCCTCTGCAGGAAGTGATTGCAGAGAGGAGGGGTGTGTGCACCTTTAAATTGTGCACTCTCATGCGCGCGCCCACCTACGATCTCCGGCGCGCGCATGCACAGATCGGAAGGACGGCGGCCGCCATTGCTCTGCACGCTGGCTGCGTGCAGAGCTCCTCCAGCACTCGGGGTCCCCCGTGGCATGGGGGACCCCGCTACAGGTAAACCCACATACACTGGGGGAGAAGATGCAACGCCCGGGGGCCCCATTAACATCACAGGGGACCCCGAGGGCACCGCAACCCCCCCAGGAAGACCAGAGGGCTGACACCACCTAACCCATACTTATCTGTGAGACTGCTAATGTCAAAGAATGCCAAAGAACATGTTTCTACTGCCTCATGGCCCATAAATGTTTATTACTGTTAATAGATTGTTGGGTGACCAAAAATAAAAAAGCATGTGTATGTGCCACATCCCAATATTAAATATAACCAAAAAAAACAAACAGCGCCCAAAGATGACCACCTCTGGTATATTTTAAGTTTCAGGATCTGGCTATACTTTTAAGATGCAAAGCACAGGATCATTGCTTTAAATGGGTGGGTGGCGACTTGGGGCACAGGGGGCGTCCACTCAATATTTGAGCGTATTGTATAATCACTAGGATAAAGTATACAGTATACTGAATTGGGGTGAACCATACATTATGGCCTTAACTGAGTAAGTCACTGCAATCTTAATTACGTTGTATTTTACCATAGTAGACGTTTATTTGACTGTACCCACCTATTTTTTATTCCTTTCACAGAGATTAAGAATATCTCCTATGTATCTCCTGATGAAGCAACTGTAATGTGCAAAACATGTCGAGATTGAGATATCTATGATCAGTTCATGATGCGGCGATGTAACAATACGCTTAATATATGTCTGATGAATTATGACACAGTATAATTTGTATTCTCTGATACAATGAATGAAATTTACTAATTAAAATTTGGTGTGGTACTGCCTTGAAAGTTCCTTAATCCCTAATCCTATAAATAGGTGTGTGGAAACATAATATATTGATTGTACTATAGATTGCAAGGACCATGCACATAGTGTATGGCTAACATAACAGCATTTGATGAAGGTCACATCACATCACACCCATTGGCTTTAGAATAGCCAGCTAATATTGAGGTGTAATTAAGTTAATTTATAATAAATTAAGTATTTTAACAATACACTTCATACATATTAATAAACACTAACATTTATAAATGGGGAGAACTAAGCCATCTTATAAGTTGCTTATTT
This sequence comes from Ptychadena robeensis, assembly GCA_036250615.1. NCBI lineage: Eukaryota > Metazoa > Chordata > Amphibia > Anura > Ptychadenidae > Ptychadena > Ptychadena robeensis. The sequence goes on along the minus strand of CM070036.1, from coordinate 130,621,252 downwards.
CCCTTAAGCCAATAAAAATATATAGCTTCATCCCTTACATATTTTCTTTGCTGAACATTCTAGTCTGCAAGTCCTATTTTTGTCCTATCACTTAATCTACTTCATTGCCTTACAACACAATTTCAATTGTAAAAGGCGCCAGGACACAGAATAAAAAATGCATTTAGCTTAAAAGTGCAGGAAGTTGTAAAAATATGGTTAACCACTTTGGTGCAAGAAGACAATTAAAATTAGATAAATCCTGAGCCTTATCTGTGTCTTATTTACCTGAAAATCACCTGATACGAGATGCTTGTGGGGTCAGGACACATTTTAACGTCCTTTGTAAAGAACAGAGAATATAATGACACAAATCTGTTGTGTGAGTCAGTTAGATTAGTGCAGAAAGATACAAGGGCACCATTTATTTATTTAATCATTCTAATTGTAATATTATTATTATTGTTCCTGCCCTCGAAATGCAGGAGAATTTTAAGTCTGGTCTTATAAGCAATAACAATAGAAAAACTGTATAGCTTGTTCAAACTGGGTGGCTAAGAAGCGTGATGGTTTCCACTCCAGAAGGCTAGGCTGGGACCCAATATTGGACCCAATATTAAAGGCTAGGACCCAAAGATCAGCAAGTCTGATCAAGCCTTTCACTCTTTACAAATTTAGGACAAATATGCTTAAAAAGTGTATATGAAAATGGCTATATGCCGATATTTACTATTTAGATATAAAACGATAATTACCATTATTTATTTGTCATTAGAAAACACCAGTTAACAAAGCTGGCCATTGGTTAGTCATTTCTAATGAGGTTACTTAAAGCCAGAAAACTATGGACCCAAAAACTTAAACACTCTTTAGACGTTAAAAGTTCATCTAAATCCATACACAAGATATATATGCAAAAAAGAGATCCCTAATTGCACTGATCGCCAAAGACCTTTGTTGCCCAGATTTTGTATCATTGTTCCTGATATCATTGTGATTATGGCTCTGATAATACTTAGTTTATCATGATGATAGCATACAGTGAGCTTTAAAGTGTCCCTAATGTTCACTGATTTCTCCCACTGATCTTAAATTATTGTTGGAAAGAAAGAATGGGGAGGTGAGGTCAGAGGGAGAAACCAGTAAAGGTTCCATACACGTAGCAAGCTGCGGCCGTTTGACGTGGCAAAATCACCCACGGCTCACGGGTGCCCACATGAGCCACACAAGCTCGACCAGACAGAGAACAGACATGTCCTTTAATCTCTGGCCGCTGCCAGTGTCCCCGTTTAAACTTATGGCCAGCCCACAAAGGGTGCCTTAAGTTATGCGGGGAACCTGAACTTCTCCTGGAAGATTCTGTTCCTGCAGGACCTAAGGGGTCAATCTTGGTGATCTGAATAGTGTTTAATAGGGCAGATACATTTGGTAACAGCCGTTAGATCAATGTGAACAAGTGGTTGCAACCACAGTGTAACAGTGACTAAAATATTAAATATCATGATACATTTTATATTATAATGTTTAGCATTTTGCAATTAAAAATATGATCTGATGTTGTAATTCGCCTGGGCACACATTCACTAACAACACCAGATATATAGGTAACAGACTTTGTGCGGTAATCCAGAAAACATGCCAGGGGGCATACAAAAATGTCAGTCCAATAAAGTATAAATACAGTATGGTACAGATAGATAAGGTTGGAGATATCAGGGACAATCCAAAATCAGGGCAGGCAGAGTTCAAGCAATATCATAAATGACGCTGAATCACTGTTGGTAAAATACACTTGCACATAGACAGGTAATTTTAACATGGAAGCACACCCAAGCACACGGTTTACAAAGGCTTTAACGGGCAATGGTGTACGTGACAGATTCTCATTAAATGGGTATATATCACATTGTGTCCAAGTAATTGACTGGTGAATCTTCTGCAGCCTATTGGGTCACAGGAAAGTCAAACTAAACATGTCCTCGCCTGTGGTAATTTCATCAGGTTGATTTTCTCTGAATCTAAAGTCCCAATATTAATTGGTTTTAGTAAGCTCAAGTATTATCTTGAATTCATCAATTTATTTGCAGGTGATCAAATATCTGTGGGTGAAAAGTGATCATAATTCCGGTTAAATTAAATTACCATTTTACACCATTTAGGGTAAATTTACCCTATTTCTGGTCTGTAAAGCGACCAGAAAACGACCTTGCTTTAAGTATAAAATGGAAGCGAATTTGGTTGTTTAAAGAACAGAAAATGTGCTGTCATTAATCAAGCAGTATGTTTTCTGATCGTTTTTTTTTCTGTCTCATTCAGAGGGTCGTTTGTCGTTAAGCTCTGAAATCGACTGCAGCACTTTGCAAAACAAAAAAAAAAAAAACGACCTGGGAGTGTCTATCCCACCTTTCCAGGCACTCTGCAGGGCCAGGTGACCTTTGTAGTCTCTCCTGGGGCTGCTTGAACACCCCGCCCCCCTTGGTCATTTTTCAGGCCTTAAAAGTAGAGTACATTGTGTAAAAATGTCTTTGCTTTAAAGTGTCATTAACACTTTCCGCCACCGGAAGGTGTCTGGGAAGCTTTAAACGTGTCATGCAAACAACTACAGTGTAAATTTACCCTTACTCCTTCTCCCTTTGCTCCTGACTTACTGTGAATCCCCCTAAGTCCATGTCTTCCAGAGAGTTTATAGCTTTCAGTGGTATCCCACACACTCCCTTACTTAGGGATACATTTGACAGCCGCTTATGCAGATCTATATAAGACCAACCACCCAAAGATGCTGGCTAAAATGAAACTCCTCTTTAAACCTTGGTCTAAATACGCCATCTCATGGTTTGGTAGGGTTGTGGCTACCAAAAATGTCCATATTATCAAAGCTCCCATTGAGGGTTCCCCCTAGTATATTACCTATCCTCCAATCGCAGTCTTTCAGTTTGGGATGCCGTTCCTCTGGGGGTTTGGGGGTGCCTAACTCCTCGAATTATTATTACGCAGCTCAAATTGTGCAACCTGCCATATTCAACACCAATGGGGAAACGCCACTATGGGTAAGCCTAGAGGTGATTCGGTGGATAGCATCCTCTGGTTGCCACAAACGGTCTAGCGGGATCTCAGTGACCTAATCATGTGTCACTCCCTTAAAGTGTGGGATGCCACCAAAGTAAGCAGTCACCTTATCTTCTCACCACCCAATTCAACATATTCTGGGCAACCTGCAATTTCTTCCGCCACTCACCACTCCCTCACCATTTCAGAATTGGAAAGAGACAGGTATCACCCATCTGCACCAGCTATATGACTTTTGCTGTTCCCACTTAGGCATTCAACCAAGGGCAGACGTGATTTTAATTGCATGTGACAATCATGGGCGGCCAATCGCTTACACGATAGGGCATGATTGCTAACACGATCGTGCACGATTTACCAGGCAATTTTTACACAAGATTTTTTTTTAATCGCCCTCATACAGAGAAAAAAAAATTGATCCTTGATCGTGCCCATAGAGAATGAATGGACGTGATTCATGTCCATGGGAGCGTTCAGGGCAGAAAAATCATGGGCTTTAGTTGAAGTGGGAACAGCGTGTGATTAAAATCACGTCAGTCTCATGGGAACATCCGCAATTCACCTACCTGCAGGAGAAATATCATCTCCCTGCCTAATTCCAATGTTAATACCTCCAACTTCAATACTACATAACTTCTTCCTTCCCCAGCATTGATTACTATGGCAAATAAATTTTTTAAAGGAGGTAGGGCAGACCCACACAGCCCAGGCATGATATCAATGCTTAACCAATCACTCATGCAAACCTTGGTTGATCCTGACCTCGAGTATAAAGCTTGTAGGTCCATAAACCTGGCCTTTGATTATGACAAACAAACATGGACACAAATATGGGAATCCACAAAGTCTTGCTCTCGCAACACCATAGCCCTTGTATTTGGTCACTGCAAAACTTGCTACATCTAAATTTGTCCCTGGCCTTCCAGACACGCACTTCAGAAGACGTGTGGAGGAGGGCTCGTTTCCTTACATATGGTGGGAGTGCCCCAGAGCACAACCACTATGGAGACAGACTTACCATCATGCTTCCATCCTGTTGGGACACCCTCACCAATCGGATCCCAGTGAAGTCCTGCTTAATAAGAACCCGAATAGGGTTTCCAGGTCACAATTTGCTCTGCTGAGATTGCCAGACCATTGCTAGGGCCTGGCCCTCCCCCTCCCTGCACTTCCGGGAGGTTAAAGCCTGCATTCTAGATGTGATGACATTTGAAAAACTTTCTGCCAAACTACTAGGTTCTCTAGCTAAATGTGACCATGTATGTATACCCATGTACCAGGGTATCTTGCTTCCTCCCACCCCTTTTGATTTACACTTTTTCGTCTGTAGATTCTAGGCAATGCCCCACCTCCCTGTCCAGTCCCCCTCAACCTTGCCTCCCGACAACCTGGATCCCTCTTGTCTTTGTGTCCTGTCTTTGTCACCAGTCACTGTGTTCTAATGTATTTGTTGCTGTGTTTTTTGTTCAAAGTTCTTCTTTCTTTCATAACGTTATTGTTTTTTTTTATTACTACCTTTGCCATTTATCTGTGGTAGGCTCCATGTTGGAACCTGGATATGGATTGAGCCCTAGACTGCTGGGGCTCTGACCTGAGAGAGCCTACAGTAAGCATGTCCGTCCTTCATGGGAGCCATTACTCATTAGTAGTGGTGAGCGGCATAGGCAATATTCAAATTCACTTCACAATTCAATTACCTTCAAAATGAATGGTCAATGTGCTATTTATTTTCATATTGCAAATATATATATTGGCCATGGTCATAAGCATCCCAATGCAGAATATCACGAATATTTGGAATTGCGAATATTTGACGCCATATTCGCGAAATTTGTGAACTCTTGACTAGCCGTTATTCGCCGAATATATTCGCAATTCGAATATTCGAGCTCAGCACTACTCGTTATCCCCTTTTTTTCTCTCACGTGCATAAGTGTCCTATGTATTTTCTTGAAAGGGCACCTTGATTGTTTGTATTGATTAAATGCAGCATGTTATTGACCTGTATTGTGCTGATATTGTTCTGTTTGCTGCTTTTGTTTCCTTCTTTAAATTGAATTTAAAAAGATTAAAATTTTAATAGATAAATGATATCTATAACTAGTATTTTATTATCAATATTTTCAGTTAGAAATAATTCACCTCAATCAATTAATATCTCAGATGATTATCATCTGTTTGGAATTGCTCATGTCTAAATCACAAGGTGTATAGCCAGCTTAAGGTTTCAGGATAAGGCTGAGTATAAAGGTTAAGTTCAAAGGGTTAGGTTCTAAAAGTGTTCAACTCTGTCCAAAACTGAAAACAAATAAATAAATAAATCCCTAAAACGCTTTGAAGATTTCCGAGCAAGAGAGAATAAGCAATTTGCACAACGCAGTGAAGGTCAAGTGGGGATGGGAAAGGTGGGAACATTTTGAACTCTGAGAGGAAGATTCTCAAATAATAGGTTATGCCTCTTTTCCAAACAAATAAATTGGTGCCATAAAGCAATAAATGGATTGTCACTAAGCAACGGTTTCTGTTCCTTCACCTCCAATGTACAATATCCATAACAGTGTATTTACTGTACTATGTCAAATGGGAAAGGACTGGCCCAACTGTAGTTAGACTGTTGATCAGATTTAGACATTGTGTCTTTTTTTTAAGATGGCAGCCTGGAATTTGAACATCAAGTATTATAAAATACACATGGGGACTCAATATAACCTTAACATTAAAACCACAAGATCAGCCTTAAAATTAAAAACAGAAAGACATTGATAATATTTGCACAGTGGCAGCTGCCAAGAGGAAGTTCTCATAGGTGATCTGTTGGCATCAGAAATTTTAGGCAAGTGTAAAGCCAGCCATAAACGTATCGATTTTCAGTTTAAACAATCTTATCAATGATTCAGGAGTCAAAGACTGCCCACCTTGAGCAATCAACCATCTAAAACCGAAATAGAATAAAATATTGTTTGTTCGCTGATCGGACGTGTCCAGTTTTTTTGGGTCGATTGTTCATCAAATAAACAACTTCGGTGGACACCTTCGATCACTGGCTGTATGATCGACCCTTTTGGCCTAATCTACCTTCCTATATGCCATCAAATTGGTGGGATCATTTACCGTTAGTGGTTTGCTCTTCGATCCTTGAATGATCAACGCGGATGATTCGTTGCATGTCGTGGTTCAATGGGCAACCGATCATATGCAGGTCTAGGAGTCTATGAGAGGTTTAAGTGACATTGGCCAAGTGTGATGGTGGAACTGGAGAGCATCTTTAAAACTGCTGGTCATGTTGCCTGTACTTATTACCTATCAAATATGATTTACGGGTACAACTGATCAGCTGATTGGGTTGATCTTCCCTGATTTGTTGGTCTGAATCATCTTGAAATGTATCATTACTGCTTATGTGTGTAGGCTAATACAGTTTCAACTTAGCAGAGCAGTACTTATTTATCAACTGATCAAATTGATCATCTGTTTCTTTATGGGTTCCAAATTTTAAATAAATGGCAAGCTAAAGTCCCGTACAATGGCACATGTGGCGGCATACCTGGGTGAGTAGGAGCTGCAGATTATGTGTTTTGCTCCCGTAAATTCTGGTTGATACCAAGGAAAAACAACAGATGACAAGGTGATGGGCGCTCAAGGCTCTTTGGTAATGCTGACCATACACATGCCGATAAACGGCCGGATTTTAATCTGACCGACGGGCGTGCGCGCTCTCGCCAACGGTCAGGTTAAAATCCGGCCGTTTATCGGCATGTCCCCACATGGGGCGACAGATCCCTGTCGCCCCACTTCTCAGCTGGCCAGAGATCCGACATGTCGGAAAATCTGAGCCGATGGGAGCCGATACCATAAGCTACAATGAAGCAGCTGCTTCATTGTAGCTTATGGCCGGCACACAAAGGGTGCCCAGCTGACTGAAGGGGCCCCAGAATGCAATGGGATTGTAAACGTGATGACGTCATCACGTTTACAATCCCGGAAGAAATCGGGGCAGATGTCGGCGATGGTCGCCGCGTGTATGCCTGGCATTAGTGAAGAATGGCCCATCTGGTCTGATCCCACAAAATGCTCTAAAATGTTATGCTGAATATACGTAAAATATGTCAGAAGTATAGCACAGCAAACTACACAACCAAAGAGAAGGGCTGTTTTTGCAGTACAAGGTCTGCTGCTTCAATGATACATTATGTGTATGTACTGTCAACCTAGCACAGGAAGTAAGTTACTTGCTCTATAAACAAATACCCGGAAAAAAGGAAACTAATGCACCCACCTCATCTAAAAACCATAAATTGCAATATATTACATTTGTGTTCTAGGCTTTAGATACACTTTAATTAGAAATCCTGTCTTATTAATAATTCAAACAAACTGGCAGAGCCGCTACACTCAGAATACCAGTTCATTTTACCCTCCCAGATCTATTTATTATCCTATAAGCTTATGTCACATAGCTCCTACCATACATTGTCAGAAGGTCTGCTATCTGAAGCTCTGATTGAGGCATTTCTATTTAGATTTCAACTTTTGAGGAAAACCATCAAAGTACAAACATTTTAATACTTCAGGCTTTGCAAACATGAGAAGGGTGTGGTGATGCAATTGTGAAGTAATTTTTTGTAAAAAAACAAAAACAAATTACCAGGGATAGTGTAAAGCTCGGAACACACGGCTCGATATAAATGTACAATCGATGTAAGATTAGATGAAGAAGCTCGATTTTGGTATTTTATCGACTTACCGTGTGTGCTATAGTGTCATACAATCGTAGTACAATATCGATGTAGAAAACATTGATTATTGACTAAAGTCCTCAATGCCATTGATGCCCTAAAAACAGTAAACTATCACTTCCTCGAATACAATTGTACGATGAAAATAAACATTCCACGAAAGTAGTTCGGTCATGGTACAGTTCGACGATAATTTTCCAACTAGTCCGATCACTTTTCAATCAAAGTAATGTTCTTCTTCAAACTATTATCGTCGATTGTAACATGTGTCCGGGCCACGATTTTGGTACAATCGATGTAAATTTTCATTAATTTTCATCGATTGTATGCTTAAATCGAGCCGTAAGTTCCTAGCTTTAGGTACTTACCTCGCCAACGATCCCGCATTAGTGATCCCAAGCAGTGTCAGAGTAGACATGTTCAGTTTAAATGTCTTGTGCAATTTGTTGGCTGCAGGAACATCATCAGCTAGTTGTTCACCAATCCTATTGAGCCAGATGGCACCATGTGATTGAGCAATCTGCCTACTTAATGAGACTCTGTCATGCACACCATTGCCCGTTATTCTGTATAGCAGTGTGCTTGGATGTGCTTCTGTGTTTGCTTATCAGTCTGTCTGCAAGTGACTTTGTTGCAAACAAACACCTGGCCTGAATTTGGATATTACTTGAACTCTCTTTGCCCTGACTGTACCATGCTTTCTTGGACTGCACTTTGTGTATGACCCATTGTCTTGTTTTCTGGATTACCCAATAAAGCCTGTTTTCTGAATTTCTGGTGTTGATAATGACTGTGTGCCCAGGTGCATTACTGATGGTCAGTCAGATGCCAACATGTCAACATTAGCTTGCAAAGGTATGCACATTTTTGCCAGACTGCTGTACTTGATTTGCTCAGTTTTAGGCTGCATACAGTTTGCATGACAAAATTTCAGCATCTAATTGACCATGTTACAAACAACTAGGAGTGGTGTGAATCTACTATACCTGAATAAAAAAAACCACAAATCCTATTCAGGCTGGTTGTGTGCCGTGGTAGTATGAGGAGGCATTAAAGCGGACCAACTACAATCCCTAGGTGCCCAACCTGCGGCCCCCCTCGGTCCTCCACTTGCCACCCCCAAAACCTAACTATTAATGAACTCACCTGCCTGAGCAAGTTCCTTTCCTCTAGTAGTGTTGGGGGGGGGGGGGGTTCAGCAGACTGGTGAGTGCCTATACTCCCACTACTCCACCAATGAATGGGTTGGGGGATGTATAATATATATTGTGGCACATAACCTGAGAATAAGGGTTTCATGATATATATGAGGTACATAGCCTTTGAAGATATACAGTACATGACACAAAATATTGTTCATTACAGTGTTCCCTAATGCATGAAGTATAATTTTAGAATGAAAAATATTGTCTTCTAGCTATACCTGCTGTCATTTATTCATTACAAAATGCTTATGCTAGTCTGTATAGATTGAAAATGCTATGTGCAGTCCTTTAGTGATGCTGAGGACCACACTTGTGGCTCTCCATATCAACTAAGTTGCCCTCCACGGATGTTTCCGAAGTTGCCCCTTCCACTGTTTAAAGTGCCCTTGTGGCTGTAGGAAGTCGTGCATACCCTGTCCTGCTGGATTGTGACTTCAGCATTATATCTGAGCATTGAGTCTGGTGCCGAGCATGCAATGCTCAAACTGTTTAAACATGTCACAATAAATTACTATTTTCATTGCTTTCTCTGCCTATTGATTTTAATACACCTTTATAGTCCCCTAGGAACTGGCCACTCCTTACTTGAGCTACTTTTTAGTAGAATTTAAGGTTGTTTTTTCTTTTCTTTTTTAGTTTGGGATGTGGTGCCATTGTTTTGAGAATTGACTGATGCCCTAAATCCAATTCTATTTGTACGAATATGGGTAGTTAGTATTGTTAGCCATTTCAGGCTACAATAATGGTACACAAAGGTTCTAGCCCTAGAAGATAACAGTCGTTTAGCTGGGCATAAATGGGCCAATTCCTGCCCGATTCGACAGCTGCTCTGCAGAGAATTGGGTGCGCCCCCGGGTCCTATTGATCAAGAATCTGCCACATGTCCGATCGCACAGTGATCCGACATAACGGTAAATTCAGGGCCTATCCCATTAGTTATACAAAGTAATGGCCGGCACACAAAGGATGCCCAGCCGCTTCTCGGCACTAGTGGCCGTGCGTCATCACCTCCGCTAGGTCAGCTGGGCAATTGACAGAAAAATTTCCCGTCTATGCCCAGCTTTAGTCATTTGGCAAAACGGATCACTAGCGGCTGACGTATAAACCCTAAGCAAGCATTGAATGTTGGCTTATACCATCCATCCAAGGCTTTATCTTCCATTAAAAAAGTGAAAAGGTGGCTCAGAACTGAGCTCCTCTAGAAGAATAAAGGCATTTCAGTGGCATCAACACAGTTGATCTAAAACTGATCAGTAATGACTATAGGCGGTATGCTTAAGCCTGCCATACACGCACCCATCGGGGGTGCCAACATGGGGCAACAGATCCCTGTCGCCCCACAGCTCGGCCAGCCAGAGAACGGACATGTCCGATATTCTCTGGCCAATGCCAGCCGATGCCGTTACTTTCAATGGAGAGCGGCGCCATCATTGAAGGTAACGGCCGGCACACAAAGGGTGCCTGCCGATGCTGACAGCTCGGGACTGCAGCTGCTCTGTCGGCCCCCACTTGGCATGTGGGTGCCTGAACTTGCCAACAGCACTAATGGATAAAGAACTAAAGTTTGCTTTAAATCCCAAAGAAGGTGCTTATCCATGCTGATGATAGTCAAAGCAGCCTGAGTTAAAAACAATGACCCAGGCAATAATCAATACTCTATATCAAAGGACGGTTTATACTAATCCCAGAACAATAGCACAAAAAAAACTAATATTTGCCATGATCTGGAATGGCTATCTGCTGTATAAGGTATGACTAATAAAATCAATAGGGCAGGTATGAAGAAATAGGAATGGGTGGAACTTTTGCCTTGAACAACATCTCTGATAAGAACAGCAGCTATTTTCAGTCCTTTCGCATAATAAAAAAAAATAATAATAAAAATAAAACTCTCCTATGTTTTATAGATGTCGAAGAATGTGCAAACAGTGTTTGATGTCTTATTTTGATCAAGGCAATATAACAATACGCACACCTTGGTATGTGATAGGAAAGAACTTTTAACAGCTGAACATCTGAGCCTAGAAAATATTGTTGTTCAAATACCTGAGCTGTCTTTGCAGTGTGTGATGTCATCCTACAGAATGTGCTCTGCATCACTCATGCTTACTAGAGATAGCACTTAAAAAGTGACGATGCTAAATGGTCCTGAGCTATAGACTGTTTAAAAGTCTGCTTCCACTGGGGCTTTTATGCTAAATGCATCTGCTATTCTCAGCCCCGTGTCATCGTCAATAAGACTGCATATATCTGATTGCCGGTTAACCTGCTTTGACTTAGGTGCAACCGCCACCATTAAATACAACTTTGGCAATCACTGAGTTAAATGAGCTGGCTTTCCAGCATAGATAAACAGTTCCGAGCAGCATAGATAGAGAACACAGAATTAGCTGCTTGTCTCAGGATGTTATATTAGAATATATTTAAGCACGAACAGGCACACTCATTTCAGTAATGAAAGCAGCAATGATAATGCGTAAATTGCGGTAACCAATAACATCCAAAATAACTTTACATTACCAAATTATGATTTCTGTAAATTTAGTGCCAAAAAAACAAACCACAAAACTAAAAACCGAAATTGTGAAAGAAAACCTATATGAGGGAGGTCTAACTTAGGTTTCCTTCACATTTTCGGGTTTAAGTTTTCTGTTTTTTTTTGGAAAAACTATTAACATCCAAATCAGGTGAAAGGTGTAGGATTTACAACAGTTTGCATATGTGCCTCCCACTTGTTAAGGGACCAAAAGTAATGGGACAGAATAATAAACATAAATCAAACTTTCCCTTTTATATACTTGGTGGCAAATCCTTTGCAGTCAATTACAGCCTGAAGTCTGGTACGCATCACCATCACCAGACGCTGGGTTTCATCCCTGGCAATGCTCTGCCAGGCCTCTACTGCAACTGTCTTCAGTTCCTGCTTTCTCTAGGAGCATGTTCAATCGGATACAGGTCTTCTTATTTCCCTTAAAAAAATCTTTGGTTGCTTTTGCAGTAAGCTTTGGGTTATTGTCCATCTGCACCGTGAAGTGCCATCCAATGAGTTCTGAAGCATTTGGCTGAATATAAGTTCAGATAATATTGTCCAAAACACTTCAGAATTCATCCTGTTGCTTGTGTCAGCAGTCACATCATCAATAAATACAAGAGAACCAGTTCAATTTGCAGCCATACATGCCCAATCCATGACACTACCACCACCATGCTTAAGTGATTAGGCAATATGCTCAGGATCATGAGCAGTTCCTTTTCTTCTCCATACTCTTCTCTCCCCATCACTTTGGTACAAGCTGAGTTTGGTCGCATCTGTCCATAGGATGTTGTTCAAGAACTCTGAAGGCTTTTTAAGATGTTGTTTGTCAAACTACCTATTTTTGAGGCTCACCAATGGTCTACATCTTATGGTGAACCCTCTGTATTCACTCTGGTGAAGATTTCTCTTGTTGACTTTTACACACATACACCTACCTCCTGGAGAGTGCTCTTTGACCATTAGATTACATTTTCTTTGGTTTAATTTAGAAGTCTTGTGTACTAAGACATATTTCAGAGTCCCGGCGTGGAAAATGCTCATTAGGTGCAGGGGCACATGTATCTTATATATACATACACAAAAAAATGCCAAACATGTGAAAATCATTTCACAGGACCCAATTTTAGAATGATAGTTACTAGTAAGTGAGTCCTGCAGCAAAATATTGCACATAATCTAACTCAACTGACTTTGAACGAGAGGATAATGTCACACAAAACTTCTTATCCACACCAAATTTCTAAAACATTATGACAGAGGGGTGTAATATTAGTTTAGCAGTGTTACCAAATGATTTATGATATTTGCCTTTCATTGGCCTACTTCCTGATCATACATGTCCTCATTGATGTTTAGCCTCAGTCACGCAAACTCTCCGCTGAGGTCACCTCTGTGAGCAACCAAAAGAATTCGAGAAGGGTGGCACCTAAGAGCATGCTTATCAACCCACGGGAGATCAAAACAATTTCAGACAAACTACCAGGAAACTGTGTATTCATTGTGTGGATGAATTATATCTGCCTTAAGACTTTATTTCCTGTCTTGTTTGCCATCATGATAATTAAAAGATTCTTGCCTGGCAAAGCCCAGTAAGCCCTGATTTGTGTATGGTGTTTGTTTCTAATCTCAAAAAAAAAAGACCTGGAGTGAACTGGTGTCTTCAAAGAGCTGCAGCCTTTCTAGTCTGTGTCTGAACTGTTTTGACCAGGAAATGGTTGATATTTGGCATATGTGTCAAGGTGTAAGGAGCTGTGCAATGCTGTACTGTGTTATTACCAAGAACTAAAGAGTTGCGGAAGTATTTGGGTGAGCATGATAATTAGAGATGTACACTACTTTTTACTAGCTGACTGAACATGGTATCATCACCAACATGGAATGAAAGGTTGATGGAATATTACAAAAACAGAAAGTAGTTTTTCCATAAACATGTCGTTTTTCCATAAATTAAGTTAGAAAAATTTGGACGTTACCACAACCCTTCTCTACACATCTAGCATGGTGATGTTACCATGTTCAGGGGCTTTGCAATTAACCCCCAAATAAACCAATCAACATTTCATCAGCAATAGCATCTGTAATGATAACAGAAAAGCAAAAGCAAAAAGTTCCAAAATGAGCATGATTGAAAACTCCATGAGGAGAAGCAGTGATGAACTATGTGACCAGGTGATCTCTTTCTATCAACGGACCATCATCAAACCAAAAAAAACTTAGAACTCACCACCTATGCGCTCACCATTCTCTTTTAAGAATTTAAAAATTGGAAACTCAAAGGCACATCTTCACCACCATAGCAAAATCCCATCCCACACACATTATAGAATCCAATCAACTTTATTAATTAAGGATGTCCGTTCTTGAGAACGGTCAATAAAGTTTATCAGATTCTTTAAAATGTGCAAGAACAATGCTTTGTTCTAAATGATCTACGGTACCAAGACTTTCTTTGAACCTGTAAGAATCTGCTATTTGGATTTTCCAGTATGCTTGTTATATTTTGTTAACCCCTAGATTACCTTATCACAAGTGATGCCCTCAATAAAAAGCTATCTGAAAGTGACAAAAAGTATAACTTCTCAGTAGTAGACACCACACATTGTGGAAAGTTCCTTTGTTGTTGGATAATCCTCTTAAATGCACCAACAGATTCCACCAAAATATTCTGAATTCCAGGTTGTGGTAAGAGCAGCCATGTTACCCACCCATTAACAGCATTTGGTGCTAAGCGACCTATTGCCTGAATCAAGCAGTGTTATGTGAAGGGTGGGGTGAGCACCTAAGCCTGTACAAATACAGACTTAAAAGTCAGGGACTATCTAGGAACTCTGGGTTATTTTTAAAGCCAAGGTTTTAAGCTGCATTTAACCAACATTCCTAATAGAAGGGTCAGATCGTCCTAACATTTATTTCCAAAAATTCCCAAGACTCTCCTGGTAGAGGGCATGCTCACCCTAGCATTCCTGGCCCAACACACTCTTGGAAGGAAGGACCTGTTCATCTTAGCATTCTTAGCTCAAGACTCTCCTGTGTAGTTCCTAACATCATGAGCTGCCGACTGGGGGGGAGGAGAGAGAAGAAGAAGGCGTCTACCCCCCCTATCGGCAGCTCCACCAATAACCAATGTGATTAATAACATCAATGTGAACTAACATAGGGCCCCTGAAAGGCTAGAGACGGCACTGTGAAGGACCTTTCATATCCATGCTCAGTTCATACCCATGTTTTATTTCACAAATCTTCATATTTCTAACTCAATACTTGTTAGTTTCAGATTCTAATAATAATTTTTTATTTCAATTACTCTTTTAAATATTTTGCATACTTTACTTTCTGTACAAGTACTGAAAATATACCTTAAAGTTATTTTGAATTGAGACTTGTGTTTGTTAAGCGAGTGTAACTACTAGGGCCTTTTTATAGCCTTCATTATAGGGTCAGTATAGGTTCAGTGCACACATTAGTTGAGAGAATCACAGACTCTCACTCCTCAGTACCCACCCCACTTGTGCAGATGATGTAAGGGATGGGAAGTTAGCAGGGAAGGTATTGCCCCCTCCATCCTAAGTTAGGCATGTACTGAATAGGAGGGAGGGGAGTACCCGATACCTAAAAATACTTCAGTGGCATCACTTGCCCTATTTGGAACGCGGAAATGTGGGTCCAAATACCAGAAGTGACGTCAGTGACGTTACTTCCTGTCATGCTTACCTTAACCAGTAAGGGAAAACCTGACAGGTATGAAACAGAGAGGGCAGGCCAACATTGATATTGAAAAAATGTCTACAATTGAGGAAATGTTTCCTAACTCTATATTGCAAAGTCAATACATGTTAGTTTCAGATTCTTTTAGTCATTTTACAAGTAAAAGTACTGAAAATAACCTTAACATTATTTTGAATTGAGACTTGTGTTTGTTTAGGGAGTGTTACTACTAGGGCCTTTTTATAGCCTTCATTTTAGGTTCAGTATAGGCCCTCTGCTGCTCAGCCTCTTCACTCGCACACATTAGTTGATATATTGGGGGGTGGTCCCAGGTAAAGGGTAATTCAGGAGTACTTGATATAATATTCTAAACCTGAGACTTTTGTTCTGGTTCTTCCACATACTATGTGACAATAAAACACATTATTGGCTGGATTACTTAATGGCTCATGCAGACAGTGATTCATGGTCGGGCTGTTTGTTTATAAGTAAATCAGTGGTTGAGGTTACATACAAGACAAGATTATGGGAAAACTAGTTGGTCGGTTCCTGTTTCCCAATGTGTGAAAGATACTAAAGCTATGACAGCTGAAGTGTTGAAATATTACCACTTTGTGATTATTACCTTTCAATAGCTTTTAAAGTACATGCGAGGCAATCAGCTAAGCAATGTTACTACATTTCTAAAAGTAGTAGAGATTTTCTACCTTGCAATTTTAGTATTTTTAATGTTTCACTTTGCTTAAGAGGGTGAAAACAAACCATTTACTACTGACAACAGTAATCACAAAGGAAAAAGAGTTAAAGTTGACCTATAACAAAATGGTCGACTCAAACAGAAACTTGTACTAAGCCGACTCACAGCGAACCTAGTGCTCATCTGCCTCAGAGGGCAAAGTTTCAACAATTTGACTTTGTCATTGGATGGATATACTTCCTTTTACCTAAATTGCTTTAGTGAAAAAAGCATCTACTGCTGCCCCCTGAGCAATTTACTGTACATGTACTGCTAGTGCTTGTGGAAGAGCATGTCACTTTCACACATAGAGAGGCTATATTAGTTGTTATAAATGCATGTTGATACATCAACACAGCAGTTGTACTCCAGTGAAATGTGAATATGTAAAGCTGGTCACATAGTTTAATTTTCTCATCCAATTTGTTTTTGAAACCACAAAATGTGAACAATTTAAAACTGATCAAAAACTCCTCCTGCTACAGTAGTAGTACAATCGTATAAAAACCAATTAAAATACCAAGAAAACCCATCAGATACAATTAACCCAAATTTACCAGCATGTCCAATAACTGCTCGATTGATTTTGTCATCGATTTTTAATTGATTATAATAAAAAGGAATCATTTTTGAAATTATGGATTTTTAAGTCATATGGAAAAATCAAACCATGTGTGGCCGCCTTTAATGTCTTTCTGGGCTTGAGTTTAGGCCCACTATAAAACCCCTGGTTTTTTTCATCATCTATTGACTGGGTGTTAAACTCAAAAACAGAGCATACCTGTCAAGTCCCATGTCTTTCCCGGTCAAATTCTGATTTCAAGATATTTTTTCCTGGATTTTGAAATCGAGGTAACTTAGGAGGGAAGGGGAGTTGCTCTCACTCCTTAGTACCCACCCCACTTGTGCAGATGATGAAAGGCATGGGAAATTAGCAGGGAGAGTAACGCCCCCTCCATCCTTAGTTAGGCAGATACTGAATATGAAGGAGGGGAGATACATCTCCAGATACCTAAAGGTATGATACCGGAAGTGACGTCAGTTTCCTGCCACGTTTACCTTAATCAGTAAGGGAAAACTTGACAGGTATGAACTAGAGTGGGTAAAAATTTTAAACTTGGACAAAGTCACAGGCCAACATTGATATTAAAAAATTTCTACAATTGAGGAAATGTTTCCTTCTCATCAGATATAACAAGGAATCTTCATCTTCATATGGAAACAAACTTAAATATTGCGTAAACAATGAATCTGTAATACTTTAACCCAGACACCCCTGATCTACAGTATAGAAGAGACAACAGGAGGTAGAGATCTTTTCAAAGCAAACTGTCACCAAAGTTTGGATTTTTAATACATGTTAATATGAATATGCAATTTAGAAACTACAACATTGTTTAGAATTAGGGAGCTGTGGCACAACATTATTGGTCTGTAACCTAAGAAAAACAAAATGGTTGCTCGTCAATTCAAAATTCAGCATACCTGACACAAGTGAGCTACTGATAAGATTACCAGATACATACTATATGCACACTCCCGAAATCTGTACAAAAAATAAACATTTTTACCATTGATATATTTTTCAGTTGAGCAGTCCATGTTATTCACTAATTTAGGTTAAAGGAGGATTCCTATGCACTGTGTTTTACATAGTAAAACATAGATACAGATATATTAAAAGTAGTAAGACCTACTCCAATTTCTTTGTTACCTTACATGTCTTTGGCTTTGATTAGCAAAAAATAAAAAATAAAAAAAGAAACCACATTTATTTGACTTAAAAATTTTCCTAAATGTAAATATTTGAATAGAAGTTTTATGGAAGTTTTCATTGCAGCATTATATCACAAACTAAATGAAAACAATATTCTAATACTTTATATTCTTATATAAATCAAATATTGTATACAAGCTTTATTAACATTTGAAAGTGTTTTGTGTCAGAATAAGAGTAACCGTCCATCCACTGTGATACTAATGTAAGTACATTGGTTGCATGACGCTGATACGATCACCACAGGGGATCTTTACTATTATATGTTTTTATATAATTATGTTTGTGTTATCAAAATGCTTAAATTTTCATGAAATATAAGTTATTTTCCATGGATCAAATGAGACTTCAATTAACAGAATCTCCTTATATAGTATATACATACATCACAATCCATGTATATGTCATTATTTGTCAAGTAAACACATAACTGGAATGACTTGGGGAATGATTAAATGGATTGTGGGAATCTCCTCTTCTCTAACAATGACACTCATGGGAATAGTGAGCTTGGTAATCTGATATTTATAATAGATGCTGTTTGCACATGCCCAATTTATTACTTTGTGATCAAAGTCCAAGTCATTTAACATCACCACACCTTTCACAATTATTCAATAAAGGTAGAAATAAATATGGGATACTCAGCTAAGCATGATAACATGAAAACATCAGAAGAGGTTTATGGAATGTTAAATGTTGAAAATGTGTGAAGGGTTTCTGGAAATGTCAACGGCATTGTATATCTTTCAACCAATCAGATTGTTGTATTTATTCTTACATTTTACTGTGAAGTTTTTTATTGGAAGGACTAAAGCTGGCCATTCACGGGTCGTTTCCTGTGCGATTTGCAATGTGGTGGCGCAATTAAATAGCAAACGACGGACAAATGATCGTTAGCCGATTCATTGCACCACCACATTGCAAATCGCACAGGAATCGACCAGCTGAAGCTGGCCAGCTTTAGTCCTCCCAATAAAAAAATTCACAGTAAAATGTAAGAATAAAAACAATGATCTGATTGGTATAGATAGATTGGAATAGATGCTCACCACCTTTGCCAATCGATCCCTGGACGATACTTTGATGGGGATCCTTGGTTTCCATCAAAAGTAATGGGGATTGAGCAGGGATTTACCGACATGTCGGATGTAATTTTTCTATGGAGCGGGATCGATCGCTCAAAGTGGGCTGTGTTCGATTTCCAATGATCATCATTCAGGAATCCAACACTAAATTTGACTTGTGTATGGCCAGTATTAATAGGACATTGTGAGTAATATAAACTTCTAATGGTTTACCTCTTCCCTCTGCTTTAGAGGGTGTATAGCCGAGGGGACATTATGTCACATCTGCCCCAAATTCAAACGCTTTTGGTCGGGTGTCTGCCAACTTGTATATACAGTCCTCAGCCACAGCATACGTAAAGATCCCTTTGAGGCACTCTTGGGTTTGAAACCGTCTAACTGTACATTCGTTCAGCTGAAACTACTGACTTTTTTTATTTTTACAGGAGCTAAGCTAATCCTTGCTAAGGCATGGTGGTCAGCTACTCCAACAGTTGCCCAAGTGAAGGCAAAAGTAGCCTGGCTCTCCACTAATGAGAAAATAAATGCACAGCTGAATGACACAATGGCCAAATTTGAACGGGTCTCAACCCAGTGGTTGGAATTCGACCACAACCAAGGCCTGGATGCCCGCTTACTTAAAATGAAGAACCCTCATATGGAGGGTACAACCCATGCGGGTAGCCTACTCTGGGACGAGACTCCCCTCTCTCCCTCCTTCCCTCTATGTTTCTACTAGGGATGGACCGAACTGTTCGCCGGAAAACAGTTCGGCCGCGAACTCGGCATGTTCGCCGATCCTCTCGCCGGCGGACAGTACGGGTGTTCGACCCGCCCCGTTCGCCGGCCAGAAGAAGATCTAAATTCTTCCTCCGGCAGGATCAGAACCTGCGAGATCGTGCCGTGCAGGAAGAATCTTTTCACTACAAGACCGGCATGAAGCCGGTCTTGTAGTGAAAATACCGGCTCAGAACAGGAAGTGACGTCAGTGACGTCACAACCGGCTCCCGCAACCAGGAACTATGCGTTCCAGGATGCGTTCCAGGGACCGCCTAGAGGCGGGGAATTTGAATGTGTCCGCGAACAGGGCGGACGGCGGACTTCTTTAAAGTTCGACCCGCCCTGTTCACGGACACTCCGGGCCGATGTTCGCCCATCTCTAGTTTCTACTTCTTAAACTTTCTCTTTGCTCCTAGTTGAGCCCCCTGGTCTGTTGCCAGGTGCTCAAAGTTTCCATGTTTATCGTAAGGTTATTTTTTTCTTTCTTTTTTATTGTTTTTGGATGTCATCTGTCTGTATTGAGTGAATGCTCTGGTGTATGGAATCCTATTTTCTCCATCCATTACACGTTACTGATGACTCAGAACTGATTTTTATTTGACGTATATAGTGTTGAGCTCGAATATTCGAATTGAGCATATATATTTGACGGATTTTGACTATTAGAAAATTCACAATGCAATACCATACACTCAAATTGCGAATTTTCGCATATATCAAATCAAATATTAGTAGAAGTAGGGGGCGTGGCCGGCATGTGAGGAAGGCTGACGTGACTTACTGCAGCTCCGGCAGCCCGACACAGACTCCTGACCTTTAATCCGCCCTACGGGGGAATCTGCAGGGGGCACTTACCTTCCCCAGCTGGGCAAGACTCCAGGCACCTGCGGAGCTGCTTTTTGGGCAGTTGATGCCACTTCTCAGACCCGTAACTCCTGTGGTCCCAGAGGACGCCCGACGCCAAAAAGCGTGAATTCTTTCCAGCAACGCGCTGCCTGAGCTTCCACACAGACGGCAGGGTGGATGGCTGCTCCGGAGCCTGCTCCTGCTGACCAAATGGACAAATCCGATGCGATCCTCCAGGCCATTGCGGCAGGCAAGATTGAAACCATTGCGCGCATTGATACGCTTGCGGCAGAGTGTAGTTTCATCCGTAAGGACTTGGACAAAATCCGTGGTCGCTTAACCGAGACCGAGAGCCGTATTTCCACTGTGGAGGATGCTGTCACCTCACACTCTGCTGCAGTGACGGAGCTCCAGCGCAGGGTCAAATTCCTGGAAAATCGATCGGAGGATTATGAGAATCGGCAGCGGCGAAATAATGTCCGCGTTATTGGTCTGCCTGAGGGCGCTGAGGGGGACAAGCCGGCGGTTTTTGCGGAAGGGTTCTTCAAAACGGTCCTGAACTTAGCCTCCGTATCCCCTGCATATGTGGTTGAGCGGGCCCATCGTGTTCCCACGGGCCGCCCTGTGCCGGGGGCTCCTCCTCTGCCTTTCCTGGTGCGGATGCTGAACTACCGTGATCGGGATTTGATCCTGGCGTCGGCGAGATCGCAGGGCCTGATCCAATATAAGAATACCACACTTCATTTTTTTCCTGATTTCTCGCAAGAATTGCAACGGAAGCGAAGATCCTTTACTGAGATTCGGAAGCGCCTTCGGAACAAGGGGATAACCTACAGTATGCAATACCCGTGCAAGCTCCGCGTGGAATATTCTGGGAAGACCCTTTTCTTCGATTCTCCTGCTGCGGTGTCTACTTGGCTGGATGCGGTACCCTGATGTCGTTGATGATTCTTCGAAATTCGTCGCTGCGGGGTGGTCCTTGCTGGCTGCCTCGGTGGTGCCTCCTGCCTGTCTGCACCTAAGGACTTCCTGAGACCGTGCTTCGCGGCCTCCTTGGACACGCGACTTTATGCTCCCTGTCTTGCCCTTACCTCCCCCCCCCTTTCCCCCCCCTTCCCCCCTCCCCCCCCCTCTTATTCTTGGACATAGGTCGGGTTGGTCGGAGCTGTGTATAAGTTAGTGGTTTAGTTGATATTTTTGCTATAGTATAGTTACACGTCTATTGCTCTCACTGCGGCTCTTCTACGGTGGGATAGTGTAGTAGTGAGCCTCCTTTCCTTAGTTTCAGGGCAATCAAGCTGCACTGTTTGGTGTATTGTTTTGTTTTTGCGCCTCCTGCGCTTAATGTGGGGGGTAGACGGTGTGGCAGGGGATTTTTACTTTTGTAATGGGGTTACTTTTGTTGGATGTTGTTTTTTTTTTACTCTGCTATGTGTGTGTGTGGATGTGTGGCTCTGGGCCCTGGGTCCCTGGACTCTCCTAAAGTATGTGGCGGTGTGGGTGGCATGGCGTGGAGGGCCTGCTGGTGTGCGGGATGCCCCTATGGCATTGTCACCTCTGTTGATCCTGGTCGGTCCGCTGTTTAGTGCTTCACAATGGGGGGGGCGCTCCGCGTAATCTCTTGGAATGTTCGGGGTCTGAACTCCAAGGTCAAGCGAGCCCTGGTCTTCCAGTATCTTAAACAACAGAATCTTCAGATTATCCTTTTACAGGAAACTCACTTAATGGGCAATAATATTCTTTCTGTACGCAGGCCATGGATCCAGCGGGCATTCCACGCTACATACTCCACTTATGCAATTCTTTTGCATCGTTCCTTGCCCTGTCAGATTCAGAGGGTTATAACTGACCCGGGTGGGCAATTTGTGATTCTATTGTTAGAACTGTGGGGGACTACCCTGGCATTGGTGAATGTTTATGTTGCCCCTCCCTTTCGGCCGGCCTTGTTGTATCTGGTTTTGCAAAAGTTGGCTCCCCTTATGCCTATCAAGGTGTTGATGTGTGGGGATTTTAACGCTATTCTGGATTTGAATTTGGATACCTCTAATCCTCGGAGGGGAGATGGGGGGGGGGGGGTCTGGGGGGGTGGGTCCAGGCTGCTGACTTTACTGAGTTGTGGCGCTGGAAGCACCCTAATGATAAATATTTCTCTTTTATCCCTTATAAATATGGCTCGTATTCCCGTATAGACCTGGCATTTGCTAACTCCCTGCTTCTCCCTGTGGTGGTCGGAGCTACTTACCTCCCGGGGGGTATCTCTGACCATAACCCGTTGTTGGTTGAACTGAGGCTGGCTCCTCGGAGCTCGGTGTGCTCCTGGCGGCTGGGACCATCCTGGATAGTTGAGCCTGGAGAGGAGGAGAAGGTGATGCCCAGGTTGCGGGAGTATTGGGACCATAATGATGGTTCCGCCTCGGAGGACATGGTCTGGGAGGCCTGTAAAGCTGTGACTAGGGGAGAGTATACCTCGGCTATCAAGGCGGTTAAATTGGCCAGTGCTGCTTAGGTTGATTGCCTTCAAGAGGCGGAGAGAGAATGTGCGCAGGCCTTTTTGGAAACTGGTGCGGCGGCTGACCTTGAGGCATTGCGCTTGGCTAGGCGTGCCCTATCCTTGCAGTTTTCTGATCTTGCACATTTTTGCGCAAGCGTGCGGAGGAAGTCTTTGAGAAGAGTGACAAGAATGGCAAGCTGCTGGCCATGACTCCGGTGGGGTGCTGTGCACTTCGCCTTCCTCTGTCTTGCAAGCATTTGTATCAGCCTGTCTCGCCGTATGATATGGGGGAGTTGGATAGTCTCCTGTCCTCCCTTTCCTTGCCGCGCTTGCCTGATGAGAACCAGGCCTGGTTGGATCTTCCACTAGGTGGCGCGGGCGGTGTCCTCCTTCCCCAATTCTAAATCTCCGGGGCCGGATGGTATCCCTGCAGAATAGTATAAGCAGTATGCAGAATTGCTTGTCCCTAGGCTGACGGACCTCTATCGTCACTGTCATAATGCTAGTTTCCTTCCGCCCTCGTTTTACCAGGCTCATGTGGTGCTCCTCCCCAAACCTGCCAAGGACCCTTCGTATAGGCCCATTGCGCTCCTTAATATGGACTTAAAAATCTTGACTAAGGTTTTGGCAAACCGCCTGTCCCAGGTGTTACATCTTTTGATCAAAACGTTTTTATGCCGCAAATGTCCACGGACACCAACTTGAGGAGGGTTTTCACTCATCTGAGCGCTGCGCTCCCTTATACGGTATCGGAGGTGATAGTCTCCTTAGACCTGGAAAAGGCCTTTGATTCTGTGGACTGGGGCTTTTTATCGGCGACCTTGCGCGCTATGGGATTCGGGCCTGGGTTCTTTCGGTGGATTGCTCTCCTCTATGCCAGACCTTCGGCGGCGATCCGCATCGGCTCCGATGTGTTTTCCTATTTTCGATTGGGCAGGGGCACTCATCAGGGTTGTCCCCTGTCTCCCAGTTAATTTGCCCTGGTGGTGGAGCCTTTGGTGGAGGCCTTGCGCTCGGCTGGCCAGGTTAGAGGTATTCGGGTGGGCGCCCTGGAGGAAAAGGTGGCATTATATGCCGATGATATGATCCTGTTCTTAGCGGATGCGTAGGCCTCTTTGAGGGGTGCCTTGCAGGTCTTGGATAGGTTTGCGGGTTTCTCTGGACTACGGGTAAACTGGGATAAATCCCAGATCCTTCCTTTACATTCCCCGCCCCCTGTCCCCCCACCGCCTGATATCCCTCTAAAGTGGGTGAGCACTATCAAATACTTGGGCATTCGGCTTACTGCGTTGCCTTCCATTAATGTCTCCCTAAATTTGACGCCTTTAGTGCAGTCCCTAAAGACTCGGTTAGCGGCCTGGCAGCACCTGCCCCTCTCCCTGATAGGTAGGATTAATCTCATTAAAATGAAGATCCTCCCTACTTTGCTGTATGTCCTCCGCAATTCTCCTGTTTGGATACCCAAGGCACAGTTTAAGACAATTGATACAATCATCTTACACTTTTTGTGGAATGGGGGCCCGGCCAGACTCCGTTTGGCTATCCTGCAGCTTCGGTGGTTGGAGGGTGGTCTTGCTCTTCCTAACTTCTTCCATTATTTTTTGGCTGGACAGTTGGTGGTTGTTCATCGCTGGTGGAGGAGAGGAGGGACTCCGCGGTGGCCTTAGAGGCTGCCATTGTGGGCTCTTATGAGACGCTTGTTCATTTAATCCACAGGGGTCCTCGGTCGCCACACAATCTCACCTCGCTGATGAGAGCTACTCTCAAGGCCTGGAGGAGGGCGGGCCAGCTGCTGGGAACCTCCTCTTCAGGGATGTCCCCACATGTTCCATTATGGCATAATCCTACTTTGCCACATTTTTCCCTTATACCGGATCCGGTCGTCTGGGCTGCCAAGGGGATCAAGACGCTTGGAGATGTGGAGGAGGTGGGTACTCTCCGCCCATTTCCGGAGTTGCAGAGCAGGTTTGCTCTTCCGTCCGCCTACATGTCCGCAACTCAAACATGCGTTTCAATTGCAATTTGGGCCTCAGCCCTTGGTGGTGCAGACTCCCAGGCTGGAGGTATCGGTCAGGGACCCAGAGCTGGAGAAACCACTTTCCTCCCTCTATCGGGGATTGGCGACGTTGCCTACCTCCCACATGGGAAGATGTAGGGGGGCGTGGCAACAAGATTTTCCTGCTATAACGGATGAGGATTGGGAGGATGTGTGGTCGTGTCCATTTTCCTTCCTGGTGTCGGCGCGAGACAGGCTGATTCAGTATAAGATCTTACATAGGGTTTATTTCACGCTAGCCCGGTTATCGAGAATTTATGCCTCGCGGTCGGCTGGCTGCTGGCGCTGCGATTTTGCCCCCGCGGGGTTCCTCCATATTTTCTGGGACTGTCCCCTCATTGTGGGGTTTTGGGCGGAGGTCGTCACTTATGTGTCGACTCTTATTACTGTGCTGATGACCCCCTCTTTGAGTCTATGTCTATTAGGCTTGGTTGAGCATGTGGTTCCGACTGTGGCTGCGCGCGCATTTCTCTCTCTTGCCTTGTATTATGCACGGAAGCTTATTGTGTTACAGTGGCAGAAGAAAGACCCGCCGACCTTGGCGGCCTGGAAGGCTCTGGTCAATGCCTCCTTTCCATATTATAAGACTACATATGCCAGTAGGGGTTGCCATGAGAAATTTGATAAGATCTGGGGGGCCTGGATTGCTGATTCGTCTTCTGTTTAAGTGCTCCTACTGCTCCTACTGGGGGAGGTCCGGTTGTGGGGGGGCTCAGTGGTTCCAGAGCGTGTGAATGGATGTGTGATTGAGGGTTGCAGTGTTCCAATGTCTGCTTATCCTGTGTGTACTGATACCTTTTTGATGATTCCTCCGGCAGCCTTGGACTTCTATATGCCCTGAATGTTATTAATAGTTTATGTATTTGCCTCTGGGCCAGGCATGCCGTGTATACAGTTCCATTTCTGCTGCAATGGGGGGTGGGGCACTGTACTAAGGTGGTGTATGTTGTTGGGATGTTTTTGTTGGCTGGTTGTACTGCCTTTTGTTTTCTGTAACTGAAAATTTTTCAATAAAAAGTTTATTCAAAAAAAAAAAATATTAGTAGAAGTATTCCCAAAATATTGCAAATTCGAATATTGTCTATGCAGCTAATCGCTAATGGTTTACACTGAATGACATTGGGTGCTCAGAGAATTACACAAGACTGGTGTAGGAGACAACTACCAATATGTCCCAATATATCCCAATATATATAAATAAAAGACTACCATACAACAATAAATGTCAATGTTTTATCACTATATAAATAAAAGAGCATTCTTAAACAATAACTCATCAATACATGAATTAAACAGTTGCTTGCAATGGCCATTCTTTAAAACATCAACTAAAGTGCTCACTTTCTATTACAGGGTTTTAGTGATTGTATCTAATTGTATACATGTTCACGCACCTAATGGCCAATATACTGTATGGACATCAATCATCATCACTAGTGATGGCCGAACTTCGGCCATGTCCGTCCGCGAACGGGCGGAGCGGACTTTTAAAAAAGTCCGCCATCCGTCCGTTTGCGGACAGATTCAAATTCCCCTCCTCTAGGCGGGGAATTTGAGTCTGAAAACCCAGATTTGACGTCAGTGACGTCACATCCGGCACCTGGAACGCATAGTTCCTGGTGTGCTAACCTGACGTCACATCCGGGTGTGCGAGCCGGTTTTCCACTGAAAGACCGGGTTCTCTACCCGGTCTTCAGTGGAAACATTCTTCCTGCGGCGGGATCTCGCTGCTTATGATCCCACCGGAGGAAGAATAGAGGGCTCCTTCGCGCCGGCAAACGGGGCGGGTCGAACACCCGTACTGTCCGCTGGCGAGAAGAAGGGTGAACATGCCTGTTCGCGGGCGAACTGTCCGCCTTGCGGGCAGTTCGGCCATCACTATTCATCACTAAGTTGATGCCAAATAACAATGTTTAGGCAAGGAATACAACCTTAAGCTGGGAATAGATGGTACGATTTACCGTCTATTCCTTATCCGATTCTTTGCAGTAGCAGGCAGCTACCATCCTGTCCGATAACAGCGATCCGACAGGACTGCTGATTTTAGCCCAATGCTCGTCAGTTGCAGCCTCCAATTCCTGCTCGACCCGATCCTTAAGGGATGCGGGAGCGCACACGGCATGGGATTGGGGATCGGGTCATGCAGGAATTGGTACATGTATGCCCAGCTATAGAAGTGCAGGTTTCTAAACTCAGGATATATGATGTTTGTCTACAAAGGCTGAATACATTCTGGAGAAATAGTCATCAAACAATCTGGTAAACCTTGTCCAAGCACTCTACGATTGCGTAGATTCGCTTTGAATGTTATGGTAATCCAGTGCCCTTATTCATTATAAGTTACTGATTAGAGTCTTGTAGGCCAATCAGAAAATTAAATTCGGACCTTCACACTGGTTTCAGGTCAGGGTTACTATTAAAGCTAGAGGATCATCAAGTAATTATTAACATCACAGGAGGATTCTCTTCTCTCGCCAACAAAGCAAAACACCAGATAAATGATTGTCAGAAGAAGCCACCAGTTTATAGTCTACAATGAAGTGATATAACCCATTCAAAGCTGAGTTTTTACATTCATAGAACAAGCTGTACATGTCTGTTTCTCAATGTGAAGCATCTTTACACCTTGGCTGAACTTTTATACTAAACAGACTTACAAATCAAGCTTTGTGGGGCATACATACAATAATAACACTTGATAGCCTTAGCTAGAGGAGATGGGTGGACATCAAATTAAAGTAAATATGATTTAAAGAAAAGTTTTTTCACATTGTATCCCCTTCCATGTAATCACAGACACAAAGAGGACTGAACACAAAAGAATTGTAGGGATTGGTTTATAAACAAGACCTGAAAAGGACGTGTATTCGCTTCCTAAGTCTGTGTACAGGATCTTGGTGGATGTAGCCTTGGTGCAAACATCAGCTTTAAGACCTAGAACTGAGAAAAGTAATTAGCCACAACAGATGTGCCATCCCGGCCACTCCTGGTTTAGAGAAAAGGAAAGCATCCTTTGTACAGGGGAAAAAATAAAAAGATGTTGGGCTGTGGGGAGCCCATGGGTAACTCACACAAATGTTTGTTCTGCACATTTCTGAAGGGGCAAGCAAACACCCGGGGTCATTAAATAAAGAGCGGCTGAGGAAACACCAAGCATGTCTGCATTGGTTGTTTGTTACAATTTTAAATAGTTCTACAGGCCGTATCCAAGTTTATTGTAAAGAAAAACCTCAGGCAAATTTTGTCTCATTGCATCACTATAGGGGGACCCAGATTTCTGTAAACACACACAAGGGACAAAGTGAATTGCAAATGACTTAAAGTGGCAAAATTGTCCATGACATCACTGTACAAATATCTGTGAGAAAAAAGATTTATGCCGTTAGCTAGTCACATGACGGCCTTTGTGCAGTGAAAATAAACATGTTGACCGTATCCAACTACTGTCATTTTTGTATAACTTGTCCCACTTTTCTCTAACATTCTGCGCACAAGTTTAAGTTTAAGTTTTGAGTATTAACATCATTAGGGATGAGCAAAGAGATTTTGGGAAAAAAAGTATTTTGATTGATGGTTTCCCTGTCAGATATATTTTACGGCAGAGAATTTTCATTTTATATAAACTCATTGAAGAAAAAGGCCACTTTTCTCTAGAGGGTGATTTTGTTTGTATTGTATTGTATACTATTATTGAATAGTGTACATTAGGGGTGTCAAACACAGTGGGCTACAATTAAAACATTTGGACAAAGTCATGGGCCAACCTTTAACCCTCTGGGCGGTTTGAGGTTTTCGTGCCATTTTCTATGGCGCGAAAAACTAATTTCACTCATTTCTCATTTCTACACACCTTCGGCGTCAAATAGAACATTATTAACATGGAGGTCTATGGCGCAGCCCCCCCCCCCCCCCCCCCCCCCCCCCCCCCCCCCCCCCCGCCCCCTTCGGCATCACAGATGACGCCGAAGACACGGGGCCGGCATCACAGAGCCGCCGGCACACAGGGAGATGGCGGTTTTGCCCGATCCCGGTACGGGCACAGGTTAATGCAAATTCTCTGCAAAGGAGAACACTTTTCCTTCTCATCAAATATAAAAATGCACCTTTCCAAAACAATTTCAAGTTTTGCTTAAACATTTTATCTGGCAAAGTTTAATGCTATAACATTAAATGTCTCATAAAATCCTGAAATCAAATTTGAAAAACAATCTTGCGGGCCAAATATAATTACACCGTGGGACAAATGTTGCCCTTCAGCTGGCGTTTGACACCCCTGGTGTGTATAATATGTAATGTATTTTGTCCTTGTCTACATTTGTTGCCTTTTTACTTCTGTAAGGTGGGTATACACGTGTAGATTTTTTCGCTCGATCAAAGAACGAACAATTTTTTGGTTGATTGAACAAAATTCTAGAATGACCAATTTGTTTGATGTATAAATTTTGTTTAGCCTCGAACAAAAAATTTTTTTATCTCTCCTTGTAATTTCGAATGTATTTTCATTCCATATTGGCGATGAATGAAAAAAAAATCTAATTTTACATTCGATAAATGGACGAACGAGGTTCGACAACAACATCGAACAAAAAATCGAATTGGCAGTTGAAGAAAAAATCTACAAGTGTAAACCCATCTTTATTCAGGTTGTTTATGATTTCTGTCATTGGGTGAAGGTACATTTTAAATGCATGTGTTATTGGGATACAGTATTGTGGATAGGGTAACACGCTGTTCAGAATATTCAGGACCTCACAACGGTGTGTTTTATTCATTATCATTATTTAGTTATTTTCAATGGAATTCCAATGAACAAACAAAAACATATTTTAGAAAAAAATATATCCCTTATATCTACTGTATTGAAATTTTATATGTCACCAGATAAGAAAAAGAGATTAAATCTTCCAAATGGGGACACCTATTTCTATAACAACAGTCACAGCTCTAACTTCCAGTGGTATCACCAAATACATGACAATCCCCCAAATAAAACACAGCAAAAAAACCTCAATAAGTTTATGACCATTACCTGTTCCATCCAAAGCATGAAAAAAAGACATTATATACAATATACGTCATATATCCGTTGGCTTCTACAAAAGGAATCCTGCACACCTACTTACATGCATAACTGAAATCCAATGTCTTTATATTTCAAATAAAGAAAAGACAAATATGTTACCTCTTCTCTTTTCTATCCAAAACCAGTAAATGGATACAGTTGGCTTATAACAAGTAAATTTAGGGAGGGGGTTAAGGGAGGGGGGTTGTGTCATCAATTGTAAGGCATTTCTTGAAAATTTGCAATGTGTTGTTTTAATTGTCAGCCCTTTGGAGCACCCATGTAGGTATTGTTGCTTTATGGAAGCTATTTATGGCCACCAGCAAACAAGAATTTTCATCTTCGTGATGAATTCTTACATAACTCTGATATTCTTGTCTTAGTCTTTGCATGTAACTCCACCCTACTTGTACTGTGCCCCTTCTCAGCAGGGCTGTTCCTCATGTCATTGACATTGAGGAACGTGCAAAGAAGCATATTTGGCTTTCTTCTACTTTTTTTATCTAAGTCCAGTAGAAGACCTTTGCCACTCTAAGACACTCAACTCGCATGTTTTTGCTTTCACATCAATGTTATTTTGTCATATATACGTATGTTTATCCAATTTTACAAATATTATTTCTACATAAATAGTTAAATAACGGACCAGACAACATTAGACCATCCCCATGCAAGTTACATGTTCCGTAAATTTATACACACGGCTCTATTTGTTTTGTGCCTTTCCAGAGTTGAACTAGAAGTCACTCCCATTACTTTAAAAGAGAAGGTTTCCAACTTCTATATATCTTTGGCTCCCATGACAGCCTCCTCTAAGTGATGCTGAACGAGAATGACTAACAACTTCGTTGGTGACGCTTGAACTGTGAGGTTGCCTCGACCAAAGTACACAAAAGTCAGACAAGATCATCTTTTTCTATTTGGGTAAAGATGAGAAACAAAGAGTGCCCTCCAAAGTCTACCCAGTTGAAAGGGCCAACCATGGTAACCGCTGTATTCACTGGGCCATGGTAGCAGGAAAGGTATGTGCTTGATTGTCCACATTTTACTCATCAGCGTACATTTTCAGACTCTCTCAGCTCATGATATTGACACTTTTACGTCCTTGTTTTATCTGCATACTTTTTTTGTTCAGTAGTCCAGCCCAGAATGGTTGTGTGTGTTTGATGGATATTCTAAAAATGTTTAGATTATACTGAAACAACTGCTTGCAGAGAGTACAGTTCATAGGCTGTTATTTGTGACCATGCTGTGGAAAGTTCCCAATACTTCACGTCACTGAGATGCCTGAACAAAAATTAGGGCGGAAGTAAATCTTTCAAAAAATTAGTTCCTTCTACTTGCAGAAAAGTTGTTATATTTTGTTGTAGAACAAAAAGTCTGAAGAAAAACATGTTCTATAACTGAGCAGATACTGGTAAATTTTACATATTCCCTGAGATAAAACAGAGGAGAAAAACATTTCAACATAATGATTTGCTTATCTGGCCCTATCTGCCCCAAGTGTGCCGGAGATCATGGTGACCTTTTACATTTATTGTGGTGCTGGCTGAAGCTTTTCAAATATTCAGAGTGGGTCCTCGACTTTGTGTCTTCAGTTACCCAAATGACTGTTCCCCCTGATCCCTTATTCTGTGTACTTGGTCTGGTTTCTACTGTAAAGCTGGGTACACGCGGCTCAAAACACGGCCGTTTCGAGGAAGCTCCAGCCAAGCACAGTGACGTCATCGTGCACGGCTGGAGCTGCCCCCATATTGAGCCACAGAACTTCTCTGGCTGGCAGCCCGCGGTCCCCATTCAATGTAATGTATTTCGACTAAGGTTTTCCAACATGTTGGAAACCTGTTTGGTCGAGTTTCTTCAAGCAGGATCCGTTGATCCTGCTCAAAGGAACCTTGGATGGATCAAACATTGGGCGCCGTGAGCCGATGTTGCTCTAATCTGTTTCTTTATCGAGCCAAGTGTACCAAGTTTTACTTAACAGACTACTGCAATCACTAAGGTTCTTATTCCGGGTTTGCAGGCTTATCCTTGTTCATTGGAAGGGTTCTTTATCTCCTACTGTGCATTAGGTTGGATCGCTCGCTATGCTGAATATGCATGCACAAAGGGCCAGGGGTCCCCTGTGACCTCCCTCGCATGCATATGTGGTGCCCTCCCTCCCATGCAGATATGAATGGCATGAGCTGCAGCCAAGGGGGGTACAGAGGGTAAAGCAAAAGAACAGGAATGCGTGAATGAGGAGCGGCATGTATGGGTTTGTTCTTTTTCTTCCCCCTCCAGCATTGCCATCTTCCCCCTCTGATCAAGAAGGGGCCCTAATAGGGTCCACCAAAGGCTAGAAACAGCAATGAGTTGGATTAATATTATCTGTTATTTATATAGCATCAATATGTAACACAGCGCTTTACATTTAAATGAGATGCCACACACAAGACAACACACAGGTACGGATTATGACACAGGGGGAGTAAAGGCCGCTATACACGTTTTCATTTCCCTTCGATTGATGTCAGATTCGATCATAATTTTTGATCGATTAAGTTACGATTGAACTACCCCCCACATGGGTAAAACGATATTTGAATGATGTTGGTTCGTTCGATCGAAAGCATAATCGAAGGAAGTCGATCGTAAACACACCAAAATGTCTGCAAAAGGTTGTATAAGTATGCTTTTTATTTAAATGAACCAAAATTATCAGGGAGGGCCCGGCACTACATATCAGTAATATATACCTTCCAATTACTATGTATTCTATCAGAGAGGACCCGGCACTACATAGTTGTTGGAAGCTCTAAAGGAAATTGTATGGAGTGATAAAAAGTGTATATAAAAGTGTATGGGGGGCTTAATTTTTTAAAGGTATGGGCCCTGAAATCCTTTTTACATATCATTCTTTGGTATTTTTTTCCATTAAGTATTGGTATCGCTGGATTTTCAGTTTAACTATTTCTACTGAGCAGCTCAGGGTCTTTTAACTGAATTATTCTTTTCTGTTTAATAAAGTTTTGATTTAAAAAAAAAAAAAAAAAAAAGATTTCCTAGGACTCCGATTTCCTAAATGTTCCTTGATACAGGTTTGGAATATATGCCCTGTCCATGGTGCTGATTAAAATTGTTGGCTTTTTAGGACATTCATACAGAAGTTAGCAGAAGTTTTTTAAACAATAGTTATAACTTCATGGGAAAGTCATCATTCTAACCAGAGAGTTATTTGTGAAATGGCTTGTCATATGTAAATAGATTGCTGTGCAGTAAGATTTATTGTTCCATATAAAATAATTATTAAAATTTTAATGCTGAAAACTGTTACAATGACTTGAAAGGAGCCTGCTACCAATAGAAGAGCAAGATAAATATGAAACATCACATTGTGTTAATCATAAAAAAGGGCACCACATCCCAGGTATTGCGAGTTACAAGAGTATCTCAAGAGTATCTCAAGCAGGGGGTGGCCAGTTAATGCACCATTTTATAGGTGCATACAGACTGGACAGTGCAAACAAAGTTCAGACATTGGGTCTAGATAATCCCTTTGGGGTCCATTCCATTTGATATATGCTTGTTGGGGATGCAACAACTTCATCATTTAACACATTTTTGCCCTTCTTGCCGGGGCTTCATCAGAAATACAGAGCTCCAACAAGTCCTCAAAAAACCCACAAATAATACAAATAAACATCTACTATGCATCACATTGATCATTTCAACCATTCAATAACCATATTGGATTTTCCATCTGCTATTTTACTTCATGTGCAGGGTCGGCCGATGCGGTTAAGATATGTGAACCCAGGAGAATCCTCACTGACAAGGTTACTAGTGAGACAGACCTTAAGCAATGGATCCGGAATTATAACTCAGATCCACAATCCACCAGCACTGACCCAGGGGACACTGGTAAAGAGGGCAGGGGGGGGGGCGTTACTCTTTAACATACCTGTAAATAATAGAGATTTATTTAAACATGGGTGTTCTTCACTAACCAGCATCTCCTATGGGGGATATAGGGGGTATGCTGCTCTCTCCTTGTTGGCTTTCTTAACTTCCTTATACCACCCCTCTCTGGGTAGTGGTTTATGGGGTCCATAACTCACATCAATAATACAAATCAACTCCTGGAACCTTACTTTTCACCCCTGGCTGACCCAGGGGGCCCCTCCCTAATCTGCAACTTCCAAATGACAATAGCACCTTGATTGTGTTCTCTTAAGCCCCCCCCCCCCCCCCCCATACACCTTAAGATCGATACATACAATTTCCATTAGATCTACCAACAACTATGTAGTGCCGGGTCCTCCCTGATAGAATACATAGTGATTGGAAGAGTTAGAAAGCTCCTCATATTACATGGTTTTGGTAGAACAAAATTTGTTTGTACAGAAATTGTATGGAAAGATTGTAAGGTGTATGGGGGGCCTTTACCTTAAACATTCTGGTGATCACATTATGGTGTTGTAAGTGAGATAATGTGTCTCAGGAAGTGTTGTCAAAGTTAAAATGTAACACGCTGTGCATTCAGCCTGGTGGGCAAGCACCACAAATAAGACAGCTTAATGATTCAGAGTAGGGACACTTTTTCAAGTTCTCCATACCAGGTGGCAACTACAAGACTAATGTTGGCCTTTCATATCACACAGCCTAGTATGTATTTTTCACACTCAAAGGTAAGAAAACTCTATTGTAAAAAATATTTTCAGAGAATTATTTACATTACATTATAAATTATGTAATATTGCTCATACTTTAGGTGTGTTCATCAATATTCTTTAAATGTAAGATATTTGCTAAATCAAATTAGTGTATGATGCATGAGCAATGTTTCTTGCACCAAGCACTAATAGTGAATAGCTTAAATAATGTTTTGAAATGAGATATCAGACTTCAGGTGATCTCTGGCCCATATTTTTACAGAATGATAACGATGACACAAGTTCTATTCAATATCCAGAGACATGTATAAGCTTTATCATGACTACATGAACCCATTAAAGCTGAACTGAAATGTTGCTCAATAGCCAAAGAGGAAATAAATCCAATATGTGTGCACAGATGCCTTTGGAAACTCAGATATTACGATATTGTAAGTAGTCATGATAATATAGATAAGCTGTACATAGCCTGTGCAGAGAGCACAGAAGGCACCCAGCTGGTCCACCTACTCTAGGCTGCCCAAAGAAACTTAGGGGGACACAAGACCAGTCTTCCATCTCAAAAGAGAACAGCTGTGACTGGTTTATTTTACAATAAGCTCCTGCACAGATCTAGAAGAATAAGACACACATGAGTTCAGCTTCTAAACGTTGTCCATCTACCTGAGGTTCATTTAAGCTAGGTATACATGGTTCAATTTTAGTACCACTGATCTTCGATTGAATTTCAGATCATGATCTTTTCAACGGACCATGTGGAAGGTTCCATATGATCGTAATACGACCAAAACTGCCGATTGTAGTTTTGATCAAAAAAACACAGGATTGTGTACATTGGTCATAAATTTTCCAACATTTCGATCGATGTTTTGGTTGGTAGAAAATTTTTTGCCAATCGAAACATGTGTGCAGTAAGCAAAAGGAGAAAGGAGAAGCAGATCAATAACACAGTTGTATAGTTAACGTCTGCAATCTGTACCCACAACTGTTATCTTGACTGAGATTGTTACTTTCAGGACACAATAACTGTTTATGAAACATAATCTAGGAATTTTTACAGCAGCCCATAAAAGTTAAAAGACAACTCGTATTGCACTGCCTATGTCCTAAGAAACATAACACTTTCTGATGAGAGATTCCTATTAATGGCGGAGTATGTCCTACTTTCTGAGGGTCCCCATACACCTTTAGATTTCTCTGTCAGATTTCCTTTAGATCTCCTTTTGTTTTACCAAAACAAATATGAGTAATATGAGGGGCTTTCTAAACAATCAAGTCTACCTGTGTTCAATCGCAGAGGACTCTATACTACATAGTTGTTGGAAGATCTAAAGGATATCTGACTGAGAGATCTTAAGGTGTGTGGCCAGCTTAACTCATCAGAATACAATTTTTGTCATCAAACTTCTGGACAGGAATGTATGTCACCGCTCTGCCCAGTCTGTCTACCTGATTGATTTTATGTCCACTTTACACAGCACACCTCTCTGCAGACTGTCAGAGAGTTTTGTGTTTTATTTAAAAAAACTGCTTTAATCTTCACCTGCTTTCAACTTTAAACTTTATTTTCAGATATAGGATAAGCTGGCCATAGATGCTTAGAATTCATGCCAATTTTTCGGCAGATGGACCGCGCGTGATGACGTCATCATGCACGACTGCTCATTCCGAGAAAGGAGCATGCAACCTTTGTGTGCCGATATTTATTGGATGGGAATGCTGGTCCCCGTCCAAAGTAATAAGATCGACCAAAAAATTACAGACATGTCCATAATTTGGCCGATCGATTTCTGGGCCAATTTAAGGTGGGATTAAATTAGATTTGGGGCTGATTTTACGGCATGCACTTCGGTCCACCTGCGGTGATGTTCTTGATGTGAAGGCTCTTTTTAAATACACTTCATGTAAAAAATAAAGTACGTTTTATGTATATATTCATGTTGATTTATATATGTACCAAGGCACCAATTCTTGGATTTGCTGACATAATTAGAGTATTGGGTGACATCAGAAAGGGCAATGGTCATGTTTCTACCTCCAAGCCAATAAAAGTGATGGTTTAAAACCCAATTATTTCTATAGTATGTTGCTGGAACAGAGGTTTATAGACCCAGGGTACCAATCCAACAACCAGCAATCTTCTGGGGTTGTTCCATGTGCCTATGACCCAATAGAAGTTTAGTGGGACAGCTACAATCTTCATGTTGACAATTAAACCAGGGATATAGCACAATAAGTTAAATCTCCAACCTGTTACACAAATACACCCCTAACCACCCCCTCCGCTCCTCCAGTGACCTACTAATGACAGCCACACTCATAACCTCATCACACGCAAGGCTTCAGGACTTCTCTAGGGACGCTCCTACTCTTTGGAACTCCCTCCCTCCTCCCATTAGACTTGCTCCTACTTTTGGCACTTTTAAAAAAAGCCCTAAAAAC
>CM070036.1:130505824-130573464 GCA_036250615.1 Ptychadena robeensis | reverse complement strand
GATAGATAGATAGATAGATAGATAGATAGATAGATAGATAGATAGATAGATAGAATGGGAGCTATGGGAATCGCATACTTAGATAGGCAGACTCCGCCAGTATAAAGCACTTCATAAACTTTAGTAAACTATGTAACACTTTGTGTTGTGACTTGCTGCGGATTTTCAGCCTGTCCCCCGGAAATCATTGAATAGTATTTGTGTGTTTTTTGTAAGTGAACGAATTCTTGCCAATAACCTTATTACACAAGATGTTCCTTACAAACCTGGATGTAAAAGTAAGTATTCTTTTGATAGGTGCATCTACTATCAATACTGAACATTTGTCACCCGGCCAGAAAAAAAAAAAACTTTTACAAAGAACAAGTCATAGAGGAGGACACGCCCCTTTTCTGAGCTTTCAAATAAGAGAGCTGAAGATACAGAAGGGTTAACATATTAGAAGAAGAAGCTTCCCAGTCGTGGCCAATCAGCTCCCGACCCTACAAGCTATAATATAGCACTAAAGACAGTGTGCTCTCAAAGACTCCCCAGCCCTGCTTGCTCCCATTACAATCAAACCTTTTTTTTTTCTTTTCTTTTTTTTTCTTTTTTTTTTCTTTCTTTTTTTTTTCTCGGTAACTTTTGCTTCCCCTGTGTGGGCTGTGTATGTCCCGGGTGGGGTCCGATGAGTGGCTCAGTGTTATGTGAGCACCTGTCTCGGAGGGAATCGGTGGATGATCCAGCAGACAGGCAGCGCACAAGGACCTAGCAGGCAGGAGGAGAAGGAGCCATCCACACATCGTCACTGAGCTGAGCTGGCACAAGTGGCAGAGGATTCACATGGACATGGAGATGCTGGTACTGAGGAGAATCCTTTTGCTGGGGGTTATAACGAGCGCTCTGGTGCTTCCTCCTGCACTCACCTGTGGACCTGGCAGGGGCATTGGCAAGAGAAGGCACCCCAAAAAGCTGACACCCCTAGCCTACAAACAGTTCATCCCCAACGTCGCTGAGAAGACCCTGGGGGCTAGTGGAAGATATGAAGGAAAGATTACTAGGAACTCGGATAGGTTTAAAGAGCTCACCCCAAATTATAACTCTGACATCATATTTAAAGACGAGGAGAACACAGCGGCGGACAGGCTCATGACTCAGGTACCGACATGTGTACGACGCGACAGCCTCATAGCCGCTATGACAGGTCCCCAGGACTGAGGTGTAGGGGTGTCTCTCTATAAAGCTGATTTACCATTCTGATAAAGGGGTGTACGGGCATAGTTCCCTTGGATGTAATTATTCTTAAGGGGGTCTTAGGATTTAAGAATTGGGATTTATATATAATTTGGTTTTATTAAATTTGTATTATTGGTCCTCAGAATTGGGGTATAGGGGTGTATCTCTATATAGCTTTTATTATATAAGAGCCCTGGGATTCTGATATCGGGGTGTATACTCATATTTCTCTTTGATCAAACTAGTCTTATGGGATCTAAGGATTTAGGTATTGGGACAAGTATTGGGATTTATATATAATTTGGTTTTATTAAGTCATTATGATTGGTCCTCAGGATTTGGGTATAGGGGTGTATCCCTATATAGCTTATATAAGAGCCCTGAGATTCTGATATCGGGGTGTATACTCATAGTTCTCTTTGATTAAACTAGTCTTATGGGGTTTTAGGATTTAGGTTTTGGGACAAATATTGGGATTAAATTATAATTTGTTTTATTAAGTCATTATGCTTGGTCCTCAGGATTGGGGTATAGGGGTGTATCTCTATATAGCTTTTATTATATAAAAGCCCTGGGATTCTGATATTGGGGTGTATGGGCATAGTTTTCTTTGAGTGAATGAGTCTTATGGGGGTCTTAGGATTTAAGTATTGGGATAAGTAATGGGATGTATATATAATTTGGTTTTATTAGGTTAATTTGATTAGAAGAGCCCTAGGATTTTGATATTGGGGTGTATGGGCATAGTATTCTTTTACTTAATTATTATTAATATTAGCATTTAAGCATAAGGTTTTATATTTAATTTGGTTTCATTAAGTCTTTATGATTGGTCCTCAGGATTGAGGTGTAGGGGTGTATCACAGTCTCAGGATTCTGATATCAGGGTGTATGGATATAGTTCTCCTTGATTTCATTATAATTATGGGTTCTCAGTATTTAGGCATTGGGATGTATATAAATATAGTTTGGTTTTATTAAGTCCTTTTGATTGGTCCTTATAATTCAGGTGAAGGGGTGTGTTTCTATAAAGTGTTTTTTTTAATAAATAGATAAGAGCCATAGGACTCTGATATTGGGGTATGTGGACATATTTCTGTTACATGTCCTCATTGTGACAAGCTTTATGGATTTAAAAGTAATTTTATCTAGAACGTGGTTAAAGATAATCATTATGATTGGTCCTTAGGATTCAGGTATAGAGGTGTGTGTACAATATAGTATTTCGTTTAGTCATGATGGTAGGTCCTCAGGATTTAGGCATCTTAAACTTGGTACTTTTTAGTCATTATGACAGGTCAGTGTTCCAGATGTATCCCTCAAAGCTTTACAATGATAATGACAGGTCCTCACCTAAAGAAAGCGTGCGTTTTAGTCGAACTTGGATCCAATTACCTACGGATATTTTAAACCTTAACTTTTACCGGATCACAAGTCATTACAACTTATAAAGACCTAATTTGTTACAGAGATAAACACAAATGAGTAGTTACCTGGACATTGAGATATATATATATTAATGTATTTTCAGGATGTATCGTATAGAAGAGTAGTTCAGATGACAGTGCTAGCACTCATCCTTGTGTGTCTTAATCAGTCATGCCCCCCCCCCCCCTAGTATTTAGTTGCTGGTTATCCTTCCACAATAGGCAGTTAAATCTTAATCGACCGCCTCGTGGTGTAAATCGCTTGTGTGGCTCCGCATTGCCCATCGGAGCGTGAATATATCGATATGTATTTAAGGATGCCCTGTGACAACGTCTGCCACCTTTCTCAGAGACAGGCAC
This sequence comes from Ptychadena robeensis, assembly GCA_036250615.1. Classification (NCBI taxonomy): domain Eukaryota; kingdom Metazoa; phylum Chordata; class Amphibia; order Anura; family Ptychadenidae; genus Ptychadena; species Ptychadena robeensis. The sequence continues at coordinate 130,570,462 of CM070036.1, read as the reverse complement.
TTGTTACTTGTGGCCATTACATCATCCTGTCTCCTGTGAGATGGGAAATCATTGTCGGGGCTCTTTAACTCCATCAGGATGACAGTGCCTTGGCTGTGCATTAGAGGAGTGTGGAGGCTGCAGATAGAGTGGGGGTTGGGGGGGTTTCATATATAGGTCACACTCTATATACCTCCCAGATGTGTGCTAATATGTCAGGGCACAACGTTGCTTCTTGGTCCCGGTTCCCCTTGGGATCTCCGAGCTGCCACCTTAAATTTCCCCGTCCCTCCAGGAACTGACTGGCAGATCAATTCGATGAGAGCAGATCAGACAGCCGGGCTTAGGGGGTCACCCTTCTTAACCCCAGCCATGCCAGCCCGGCCCTAATTCCGTGTACCAGCGCAGCCATCAGCCTCAATACTAGTTTCTTCTAAGCGGAGCCTCGGAGGACAGACAGACAGACACGTCTGATATCTTCAGCTCCACTTGCTCATCTCTCCTATCGATCGCCCCAGCTAGTGTTTCAGTTTATGTGCCTGTGTACAGCTACAGATGAACAATGTATGGAGGGCAGGAAGACTGCATGGCCCCTGCCAAGGCTGGACACACAGACACATAGACCGACAGAGGGATGGATGGATAGATAGATAGATAGATAGATAGATAGATAGATAGATAGATAGATAGATAGATAGATAGATAGATAGATAGATAGATAGATAGATAGATAGATAGATAGATAGATAGATAGATAGATAGATAGATAGATAGATAGATAGATAGATAGATAGATAGATAGATAGATAGATAGATAGATAGATAGATAGATAGATAGATAGATAGATAGATAGATAGATAGATAGTAACCCCATGCATCATGCATTTCAGAGAGTGACATATATAGACATATATGTAGAGATGGGGAATAGCAGGTAATTGGTTGATCCAAAGAAAGATCTGATATAGATATTATAGATGATGATATTGTGACAGATGACAGTTGATGGTATATGGATAGATTGAGATGCAGATGGATAGTTTTAGGATACAGTGGAAGGACATAGAGGAGATCTGGGCAGTTGATGTGTGTGTGTGATGCCTACAGGGCACCAGGCAATGTTTCCGTGTTGTTCCTTTATGTACTGGCTGCAGGTGAACTTCTCCAGAAACTTTCCTGGAAGCATAAGTCAGGTTTTCCTTCCAGGCTGATGCTATGGCTGACAGCCGTCTTCTCAGTCTGGGTGATATTATAGATGGTCTGTATTCCCCAGAAGAGGTCTGGAATGTCCATCAAGGCTTCCAGGCTGGGTGTCATCCCAAGAGGATTCTCTTCAAGACTGGTTACTTTAAAGATGGACTATCTTCCATGGAAGGCTAGCTAGCAGATGTTTCTCTTAGGCTGGGTGAATTACATATGGACTGTCTTCTATAGAAGGCTAGCAGATGTTTCTCATCCAGGCTGGGTGCATTATAGATGGACTGTATACAATGGAAGGCTAGCAGATGTTCCTCTTCCAGGCTGGGAGAATTATAGATGAACTGTCTTCCATGGAAGTGTAGCAAAGGTCTCTCTTCCAGGCCGGGTGCATTACAGATGTACTGTATACAGTGGAGGTCTAGCAGGGTTTTTCTTCCATACTGATTATGTTATAGATGTACTGTCTTCTATGGAAAGGTAGCAAAGGTCTCTCTTCCAGGCTGGGTGCATTATAGATGGTCTGTCTTCCATGGAAGGGTAGAAGAGGTCTCTCTTCCAGGCTGGGTGCAATATAGTAGATGGATTGTCTTCCATGGAAGGGTAGCAAAGATCTCTCTTCCAGGCTGGGTGTATTATAGATGGACTGTCTTCCATGGAAGGGTAGCAGAGGTTTCTCTTTCAGGCTGGGTGCATTATAGATAGACTGTCTTCCATGGAAGGGTAGCCGAGGTCTCTCTTCCAGGCTGGTTACATTATAGATGGACTGTCTTCCATGAAAGGGTAGCAGAGGTCTCTCTTCCAGGCTGTTACATTATAGATGGACTGACTTCCATGGAAGGGTAGCAGAGGTCTATCTTCCAAGCTGTTATGTTATTAGATAAACTGTCTTCCGTGGAAGGGTAGCAGAGGTCTCTCTTTCAGGCTGGTTACCTTATAGATGGACTGTCTTCATTCGAAGGGTAGCAGAGGTCGCTCTTCCAGGCTGGGTGTATTATAAATGGACTGTCTTCCATGGAATAGTAGAAGAGGCCTCTCTTCCAGGCTGTTACATTATAGATGAAGTGTCTTCCATGGAAGGGTAGCAGAGGTCTCTCTTCCAGGCCGGGTGCATTATAGATGGACAGTCGTCCATGGGAGGGAAGCAGAGGTCTCTTTTCCAGGCTGGGTGCATTATAGATGCACTGTTTTCCATGAAAGGGTAGCAGAGATCTCTCTTCCAGGCTGGAATAGCCGAGAGGAATGCCTGGTGCCTTCCATGCCACTGGGAAGTGCTCTCTGCTGACTTTTATGTAATTTTCACTTGTTCAGCTGAATTCTTGGCAAGTGCTGGGTGCCGCCTCGCATGTCTCTCTTCTATGTAAAGTTTTCTCTTAATGACACAGTTAAAGTTTCAAAATATTTGCTGAATGCGCTAGTTACTAGTTAATATTAACTGAAGTGGGGCAGAAGGACAGACTGCCATCGACAGGTAGCTACAGATAGGAAACAGCTGAACTACAGGGCAGAGGAAGATTGGGGATCTTCACCTAGGGGGCACTACAAGCCCCAGCACACCTTGCCAGCTACGTAGTGCAGACACAAGGGAACATATACTGAGGATATCTATCAGAGTGGCCTGGTGGGGCAGAAGAAGGGTGACCTGGGGGGAGATGTCCCAGCTTCTATCAGACGCATTCTGCAGACATTTGCCATACCTTTGTAAAGAAAGAAGAACTACAATTTCCAGCATACAAGCCTTATATGAGGACTCGTGTTCTGTAGAAGGAGCTACAATTCACATGACACCTTGCTAGCATTATAGTGCAGAGACTGAGGGAGGTGGATGAACTTGAGCTCTTGGTGTAACATGCCTGCCAATACTATGGAATGTAATAGAGACAGTGCAAGGCTTGCCAACTTACTGACATCTCTATAGAGTAGAGACTCTAAACCGGGACTGTTTAACTGTCCACCAGACCAGGCATATCTTGCTGTATAGTGTTGAAACTACAGAAGAACTACAACTCCCAGTAAATCTTCTATAGATCACAAGGGAAACTCACTGTACCTTGATCTTGACTTGTGGGGAAGTTGGCATTGCTATGCATTAAGTAGCAGCAGAGTGTCATTTAGTCACCTAGGTGCCCCCCAGCCCCCCGTGGAATATCTGGGATTTAGGAAGCCCATCAGCAGCCTGTGTACCCTGACAGGTAACTGCTAAGTGTTTCCATATATGAAGAGTTCAGTCCCGGGCAGAATGGCAATGTTGTCCAACTTCTCCCGATCACAAAGCAGCGGCTCAGGCTGCCCTGCTGGGCAAAATTGGGGTTGTGCCACACGACCCAGTGCATTCATCAGTAATGTTAATGGTTGTGACTGTGTAAAATGCAGCCCTGGCTGGGAACAAGATCCTTCTAACTCCTACTAAAGTATAAGTATATAACTTTACAAAATGCAAGAGATAAGATACTTAAAACGATATATAGATATATAGTATGTATATGTACAACTAAAAGTCCAGACTGTAGCTAATGTCATTACAAAAAGTTGTACTTATACATTTGTGGGGCTAATAAAGAATCCAAGAGACTCACAATCCTTCCATAGAAAGTTTAATGTGTATATATATTTTAGAAGGTCGTTTGTGGGTGGCTGCGAATCATTCTATCAATCATCATTGGGATTGGTTGATTGATTGATTTATTTATTTATATATTTTTATTAGATAATTTGTCTCTATGAAATGTTGATGTGAGGATACAAACTTCTAATCAAGAGACAATAACTATGAACAGGATTTCAGGAAATAAAAGACTTAAGACAGCGTAGAAAATGTATTAAAAGTGCATATTTTAAACAATAAATACAACACACTTTCATCAGATTTATAGATTGTTTATGAAGACAAGACATTAACCATTTACTTGGTGAAGAGTATGTAGCGCTTCCCAATGAAAGTGGGCTAATGTCGGCTGGGGACTAAATAGTTTTTTAAACTTCTGCTAATATAAAAATGCAATATTTGCCGCGCTGTGTAGTTGATCTCCCTATTGATTTGGGATTCTTGATTTTTCTTAGAAACTTTTAACTTCCTACGCAATGGGACTAAAGTATGGTAGTGAGATTTTTGAAGTGACATACAAGATAAATAATGTTTGCTCAGTGCCTTTCCTAAAGTCCAAGTCACCTGTTATTTTAACATTGTTATCTCCCCAGCCCTTGCCCTATCTCTGGGGTCTCTATAGAAGTTTGTAGCAGAGTGTGTCCAGGGCACTTTACACCCTGACATACCTCCAGCTCTAAGGACCATACTGAGTGATCTGCAAGGTGAGGACCTGTCCACCAGATAATGGTGTCCGAGGCTTTGAGAGACTTTTCAACAAGGAATTCATGTGAAAAGGATCCCCAGACTTTCCGGTGTAAATCCCGGGTTCCCATGTAAAGTCCTGACAGCATTTGTCTTCTAACATGAGTTCACTTGGTTATAGTCCATAGGAGTGAGTCGGAGGTCGCATGGTGGTTGACTGACATGTATAGAAGAAACCTGGATACTCTTCCTTTCATGTCCTCAGTCCCTTTGGTGGTAAAAATGGGATTGCTGGAGATGACATTATTACATATAATGTCATTCCATCTTATTCATTTAATTAACATTATATTAATGTTTAGAACTACATATGATGAGTATAAGAATATTCTGGGTTAACGTTTTAATTAGAGTAGCAGTGTAATCATAATAAAACTATAGATGTATGAAAATCAACTCGACTAGTTATTATATTGTAGACGTGCTTGGATACTTAATATGAATATCTCATGCATCATGCAGATCTTAACTTCGGAGAACTTTTTTTTGTGGAATCATATCTGTGGTTATATACATTTGCCTTTAAGTTTAATTTGCCCTGATGGGAGCATAATTACCGAAGTCAAATTCTTTAAAACATCGAGGATCTGGGGTGTTTGGAAATTCAAGGGATCTGTGCTTGGTGTATGGATATGAAGCCTGGAAAAAGTTCCTGATACTGATTGGAATTTAAGAAGCAGCTGGTTGAGCTGTGGAATGACTTGAACATAGAACAGAAATGCAGAAAGTTCAGGTAGTGACTACTATTAACTACACCACGACCTGGATATGTTCTAAGGACCCATATGTGATACATATATCTATATATATATATATATATATATATATATATATATATATATATACTCTTTGCAATAAGTAAGCAAAGTACTTGTCAAGTGGGTTTTAACAGGTACTTTGCCAAAAGTTGACTTTGGAGGGTGGATATATTGAATATATATATATATATTAATTTTTTTTAACTACTGGGATGGCAGAATGATCATAGGGAAGTTGACAGGAAAGCATTTTGGTTGTTTTTCCACTTCATTTGCATACTTAATTTAATAATATTCTTTTTATTAAAGATAAAGTTGGCTGTGTATTGAACAGTTATTTATCAGACAAGCATGTTCTAATGCTTCACACTCAGATCAGGGAGATCACTTGCTATGAATAGTCTTTGGTTTTCCATGTAAAGAACACACAAAGAGAATCTAAACACCCCAAATTATTTTTGCCTGAATATATGCATATTTGTTAAATCCTATTCTAGAATATATCAATTACCAAATGACTGGGTTTCTATATGATAATTGCAGCTGGTGAATGAACTGACCACAAGTACAGTCATTATGCAATGTGGAAGTAGTACCTATTGGGAGTTCCAAAGTCCTGACAATGGCATGACCTTAATGGGCAACATACCAAAACTGGAACAGCTTGTTTTACCTTAAGCAAATCTTGTCACATGGTGGGGAAGAAAACAAAGTTGTATAAAGTTGTGGAGAGTCTGAAACTACACAGGTGTAGCCTAGGTTTTTAAATTTAATTTGGCCATTGCAGTGAGCAGGCAGGGCTTGTGCCCCTTGTATTCATATCTCCAACTCTGAAGTTAAAAGTTTATTAAAGTCAGAGGTCTGTGATGTTGCTCTGTAAAAATTATAAAATGTTTCAAAATGGCCATGCCCACACTTAATTCTCTTTTACATTGTAATACTGGCATAAGCTGTCATGGCCTTCATATCTTGGGAATATCTCTGACCAATTTCCTGTATAGTTTTAGTCTACCAAACCAGATATTGAAAGATGATTAATATTTGTATTTCACCATTTTCCTTCATTCGCTTGTAGTCTCATGTCACCTGCCACTTTTTGCAAAATATACAAACATAAGGTGACAGTAGCCATATAAGTGGCCTCCGTTATGATAAAAGTTGAACAGTTTGCAATTCTTCTTTTTATTACCACTAAAAGTTTTATTCTCAGAACAAATTTTTGAGGTTATTGTAGATCTCAGACCGCCCTCTACATCCAAGCTGATATCCTTCAAACTTGGTTAGTTCTATATTGCCCCCATAGTCTTCAGAGATAAAAGAAACTTGTGTCTCAGTTAAATCTCTGATACTAAATACAATTAGAACAAGAGTCTTTGGTGAACTGACTATTAAACAGTTGTAAATGTAATCAGTGATTTCTCATCATAAATTCCACAAACTGGTCCTGCAGGTTCTTGCAAGGGTTTGGAGTTTCTTCTTTTATCTCAGTAGTGACTTGTTACCTTCTCTTTATTTGTTTTCTCCCTCTAGAGATGCAAAGACAAACTCAATGCTTTGGCTATCTCAGTGATGAACCAATGGCCGGGTGTGAAATTGCGGGTGACAGAAGGCTGGGATGAAGATGGCCACCATTCAGATGAGTCCTTACACTACGAAGGGCGAGCTGTAGACATCACCACTTCTGATAGGGAGCGCAGCAAATATGGCATGCTGGCCAGGTTGGCGGTTGAAGCTGGATTTGACTGGGTCTTCTATGAGTCCAAAGCTCACATCCACTGCTCTGTTAAAGCAGGTAAGATCAACTAGGGCAACTTCATCACCGTCGTCTCTCTTCATTTAGTTTTAATTAAATAATTACGAATTATATTACCTACATTACCTTTTGAAATGGTGTCACATCCTGTGTTAAATCAACATATATATTAGAGCTTGAGGCCCCCATACACCGTTCAATCTGACTATACAATTTCCGTACAATCAACCATATATGAGGAACTTTCTAATCCTTCCAATCACTATGTATTTGATCAGGGAGGACCTGGCCCTAAAACCCCCCATACACCTTTAGATCGACCCATACAATCTCCATTAGATCTACCAACAACTGTGTAGTATAGTGGCCTCCCTAGTGATTGGAAGGGTTAGATTGGTACTCATATTACATGGTTTTGTTAGAACAAAATTTGATTGTACAGAAATTGTATGGAAAGATTGTAAGGTTTATGGGAGGCTTTATACTATACTTGGATTGCATAAAAAAATAACCCCAGTACTGGTAACTAATGACCAAATCTGGTCAAATATTTCCTACTCTCTTCAAAAATTCATATCAGCGTAGAGAAATAGCAGACAGCAGCAGCTCATTCAAAAATATTGTACTTTGGCAACAACAAACATATAATGAAAAAGTTGTAATAAACTAAACATTGTAGTTTAATGCTAATTTTATGAAGAGGAAATCGTTTCTGTAGAGTAAGGAGCAACATCCAGCATTATTGGCAATTGTACAACTTTATGTCTTCCAGAGATTGTTGTGCTTAGCAATGCAATGGTAGTAAAGGATCAAACGTTGGGGGCTTTCCATGATGAATAACAGAACCTTTAAAAGTCCCCAATAGCCTATAAAAGAAATATGTTTTTAATTTAAAGTAGTCCCTGGGAAGGGATATTTAGCACTCATATAGCAGTTAATTAAAATTTCATCAGCCATGTTAAATTCTATCAACAAAATTTGTCTTTCCAAGTAATGTGGTTTTTGGGTTGACCAAATACTAATACATTTTAAGACTTGTTTGGCAAACAAATGCATCAGCCATCAAGTTGAGTATATTTACTGTTTGATGGAAGTTCCTGATAACTGTTTTCAGAACTAAACCCCTTTATAGATTTACAGCCTAGATCTAACATTTGGTTACTATGAGTTTTACTAGGAGGACAACAGGAAGTTCAAAGCTATTAAGCCCACAACTTACGTTTTTTTTTAAGACGACCAAACTTAAATCATAAGTGGTGACCAATCAGAATCCACTTATTGTAGGCTTACATTGAAGATGGCCAGTGTAACATTGTTTATGCTGGTTGCCATGGGTTACTACTCTGTTTAGTCATGGAGTGTGTAGACAATCTCAGATACTTCCAGGTACCCAGTGATTGGCTCATGTGGCACTGCTGTTTGTTGATAACTGGCCTACTGCTACTACAGAAAAGGAAGGAGGTAGACCTTTAACCAGTGTAACCCCAAGGAAAACAACCCAGTCCCATGTCCCAGCAGCTGATCAGGGCCCCCAGGGACCCAGCAAAGCCCTGAATATCCTGTATCTGAAATCTGTAGACTTCCATTACTGAAAGTTCTTTCTGGTTGCCTGACTAAATGACTTTAGTGCTTTTAACCCATTAACTTAACATATATGGGGATAAGACTTTTTGAGCCACCTGCAGTATACATGTTCTAGGAAATTATTTAGTATTAAGGTCTCCACCAGCAGATTATATGTAACAGTTTTCAACGCTTATGTGCTTCAGCATGCTCTTGGGTCCTCCTGCCGACCCCTACATCAGTACAGTATAGTGATATTGGTGTCACCATGAAGAACCCTAGACTACACCATAGGACGTACATATATTTAAAATTCATGGTGGTATTGATTTCTGATTCTGATTAAAGCTGATGTCACTTTAAAAAAAAATCTGTAAAGTCAATATAGACTAAAATGATAGATAATCCAGCTTCAGGTCTGGTCCTCCTGCAAAAATAATACATCCACACGCACTTTAGGCATATTTGCAATATATACAAAGCAAAAGTTGAATACACATATGCTCCTCATAGTCCCAGATTCGGCCTTGTATGCCTTTTCTTATAAATATCCAGTTCTAGAAGTTTCTTCACCTGAAATATATTGTTTTTCATATTCAACAGAGAATTAATGCATTGTACTGTAAAAGAAAATGCAAGATGCGGGGCTTGTCATATTCCCATACATGCTGTGCCAGTGAAGAAAACATTTCCAATGGATAACATTTTTCATTGAAAAACATTATTCAGATGTCCACCCATGCTTCTCGTGATTTACCCTGCAAAGAGGCCCAAAGATAGAGGTCATCCACTTTTAAGCCCGTGGTTGGGACAGAACACAACAGGCATATGTTTTGGTAGTGAGGGATTGCCATGTTTGTATTGTGTTGACAGCCGAATAAAGTTTTTCAAAGAAATAGCTGATCTAGGAGTGAGACTTACCGTGTTTGTTGCGGTGGACTAAAGCATGGCAGCCAATCAGAACCCCATGGCAGCCAATCATAATTCATTTACAGGAAGCCCTGAGTTCTATGCAACCTATGTAGGCTGACCTGCACTAAACAGAATCCTGCAGAATGGACTTTTCCCAAATATATTTATGCTTTTTGTACTTTTACTTGTACTTACAATGTATCTTCCAACCATGACTGAATATGCCTATCAGACCTATCAGATTAAAGGTCTACATTTTTTATACCACTTATGAAACAGATAAATGATCTTTAAAATGCAAACTATATCACATAATATTTATAAATAATCACAATTCACATTAATCATTAACAGAACTCTCCTATAATAATAAGACAAAGTTGTTGTTTTATTTAAATTATTATATACTATTGTACACATGACACTTTTTTGCTACAGACTTGACTGTTACATTTAATAATTCTGTCACATCCAAAGTATAATAAAATGCCATTAAATAATAACTCAACACAATTCCATTAAAACAACATTCTAAAATGGATTAAAAGTGTTTATTTAGTCGGTCAGTAAGTCGTTTTTTACCTGAAATACTAGAAATCATGGCGATTTTTCACAAAAGAAATCGTAACAAAGAATTATTCCTTGCCATACGCAGCTAGTGAGACCAGAATTCCTCTCCGTGCACTTAGGACGCCACATTCTGTCACTAATCAGCAACAGCTCCTATTACTTCCAATAGCATGGATGATCTTCTGCTAAAGCAGCGAGCAAGCAGACAAAAGAGCAATCTGTCATCAGCATTCGTGTCCTAGAAGGACATTTGAGCCCAACGTGTTGTCTTTACGAAAGGGAGGGAAAAAAATGGAAGTTTCCTAAAAGAAAGAAAACATTTTAGCACCTTCAAGTCCAAGAATAGTGATGGGAAATATAAATGGTAAAACCAGCAGTAGGTCTAAAGCTGGGCATACACTTCATGATTTTTAGTTCAATTTTAGTGCGATCGTTTATCAAAATCGATCGCGCGATTGGATTGAAAAAAAAATTGAAGCATGCCAAAAGTGTCAGAGCGATCAGAAAAACGATCATTCACGGATCCGTTCTGATGGATAATTTTAATAAAAAGCAAAGGAATCGAGTGCTGTTAGTTGTCTCATGCTCAATCTCAATCTATGATTTTTGTGGAAATTACCTTTGTTTGTGTGCTGTTGGTCACTGGCCAGTTCTTCAGCTAACACCACCCCAAACCCATAAATGTGTGCGTGCAAGACATACTGAGACTTTCAGGATAGAATAGTCCAGAAATTTAATGCATGGTATGTTGCAGTTTGCGATCGTTTTCACAAATTAAAATCGATTCCGGAATCGGATGGGCGATCAGATTATTGGTACGTGTATGCCCAGCTTTAGGAAGTATCTTTTCACTAAACCAAAAGGAACCCGAGTATAATAAGATCACTGGATTGTTTGTAAATAAAAAAAACATATATTTTAAATGTCCTTCACAGAGAATTGGATGCATATAGCTTCATTTATCGAAGTCCCGATTGCCTTCTTTAGTAAATCTACCCTTTTGTTGTATCATTTGTGGTGTGAGGTTCTCCAGAACTCTGTTTCGTACTGACATCCAGTGGCAACTTACAAGTAGAATAGAATGCACCTTGTGATTCTACTTTTGATGAAGAATCAAAGTTCTAAAGGGTTGTGTGGAGTCTACAAATTTCTTGTTATCTTCTTAATGGTCAGTCCACCAAAATAGTTCAAATTGATGAAGCCAGTGAGAACAAGTCAACCCAACCTGTGGCTTCCTAAAGTTTAACATTTTCCTGTGGCTAAATCTCCCCGCTATAGCTCCTGGTTCTGATTAGGGATGTCGCGAACCCTCCCCTGGGGTGTCCGCGAACAGGGCGGGTCGAACTTCAAAGAAGTCCGCCGTCCGCCCTGTTCGCGGACACATTCAAATTCCCCGCCTCTAGGCGGGGAATTTGAATCGGAAAAACCGGATATGACGTCAGTGACGTCACATCCGGTCCGTGGACCGCAACCTGGAACGCATAGTTCCTGGTTACGGCCGCAGGATGTGACGTCACTGACGTCACTTCCTGTTCTGAGCCGGTCTTTTCACTACAAGACCGGCTTCATGCCGGTCTTGTAGTGAAAAGATTCTTCCTCCGGCAGGATCACACAGGTTGTGATCCTGCCGGAGGAAGAATTTACATCTTCTTCTGGCCGGCGAACAGTACGGGTCGAACACCCGTACTGTCCGCCGGCGAGGCGAACGGCGAACATGCCGTGTTCGCGGCCGAACTGTTCTCCGGCGAACAGTTCGGCCCATCTCTAGTTCTGATCCTATTCACCTATAAATGGTAACATTTTACGTTTCTGTCATTCAACTTATCCTTTGGGATTCTTCATATTCAATTCCTTTCAATAAAAAAAGTAATCTGTTAGGCTACACAACATTCTTCTACGCCCAATGGAGGTGTAGGCATTACCTGTCAATAATGCCCAACATGTAGTTTGCCTGCTTTGTGCCCTTGTATAGGGCACAATAATTGTTGTGTTACAATAAGACATCCTCTTTAAACCTATGGGCATGACACCTACAATACAAGAAGTACAGGCTCATTTTTGTGGGAAAAGAAAATCAGTGTAGATCAGGCCTTAGTGATAAAAAAAATCATTAGCTGGTTTAATTCTTCAGAATCAATTACCTAATTGAGTTGCAGCCAATACATATAATTATCCCATTGTTTTTTCTTTTGGATAGATTATCAACTAAGCTAAGGATTTACTACATTTTTTTGTGGGCGTCATTGACACGACAGCATTATGCATCCTTGATATATATTAATTGTAAAGTGGTGATAATCTGTTCCCTTTAAACCTATGGGCATGGAGACAGGCATGTCATAGCCAATTGAAAACAAGTGTATGCTTAGTATAGACAAGGCCTTAAGTTACCCACCAACATCCAGGAATTATTGTACATATGGCACCCATGACTTCTGCTTTGAAGTAAACAATAACCAGGAATTATTTTTCTGGATCCCTGTCGTACCACCAAGCTTAGGCTGGAGCTAGAGGGATGTCATGTTTAAAACTTGCTTAGACTGTGTATTGTTTACTTTCATGACATGATAGCTTTACAGAACAACCACGCTGCACTTATATTTAGCTGTTTATTTATTTTTATAGGTTCCTATAAGTAACGTATAGGCATACAATTTTTGTCATGAAATGTTTATTAACTAAACAGGTGCTCAAGAAAAAATACATTGTTGGTGGTAGGTAGCACTGACAGTTGGGGGAGAGGATCATGTCTGAACATTGCAGAGACACCAATGCTCCATCATAGACCAATGGTCTTTCCATGCAGTTTCCTGCCTATTCCTTAAATTCATTGGAAAATAAAATGTTAGTTTTTGTTTCCCTATGTTTGGGTAATTTCTGAGTTTTAACTGGTCAATACTCTAAATATTTGTGAATTAAAGACCTGGAACAAGAATGAAGTCCAGAACATTTGTCTTTTTTTCTGACTTTTCTAGTTATGTTCTTGTCCCAAGCCAGCAACTCAAAAATGATACTACCCAGTGGTAAACCAGCATTTTCATAAGGAGAAAAAAATAATTAATAATAAATATTAATCCAAGTCTTCAAAGAAAATCGAATCTTCCCAAATCACTTCCCCTTAAATTGTTTGTTAAGGTCTGTAGACTATTAGTTATTTGAAGTGGACCTGTCATTCATACTTCAGATAGATCAACAGGCCAGCTCAACAGCCAGCTTAAAACCAACTTACATAATTTCTATGCTGAAATATTGTAAAAAATGCTGCTTTTGCCATTATCAGACAAGCTTATGATCTCTGATAATTACTTGTGATTTAGATTATAACAGTCTAATGCTGGGCATACACGGGTAGAACCCAGTGCGACGCAGCACAGTCACGGTCCCCAAAGTAATGGAAATCGAACAAGGTTTTCCAACATGTTGGAAACCTGTTCGGCCGAGCTTCTTCGAGCAGGATATCCCACTTGAAGGAAGCCTGTATTGTTCAAATTTTGAAATAGATTTGAGCAAAATTTGGCACATTCACCTCACTTGATTGTGCTCGAATCTATTTCAAAATTGAGCCGTGTATGCCTAGCTTAACATAAATCAGAGATACCCAGCCTAACTGACTTGCTCATGTAGAAAAAAATGGTCTGCCTGTGTAATCACTAAAATCTCATTACATGGATGACCTGAACTATTGAAAACCCCTTGTGGAGGCAGCCATCTTGTCTGGGTTACTTTTCCCGTATCAGTATTGCCACTCTATTTGCTGGTGAACTGAAGACTGATGGAGGAATATTCAGGCAAAAGTAGTGTAGGAAGCAAAAAGAACACAGAATTGGTTAAGCCGAAACATGAAAATATTAGTCTGTAAAGGTGGGTTTACACGTGTAGATTTTTTCGTTCGATCAACGAAGAACGAACGATTTGATTGGTTGATTGAATAAAAATCTAGAATGGCCAATTTGTTAGATAGATAAATTTTGTTCCACCTCAAAAAAAATCTTTCAAAAGGTCATCGAACATGTTGGTAAATTTTTATCTGTCGCATTTTCCTTCGATATTGGGAAGGACGAACAAAAAATCGAATGTTACATTTGATAAATGAACAATGATGTTCGAAAACGACATTGAACAAAAAATCGAATTGGCAGTTGATTAAAGACAAAATATACATATGTAAACCCACCTTTAGTTGCAGATTCCCTTTCAGGACAGAGAACAGTAAACATTACAGTGATATTGTTAGATTTCACATTGTAGATATGCATCCAATGAGCTTTAGACACAGTTGTGTGTCACTTCTAGGATTAAACTAGGGTACAGACATGTAGATATGGGCCAAATAGATGGCCACTTCGAACGCCGTGCGCACTCACGGCCATCTATCTGGCCCATATCATATGCCCCCATCGCTGTTTTTCAGCAGGACCAATCAATCCAGCTCGAAAACAGCCATATTGGACATGACCGTAAATAAGGCCAATGTCCATTGCTTTGCATGGAAACTCTGAGGTCTCCATGCAAAGCATCGGCTAAGCTTGGCCGATATCTGACAGCAGCGTGATGACATCATCACGCTGCTGCAGGGAACATCGGACGGCTCAAATATCGAGCTGTCTGTACCCTGGGTAAGGAGCATAGTAGATGTTTTTACATTGAAGTACTTTACATTTTGTATACAGAATACAGAGACAATGTTTTTTAGATGTATCCCTAAAAATAAAAAATCTAATATATAGATTATATATAGGTATATATGGGTTTGCAGTATTTGAATTTGTAACATGGAAAGAGATAAGCAATAGATTTAGCGATATTGTAGAAGGGAGATTTGTAAATTGTGCAACCCCCTGCAGATTAGACAAAACCTCCGGCACATATTAAAGTAAATGAAAAAGAAAAAAAAAAGATTTATTTCTAGGAATTTTCCAGATTTGCCCAATACTTGAACTGCCAACAACTGAACAATTGCTTGCGCCTTCCAAGTCTATTTTATGTCTACGGGTATCCTTAGTATTAGACTTGATGGTTTCTGTGCCATGTAAGGTCGTGTGACTGCGCCATCCTGAATTCAAGAGCAAATATTGGATTCCTACGTCTTAAAACCAGACTGCCATTGTTCTGTCTCCCCTTCATGCTGAAGAATAAGATGAGGAGATTAAAGCCCGTCGTTCCTAGGAGGAAGATTCTTTAAGATATCTTGTTTACTGAACGTATGACGGTGGACAATGGGCCCCAGAGATCAGAATTATTAACACCACCGGGGCAGGGAAGAAAAAAAAACCCATTACATTTAAAATTCAAATGCGTTTTGAGTGCCTTGGAAAGTGTCAGCCCTGTGCAAATAGTGCCTCTTGGATTCTGGAGTGTATGTGTGTGAATTGGCAGAGAGAGTTTCTGCACCTGAGTAAATAGGAAGGGGGAGCTGGGAAAAAAAATGAAGCATCCTTTTTTTTTTCCAAGAGTGCCTCCATTTTCTTCCAAGAATCAGAATGACAATTGGATTTTAATTAGGGAACCCAAACAAGAGGCTACTCAATCTTCACACCTCAGGCAATCCACTAGTGTGTTTGTAGAGTGGCTGTACAGGCTGGGATCTATTCAACAGCCCCGAAAATATGCAAACAAAGCTGTTCTGTCCCCAAGGACCAGCTCCATGGGACAGACCAGTAGCACAGACACTAGAAGAAATGCACAGCTTGTTTGTTGTCGGTTCCTACTGCAACATTTCTCCTGTCGTTTTGCAATTTGTTTAATTTGTTCACCGAAAGTGATAAAGATGTTAGCAGATCAATAAAAACTCATTTTCACCCTGTTAGTTCTTCCCGAGAGAACCATTAGTGTTATGGTAACGAAGTAGCAGCTTGAAGTGTTGGTTTAAGAAATACTTGTAACACTTAAGCATCAGAAGGAAAAAGAGTTTAGTAGGGAAGCCCAATACTTCATAAGTCATCTGTGATACAAGCTATGGGGGGTCCACCAAGCATAAGGAGAAACGTCACATTGGTGTTTCCTAGTCAGCCAAATCAGGTTCATTTAATTGCTTCTTATCCATGAAAATTATTAATAATATCTTGTATTTATATTTAGTCATATCACTAACTGCCACTCAGAGAAGCTTACAATCGTCCCTACCATAGTCATATGTAACTTATACAGTCTTATGTCAATTAAGTCAATTAAGCTACATGTATGTCTTGGGAGTCTGGTAGGAACTAGTGTTGAGCAGCATATGGTATATTCGAATTTGCATAATTTCGTGAATATACAAACAAACATTCTAAATTCATCAAATTCGATTAGACTGCATTCTATTGCCTTCCATTGCGCGCGCCCATTCGCAAAGATTCGCAATGCAGCTTTGCAGCTTTTCTTCCTCATTCTGTGATCTTAGCCAGTACAAGCACTATAAGTTTTGCACGTATCCGTTCGCAATGCGCACAAATATGCGCAATGTATGCCGGTAAACAATGTTGAAGCATAATATGATGAATATCGGCCATTGCTAATATCCGAGCGCACATTATTATTGTGTATTCATGAACGATAGATATTTGACGAATATATTCGAGATTCAAATATTCTTGCTCAACACTAGTAGGAACCCAAAGTACTAAGAGGAAATCCATGCAGACACAGGAAGAACATTCAAACTCTTTGCCATTAGTGCAGAAGCCAAGATTTAAACGTAGGAGCCTAGTGCTGCATGGCCAGCGTGCCAACCATTGACCCACGTCCCACTCCAAAACAACAACTAGAACTTAATTTTTTGCTATGGACAGCATCTTCAGTGTTCCTCCTGGTCTTTGTTATCTTGTGCATAATTGGATCTCATATTTATTAATTAATTTTACATGACCTCCCCTTGTGTTTGCTTAGCTTCTTGTAGTGGAAAACAAGGGTTCTAAAATGGGACTGCTGATGTCTTAATAGAATGGATATTTGAATTAATAATGATTAGTTGGCTACACAGAAGTAATGAAACACATCAACTGCAATGTAAGAGGAAAACGTCCGCACTCTACGTATTTCAAAAGGGAAAAAAGATGCATGGAGCGTATGTGTATACTCTCTGATTACACTCTCTTGAAGAGCGAAACATGTCAGAGGTGGGGGGGGGGGGGGGGGGGGGGGGGGGGTTGACTGGCTTCTGGGGGTGATGGAATTCTGTTTTTGATGCTACATACTTTCTTTCATGGTTTTAACAATAAAAATGGACTGTGATTCAACAACAGTGTATCTGTGATTGTGGCTCTTACCGGGATTTTCATTTGTTACATTGTAACTGCAATGTAGAGTGAACAAAGTAATTCTGGTAAAATAAAGTTTAACACAATCAACTTCGTTACCAAAATTGTAAGAAAATTAGCTTCTAAATTCAGAAAAATACTACCAACTGTATGACCAACATATGTCAACGGGAGGCTAATGTTGAGAGAATTTTGACTTTTGTTGTAAACTACGTTTAGTTGAAACCAACTATGTGGTGTTACAATAGTGGCACCTGTGAAACCTTTGTTTTAGCCAATTATACATGGACTGTCTAAACCCCTAAACCCCCTAAACAATACTAGGTGAACTGTCTTGAAAAGTGGCCATATTTATCTAAAACTGTTTTTGAGACCAGCCAGGCTTGGCTTTGTAGTTCTCTGCCACTCTGCTATTGGGGGAAATGAGAACAAATTATTTCATATTTATCATGCAATCCAAAGACATTGTTAACAAGTTATAAATGGTGGGATTTTCAGCTTCACAATAGGTGCAGACTCACAAGTTTAAATAGTTGACAGAATAGATTAGGTCCAGTTTTTATACTGCTCTGTCCTATCAAAAGCACTACATTTTGAAATGACATATTCATATGTGAAGTTGTTTTTAAATATTCTGCATAACTAAACTTTTACATTTTCTCCTTTTTTTCAAGAAAACTCGGTAGCTGCAAAATCTGGTGGCTGCTTCCCTGCCAATGCAAGCGTGTCACTGGAAGGTGGTGGTACCAAGGCATTGAAGGACCTAAGGCCAGGAGATCGAGTGCTAGCAGCAAATGAGGAAGGCAAGCTGGTCTACAGTGACTTCCTCACCTTCTTGGACAAGCAAGAGAATGTGAAGAAGGTTTTCTATGTGATTGAGACCACTGAACCCAAGCAGAGCATTCGACTGACAGCTGCCCACCTGATTTTTGTGTCTCAGAGCCCAGCTAACGGAACCAGGTCTTTCAAGTCTGTTTTTGCCAGCAGTATAAAGCCAGGGGATCAAGTGTTCCTAGCCGATTATGAGATGATGGATCTGAAGGTGGTGACAGTGGAGAAGGTCCATCAAGAAGAAGACATTGGAGCTTATGCTCCTGTGACCTCTCATGGAACAGTAGTCATCGATGGGGTCCTAGCCTCTTGTTATGCAGTCATTGAAAAACATAGCTGGGCACACATGGCTTTTGCCCCACTCAGAATTGCCTTTAAACTTCTCTCCTACTTTTCCCCTAAAGACTACTACAACCCATCTCCCACGTACCTTCATGTTGAAGGCATCCACTGGTACTCACAACTCCTTTATCAATTAGGAACTTGGATCTTGGATAATGACTCTCTTCATCCACTGGGAATGTCAGCAAGGTCCAGTTGAAGCAACCTTCAATCATTACATTAAGAAAGACATTCATTTTTAATGTAGGACAGTCCAAAGTAGACACTAAGGAACCCCCAGTCCCCACCCTGGCCCCCATTTCTTGGTCCTTATTATTATTTTTTTATTATTATTTTATTCTTGCATCACATTTGTACTTTACTTTCTTTTTTTGTTCTCTTCCGCTGAATATTTATTTGTGTGTTGTCCAATTAGATGTTAAATATGAACGGGACATATGAGAAGCCTTAACTAGTTTCTTTGATAATTTATTGTCTTGCGAACTTTCTGTGAACTCGCGAAAGTTCTCTGTGTTGATTCTAAGTTAACAAAGCAGATTCTATTTTTCTACGTGTTGAGTTCGTCTTAACTCTAAGGGATGATTTACTCAAGGGTTCAATGTTCTTCTAACTTAGGGAACTTGTGTTCCTTTTCAAAGAACCACCAGGTGACATGGAAATCAAAAACATATAGCAATCTGGTCTTTGAGCGCACGGGTGCTGGTCCCAACGCTGGAATAAAATGATACTTACCTTCAGTAAATCTGTCCCTTAGTACTGTTTCCTTCACTTTGTCTTTCCCTCACTATCTCGACAGACCTCCATTGTAGGTGTCTATAAGGGGTGATACTTGGCCTGGCTGTCACTGAAAGTGTTAAATAATTGTGAGTAATGTCTCAGTGGGGGTCAGTAAATTATATTTTTATACACAGAATTGTAAATTAGAATTTTGTTTTTCAGAGATCAATACTTACTGAACTGCATTTCTTTTCATTGTTTTTTCTTTTTGGAAATAGTGTACAATATGAGAATATATTATTTTAATTTAAATAGTTTCACATTGTAACGGTATCGCATATTCTATGTCTGTTTTTTTTTTATGTTTTAATATTTTTTTTTATTTTGTTTCCATTTGTATAAACTTGCATCCGGTCACATTCACCTAACTCCCAGACTGTTACACAAAAATTCCTGTTATTTTGTATCATTTTGTTTTCTCTTTGACGCGGTAGGAATCTTGTAATTTTAACTGCAAAAGAATTTATTAGAAAGTCATATTTTTTAAAACAAAAATACAAAGCGCACATAGACGAGGACCTCCAGTGGATGAAGACTGTTGATTTGCATTAATAAATTGAATAACCGCTGTAAATTTACTAAAATGTATTTTTTGGAATACTTTGTAATAGCTTTAATAGTTTTATAGAAA
The DNA here is from genome assembly GCA_036250615.1 of Ptychadena robeensis. Classification (NCBI taxonomy): domain Eukaryota; kingdom Metazoa; phylum Chordata; class Amphibia; order Anura; family Ptychadenidae; genus Ptychadena; species Ptychadena robeensis. The sequence goes on along the minus strand of CM070036.1, from coordinate 130,550,561 downwards.
TAAAGTGTGCTATGCACAGCTTGCTTGTATTTGATGTTAAAAAAGTCATTGATATTCCAGCTTATGGTTAACATTATACATGTAGTCAATTCATTGCAAGCGAATGAAATATTATGAAGGTAATTTTTTTATGAATTTAAAAAGTTAAGCCCCCCATACACGTTCCGATTTTTTGTACGAATTTTGCCCAACCGACCAATGTGGTCGGGAGATTAATCGATCGGGAGATTAATCGGAGTCGGAATTATGTGAATTATGTATGTCGGGACCGCTTCGGACCTGTCCGTAAATTTTTGGTCGATCTGCTGTTAATAAATAGGGTCGGGCTGATGGATCGGTAATAATTCGAATTCCGATTTTTCGTGCCAGCCGACCGACCGACCATAATATTTTAGGTGAAAATCGGGTGACAGGATCGGACGAAAAATCGGTCGGGAGAATAATCGGAACGTGTATGGGGGGCTTAAGAAAATGTAAAGATGCAGCGTTAACATTACACACCTTTGACTAGATAACTTTGTGAGTCACAAAGCCCCTGAACATGGTATATTCACCAAAATTGTTGGAAATGTAGAGTAGAGTTAGTAGAGTAGAGTAGAGTTCCAAACTTGTTTTAAGTAGAAATTTTGTTTTGACTTTAGATTTCTTGAAGGACGCTATATGTGCTACAGCACACACAGTACTTTTTTGTCATGTCCCCACAACCCCTCCAGCAATGTTGATGATGATTAGAGAAGATGATTAAAAAATTCGACCATTTCTACCATTTCTAAGTTAATTACAAAGCCCCTGAGCATGGTATAATCACCAAACTTGCTGAGTTGTAGAGAAGTGTTGGGGGTATACTACAAAAAAAATTATAGCTCTAACACAAAAAGCTTTTGCACGAATTAAGTTCAAAGTCAAGTCAAAATTTAAAAAATCGGAATTTCGACTTTGAACTTAATTTATTCAAAATGTGTGCTAGAGCTAAACTTTTTTTAATGTTCCAACAACCCTTCCCTACATCTCCAGTAATTTTGGTGATGATACCATTTTCAGAGGCTTTGCAATCAGCTCACAAAGTCAGCTAGTCAAAAAATTTGACCATCTTTAATGATGATACCATGTTCAGGGGCTATTTAATTAACTCTCAAAATGTTGTGACCATCTCTAAATGAATAAACCTTTTGGCCATTGGGTTAGCTGTGTTATAGAAAAACTTAAAATGAGGAACAGATTATCCTTAAAGATAAGTGTATTCATTCAAACATGGCGCTAAAGAGTGGCAACAACTGCAACCACACTGCTCAATGGAGGGGGGTATGCAATGGCAAGTGAGACGCAATATGTTTGGTCCAAAGTGGCATTTCCCAGCCGGTTGGGATTGGCAAACACACTGTTCTTAACCAACCACCTGAACCAACCGTTTTTAGAAGACTCTTTAGAAAATTACACACATTCACAACAAAGCAGTTAAGCAATAGAGGTATTAACTTTATTATTTTAATTGTAATAATATTTTAGCAACTTTGGTAAAGTTATACATTTACTTTACAGTACATACAAACCACCAAAACAAAAATGTGATACATTGGATACACTGGCTGAATTCCTCTTTCTCTTTATCAAAAATAATTCTCCAAATAACACCTTACCTGACCTGAGAGCGACAACGCTCGCTCCACTGGATACATGGAAGGAGCCACGGTTGTCAAACATGCCTGCCTTTGTTGATCTGATTACATGGGGGGGTGATGGGATTAGAGGTATAAACAAATAAGGAAACATTTTTAATTCAGATCAGCTCCAAGGAAGTAACAAGGACGTAACGTTGACACTTTTTATTTAAATGTCCAACACCTCATAGACATCTCCTGACCCTACAGGTTACCCAACATGGCAGCGACCAGAGATATGTAATATTATATTACATCTCATTCAATTCAGAAACTAGAATTTTCTGCTGTATCGTGTTATGTTGAAAATTCTTTCTTTGGAGAGAGAGACATTATAACAGGATCACAAATTACTCTGAAGCAAATCGAATAATGTCGTAATATTCACTCTAGACCAGTGGTTCCCAAACTGGGGGGTGGGCCCCCTCCGGGGGGAGCAAAGGTATTCCAGGGGGGCGCTGGCCCTTATGTGTAACCTGTGTTTGAAAAGGGAGGGGGGGCTCGATAATGTTCCTAACTAGAAATGGGGGGCCCTGCAGGGAAAGTTTGGGAACCACTGCTGTAGACTATGCTTTCTTTAAATACATGGAGCAACATGAACATTTTGGATAATTCTGAGTCACATGAGAACAGTTTTAGGAACTATACAAGGAGCCAGAAATGTTTTGCAAGTAATCCTTTTCGGCAGAAAACTATTAAATGACAGTCCAGTAGCTCAAGTACACTAGTCGGTGATTCATTCCAAGATATGGCAGGAATTTGTAATGTCATGTTGTGCCAGAGAAGGAATGTTCCAGCTGTAGATGATACCTGTGTGGAGCTCTTGATATTTATATGTGAAATACTGTGCCAGTGTGCAAGATGTCAGTCTGACGATGGCCAGTGGCAGAAGGAGGACCACTTCCATTCACCCATCACCCATTACTGATAAGATCATAATACCGTGAAAGTGATATAAACATTTTACATAAGCTTATGGCATTACGCAACCAATGTGATCATTGATCTTTAAAAATATTTCTAGGAAAGTGAAAAGAGCAAAGTAACTAAAGTGACCAAAGTATTTAAAGCAACCCATCACATTTCAATTTTATAGTTCCTTCATCATCAAAGTAAATTAGGTTTGGTTGCTTTTGTTTTATTGTACTTAATATTATTATCATCTCCTATATATATAGCGCAGACATGGACATGACATTATATTGGACATGACTGTAAATCACGGTCGAGATATGCATAGATATTGGCCAGATCGATGGCCGCTTCAAGTGCCTTGCGCGCTCATGGCCATCTATCTGGCCCTTATCTCATGCGGCCATCCCTGTGTTCAGGGATATCGAACATGACCGTAAATCATGGTCAATGTCCATTGCTTTGCATGTGGACCACGGGTCTCCATGCAAAGCATCGCCAGAGCTGGAGACACAGCAGTGCTGTGTCTGCAGCTCAGACGATGTTGGGCAGCAGTATGATGACGTCATCGCGCTGCTGCCAGGAACCTTAAACAGCTCCAATATTGAGCCGTGTGTTCCCTGCTTCACTGTCTCTCAGAGGAGCTCACAATCTAATGTGGATCTAATCTAATGGATCAATCTAATCCCTACCATAGTCATATATATGTAACTAACACATTATGTCAAAGTCTAAGTAACAAAGGAGATTATTTTTGGTAGAGGCCAATAATAAAGCCTTACATTATAATAATCCAAACATATCTGATTTCCATAATTATACTGGATGTAATGTTTTTAAACAGTCCTGGGTTTTGAATAATTAATAAGAGTTTCCAGATTTCTACTCAACCGTGTTGTGCCACTGTTCACGTTAATTAATGTGGAATTACAAGCCATTTAAGGGAGAATGCATACAAAAGGAGAAAGTGAAGGATAAGTATTTTATAGGTGTAGGTAAATATTAAAGACTACTATCTAATCAACACCCTCCACAGAGAAACACTGTAAATAACACCTAGAGCCATTATCAATCTTCGCACCTACTTGACATGGATACATAAGAACAGTGATGGCCAACATCTACTTAATCGGATTTAATATTCATGGAAGACAAAGTTTTGGGTCAGATCAGGCATTTGTCAAAGAGGAACATTGTTATTATGATTCCAGAGGTAAAAGCTATTTCCTTGTATTTCTATGATCCATTATATATTTTAAAGAGGGGCTTAAGATATTTTTTGGCTGAAGGAAACTGGCGAATAGGGATGGTCGAAAAATTTCCAATGTGAAATTTTAAGTAAAAATTTTGTCTTTTTCACTGAAATCTCACACTCGAATTTCAACGTGGCCATGTCAACGAAAAAGTAAGAAATCAACCCAAATTTTCAAATAAAATGTAAATTTTAAATCGACTTATAAAATGTTTTAGTGTTGATTGTGAATATTGTCATCGCCAATGTTTATATCGAATATTAGTTGAAAAAAATTGTGACCATTTGTGCAGTGCCAATATTCTCAATAAAAAATCGCAATTTGAATATTTGCAATCAACATGAAAACTCAAGTCAAAATTTTCAACTAGAGAAGTCTAAGTAGGAATTATGCAATGGAATCAAAATTCAAAAGGGAAAATCGAAATTTAAGTAGAATCAAATTTACTTCATTTGGACCATCTCTACTGGCGAACTGACCACTGTAGTCTCAACCAAAAGCCACATGACACATGATGACCACTTACATTTAACAGATAAAACCAACCATTGTATTCTACTATATATTTATTTATTTATTTGGATCTGGTAGTTTCTGAGTTCTAAAGCCCCCCCCCCATACACCTTTAAATCACTCCATACTGTTTCCATTAGAGTAGATCTCCAGAAACTATTTGTTAGGTGCCGGGTTTTCCTCCCTTTGATAGAATTACATGGTGATTGGAAGGTATTATATCAGTATTTGTGTTTGTAGGGCGGTTGTCCTCTCTGATAGTAATACATAGTGATTGGAAGGTCATTATATCAATGATGTGTTGTAGGTGCCGGGTGGTCCTCCCTTGATGATCGAATTAATAGTGATTTGGAAGTTATGTACCAGTTGTTTGTGTAAGTTTTTTGCCAGGTGCCTCCCTTGATTAGAATTTACATGGTGGATGGAAGGTATATATCACTTTGTTGGCTATTTGTAGTTGAGGGTCCTCCCTGATAGAATATAAATAGTGATTGGAAGGTATTATATTCCACTGCTTATGTAGTGTGGGTTCATCCCTTGATAAACATACATTAGTGATGGAAGGTATATATCCACTGCTCTGTAGTGCCAGGTTCCTCCCTTGGATAGAATAAGAGTGAGTGGATAGGTTACATATCTCTGCTATTGAACAGTGCAGGGGTTTATTTTTTTCCTTTCCCCTGATTAAAAACATAGTGATTGGGAGGTTATATAAGGCTAATTGTAGTGCGGGTTCCTTCCCTGATTTTAATAGTGATTGGAAAGTTTAGAAAGATCCTATTACATGGTTTTGGTAGAAAAAAAAGTTGATATATATGTATAGAAATTGTATGGAAAGATTGCAAGGTGTATGGGGCCTTTGGTCCTATACAGAAGACATTGAATAAGGAGAGCCTACACAATATGCAGCCCTTTCGTGTTGTTTGACATAATTCACACTAACAGACAAAAGAAGCACAGCTGTCATAAGCACCGGTTCTCTACAATGTCAGTTAAATAACAGGGGCACAGTCATCCCTGATGACACACCCTGATATATTCTGCCTGACCACCATTTCACTGGCATTTTGGCTCCAGGAGCTGATGCCTACTGATCATGATATGAATTATTTTCATTCCCTGGGACAGACTAGAGACAGACTGAATCATATATTCTTATATATGTGTTAATATCCCATTCCAAGCATATCTGTTTGACAAGACCAAAAAATGTGTTGACTCGTCTTGCGTTATTGCAAACAGCTTTCCTAGTTTTATCTTGAAATTACTGAACTATTTAGCGGTGAACACATTGCTCGATATAGGAGCAGTTCCAGGTTCCCGGCAGCACTGCTGTCTCCAGCTCTGACGATGCTTTGCATGGAGACCCGCGGTCCAAGCAATGGACATCAACCATGGTTTACGGTCATGTCTGATATCCCTGTTTTCGAGCAGGATTGATTGGTCCTGCTCGAAAACAGGGATATCCGCATATGATATGGGCCAGATAGATGACTGTGAGGGAGCACGGCGCTCGAAGCGGCCATCGATCTGGCCCATATCTACACGTGTGCTCCATGCCTTGTTATAGAGATCTGACAACTGGAGTGGTTAAGTAGTTAATCAGACACTAAACAGGGCCAATGGCAATAAAACCTTAAAAATTACCCCAAAAATACTTGCCAATCAAAGTGTATTGTTCTGTACTTGCAGGTCATTTAAAGGGATAAAACACAAGGAAATGTGAATGAGCTGCAATGTTCTATACATTGTATGCATAGATGTGGATTTATAGATCCTGCAGAGTGACCTTTACTGCACCTATGGGAATGTGTATTGGAAGGTTGCCATGTGCACTTGCTATAGTAGGCAGGCATCAATGCGTAGTGGCCAGGACCTGAACAAATTAGCTCCCTGCTGATAGGCATTGTCATTTAATGATCACCAAACAAAAAGTGTTGCCTAAACACTGCTGTCATTAAAAACTACTGTGTTGTCAAATATTGCCCTCCACAAGCTCTACAACTGCAGTTTTTGTAAAGCTCGTCTTCAGACTAAAGGCCCCTATACACGTAGCGAGTCGCAGATAATTTTTCAAAGACAGATTTGCACATTCGCGGCCATCCGTCGGCGGCAAAATTGGCTGCGGGTCGCAGGTGCCCACATGGGGCGACAGATTCCTGGACATGTCCGTAAATCTCTGGCCGATGCCATTAGTTTGAACAGGTGCAGCGTGATGATTGAATTATACACATCTCCCTTCTTTCTTTCAGGTGTCCTCGGAGAGTTCAGACACCACTACAGGTCCTCTTCACAAGTTCCTTCCTCCGTCAGTGGGTGGATTCCAAAGTCCTCTAGATCAGTGTTTTTCAACCACTAGTGTGCCACGGGATGTTGCCTGGTGTGCCGTGGGTTTTTGACCCCACCCTCGGCCCTCCTATCTAGCTGCCTCTTATAGTATGTCTTATACTATAAGAGGCAGCTAGATAGGAGGGCTAAGCAACCGCATCCTGTGTATTACACAGACCGGCTCTGTGAGGATGCGGTTGCTTAGCAACACGCGTCCCCACAGACCAGGGGCGGTGTTTTTGCTCTGCTGGTACGCATCTGCGTTCCAGCGGGGCACCTGCTGATGACGTACTTCCGGCGGGGACCGGAAGTGCGCTGCGATTATGCGTATCGTCGGTGCCCTCCGATTTTTTTCATGAAACAAGTGTGCCTTTGCACGGAGCATTAGCAGAAGAGGAGCAGCACTAGAGACCAATTATTTCTTCATAAGTTTATTTTTATGCTACTTTAACTGGACTGTCTACTAAGCGACTTACGAGCACACCGCTTACTTCTGGGTTCCTATGTCAAGCAACTGACTAGCTCGGTGAGGACTGAGATGACAGGACCCTGAGCCTGCACCCTACAGGTGGCATCTTCCATACTTCTATCATGACAGGTTTACTGCCATCCAGCAATAGACAGAATATTATAAATACAAAACATATCATTATTAGCTCGGATTCGAATAGTCTGATGAAGACTTGACCAATACCATGGCCAGATTTTGGATTGCTGTCCCTGTCCCCTATATGGGATACTCTACTAATTACTCTGCTAATGTATCTGAACGAGAGACACTTCACAATTTTATATTGCCACCAGAACAGGAAGAGAGAGGAAATCTTCAAATGGAGACACCAAATCTTGTGTGATTGAGTAAGACGATATCCCCTCACTTCCTGTTGAGTCTATAGAACAGAAAGGGAAGGGACATCTCCATATTAGAAAAAAGATAATAAACAAAGATAATACTCTATGACAGTGTTATCTTTAGACTTGAGATTAACTTTGAACAGTGGGTTAGTATGTAGCATTGGGTTATGTCCAAGGATGATATCATTAGTGTATAGTCGATGAGATGCTGAAATGTCATCATTAGCATGTAAATTTTACAACAGTTCTTGTACTTGATTGGCTCAGTTTCAGTCTTCGTACAATTTGCATGCTAATCCAGACATTTTGGCATCTCTCCTGTCTGATATAGCATAGTGACTATGACTGACAATGGCGACACATGGAGAACTAGTGTATACTTAAGGTAAGGGATTAAGGTTACACTGACAAGGGAGCTCGGTACTAGAATGGCAAGAGGCAACCAATAAAGCCCACTTTACACCTTTAGATCACCCCATACAATTCCCTTTAGATCTTCCAGCAACTATGTAGTGCCGGGTCCTCCCTGATACATAGTGATTGCAAGGTTTAGAAAGGTCCTCATATTACATGGTTTTGGTAGAACAAAAGTTGGTTGTAGAGAAATTGTATGGTAGGATTGAATGATGACCTTATGCTGCTTACTCCAGCTCAAAATGTATTTAACCCTTGTAGTTGGTCCCCCACACCACTGCAATTGGTGTGAGCGTTAATTGCTCGTTACAGTTGAGGAGCAGAAACAAAGATTTATTCACCCAATGCTGATCTGGAAAATGATGTTTAGTGAGAATTGGGGGGTTGTATTGGGTTCTATCTAACACTTTAGTTGGGCCCGTCAAAGCTTTTACCTCCAGCGCAGTAATGTAGGAAACACTCCAGTCTTCCTCTGTGCCTGGTGCTTTCTGGCCGCATTCTGCGGAAGCCTCTTTTCTCGTAATGAGTTATCATTGTACGAATATTTCAGAGGAATGAGATCAGGTCTGTCTCTCCACTTTAAAGTGAAAGTCAAATAAATCAAATAGTTTCTATTTCATAAAACAACTATTTGACAAGAAGAGAAAAAAACCTCTCCGTACACAAACAGGTCCCTGTATCCAGTGAGAGCTGAAATCAGAATGATGTCATCATTGCTTCATCTTAAAGGTTATGCGGGAAAAAATGCATATTAGGGGATTAAAGTTGAAACTATATCTATATTATAAGAATATTCAGTATGTTTAAAAAAAAAGATTGGACTTATAAGGGTGTTGGAGATCTGGGGGACGAAAATCACAGTAGGCACAGTTGCACTACTGATGATACTGAGATCTGAGGGTTCAAATGGTGTTGTACTGTGAGAGTTACATTTGACCCAAAGCCAGCTAGTGACCTGTGGATGGAGACAGCTAATCGGAGGATCAAGGAGGCACAGGGATGTCCATCTGCAGCAGAATGTACTATGCAGAAGGATTAGGCAGAGGACAGTGAGGGAGACAGTGAGGAAGACCGCATACATATGGGGTGAACACCATCTCCTGGTACTCATCTGAGTAGCTCACTAAAAAAGTTATGTGCACCCCTGAGTATGTTTAATCATGATTGGCATTGGCATTGATTGGTATTCAAATTTGGAGCTGCAAATCTACACGTTAGTAATATCAGAGGTTACTCTATATATAGGTCAGCCATATCAAATAACTGTATGATTTATAAAACACATACTATGTGATCTATTGTTAGGAATGGGGTTCAGGCAATCTTTGGGTTCAAAGCAAATTCTACAGAATTGAGGTTCAGCAGAAATGGAGGAACAATGGCAATAATTGAGCCAGAAATGTGGTGATGTCACTGACCACATGTGGGCATGACTAAGCTGGACACCGTACGCATCTCTTATATTTATAAGAGACTGTAGCCTTAAAAAATAAGTTGTATCATAACAGACCCTAATTAAGGCATACATGTGGGCAAAAAAAAGAGATCAGCAAGCGTCAAATCCTATTGGGGAGTCCCAATGTTGAGTGACAGGGCCTCTTCCCTCTATACTCATAAAAGATGTGAGATTGTAATGGGATAAAGGCTTATGCTGCCAATCTGGAAGTAACATTTAGTAAAGAGGTGAAAAGGTGTCTGTCCATCCCAGGGGGCTAAACACATGAGTACATTAGTACCTATGCCCAGAGTTATGAGTAATTGAAGCGCACATAAACTCACCTTATGTACTCACTAGCAAAAACCATAATATTGGGGCGTTCTGTTAAAAAAAAAGATAGAAAATACTTATCTGTAATTACATAATTCCGAAAGTCTCCCCTCCTCTGTCTTCAATAATCACAGTGAATGTTTTCCACAGATATAAAAAGCAGCCATGTCATAACATCTGTATACAACCCTGTGGAGTTAACACCTTATCTGGCGGCCTCCAGTGGCCATACACGTCACTGCAGCTATTAACCCCTTGGTATTTAAACATGGTGATTGCCACAGATGAGAGAAAAACCTGTCAGCAAATTTCTTCAGCATTTTAATGCGACCATGGTGTCAGCTCAGAGGAAAGAAAAAATTTAATTAAATTTAATGTTTTTTCTGACTTTAGATGTTTCAACAATAGAACACACACACCGTGTGAAACAGATTTTGACGTAATAGAGACACATAATGATTTTGGAATAAACGTTGTAAATGTAATGTAAGATGTAAATCCTTGATTATGTCTTCCAATGTGGATCCATCATCATTAACAATGGCCTGTTCAGCATCTGTAAAACCAAGTGACTCCAAATTTTCATCCGCGTGAGCTGTGTGGGGTTTAGCCACAAAAATACACGCGGGTCTTCCCAAGGAAAATATATCAGAGAGAGGGAGACACGCAGGCTAGAACTTTATGAGGAGCAGAGCAATAACCAAAAGGCTAAGTTTGTATGTTATATCTTACTTACTTTTTGGGTTGCTGGTGTAAACTCATCAGAGGGATATTGGTATTTGCCAGCAACCACCTGTAGTCAGAAGGTGTATGGGGAGAATTGTCTTCTAGCATGGTCCCCACTCAGTGTGAGCTCTGTTTGATTGCTGGTCCTATCTGGTGGCCTGTGGGAGACTGGAGGTATAGGGTGCTGAGGTCTTTCCGTCAGGTGATTGCAAATTAAATATGAATTTTGAGGATTCCACTTCAAAAAAGACACCGTGAAGGTTAAAGTTTTTTCTTTTACTGATTGGAGATAAAAAATAAATACATCAACCTGTGGTTGCTTATTTCTAAGCGTTTCGTATATCTCATGTCAGGTTAAAAACTCTCTTTTTCTCAATAAAACGAATTATCTTCAGATGGATCGTGACTGGGGTTCTGGAAGGACCAACAAAAAAGAGTGACGCTTCAAAAAAGGCTTGGGTGGCACTTCAAGCCTTTTCCAAGTGGGATCCTCAAAATTCATATTTAATCCGTACATTTTCAGATTCCTTAGAAATCAGTCATGCAAACATATTATGATAACAGTATTTATTTTAAGCTGATCACTCAACCATCTACATGCAAAGGCTACAAATATATTTATTCTGGATTCCCTTTGCATGCTCTTCCAGGGCAAAAGTCACAGTTAACCACAAGGACATAATTGGGCTATGGATAGGGATATTACACTGGGGGCGGTGATCAGGAATCAGGGGTGTACCTAGCAACCACCGAGGGTGCAGGTAGCACGATAGGGTGGGTTTTGCTCCGGTCACTTCACCCACCATTAGAAAGAAGCATTTAAGTGTCTTGTAGAATGAATTGCATTGTATAGAGATATTAAAGAAAGTTATGATTTGACATGACTTGGCAAATTGCTGACCACATTATAAAATACTTATCAGATGAAGTTTATTATGATTTTTTGGGAAGGGGAAAGTGTCAATACAGCTCCTTAAGAAAGCTCCACAGAAGAGCTCAAGTATGCCTGTGTCTGACTTTGACTGTGATGTGTTAAAGTAACCATTACTGATGAAAGCAGGGAATATAGGAAGTCCTCCTATAGCAGGAATATCTACTAAACCAAAATCATTACACAGAGACTCTTCTAAAGGAAACTGCAGGTGTCAATCCCAGAAAACTGAGCCGATGCTGCCACCTGGTGGATATAAGTGATTATTACAACTCTCTGTTTTCATGGGCGTCTAAAGCCAGACAGGTTAGGGTGAGGTATCAGCTCTCCATTAAACTAGCGCAGGTCTTACATAAAAAAAAAAATAAAAGAGTGCATTACAAATTCACACAAAAATAGAGATGATGAAGGACTGATAAACATATTTAGTTTAGGCCCCCATACACCTTACAATCTTTCGATACAATTTCTGTACAATCAAATTTTGTTCTACCAAAACCATGTAATATGAGAACCTCTTTAGTCCTTCCAAACACTATGTATTCTATCAGGGAGGCCACTATACTACACAGTTGTTGGTAGATCTAATGGAGATTGTATGGATCGATCTTAATCGATCGATCTTGTATGGGAGGCTTTAGATAATAGTTCTGAAAACATTCAACCATAGTAATCTTTGCCTGATCTTTAGATTCCCTGCAGCATGTGCAGGTCATAGTTCTAAAAAACACTGTAGAATTTACTGTTGCTTGTGAGCCAGCAAGGTCCATATCCCAACTCACTGTCCTCCTATTCCACTTTATGTGCTTTTGAGCATCTAGCAGGTTTACAAGGACTGGATACGGTAATGTTGTAGTTCAACCACTCCAAGGGTTAAACTACAGAAAATGTAAAATAAATTGGCATTCCAGGTTACATTCTGTTCCATGCCATGTCAATATGAAGTAATACAAATGTATGAGTACTATACATAGATACACACAACACTGGCTCTATTCTCTTATCTTATCAACAAGATGTCCAATTATCAACATCTTCCAAATATATTTCTTCCTTCCCCATTTCTCTTCTTTTGTCTCTAATCCCTAGGTGCCCAACCTGCAGCCCGGGGGCCGCATGCAGCCCTTTGGGCGTTGTTAGGCGGCCCCCTTGGTCCTCCACATGCGGCCCCCAAAACCTTACTGTTAATGCATAGGTCATAGCAACTCACCTGTGAAGTGGCCACACGCTGACCCAACCTTTGGCGGTCCTACATCAGTAAAATTGTCAGTGTTGATTGGGGAAACCAGCGCTGCACCCAGGGTACAGAGGGGGGGGGGGGGGGGGGGGGGGGGGGGGTGCTCACTGGCAGTAATTTTTTTGTTTTTAAAGCTGTATGAAAAGTTTTTAATCAATTTAATTACCTCCCTAGCGCTCTTGCAAGGTCCAGATTTCTGTGCCAAAAGCGCACCATAGACTCTAATGAAATTTTTTAATGTTGTAGGCCTGTAACATCCCATAATACAAGGGTCTAGTAGACATCCTGAATATAATAATGCCTGAAACACACAATTATGTAAAAAAAAATTTAATAAAAGGTATAATTTGAATGATAAAATCTCTTGAATACTTATTTGGTGAAAGATTTCAAAACAGTATGTATTCATATTTATGTTTTGTTTATAATTAAAATTTTATTACAAATGGAAATGTGTTTTTTTTTTTACTGTGAATTGTATGGAATACAGTTATCACTGTATCCAATACAATGCCCTTTGGCACCCTGGGTCCGCCGCCCCCTTATGTGACGTCATCATGCCACTCGGGGGGGGGGGGCATCAGCTTCAGTGAAGAAGCCACTTCAGATGTTAGGAGCTCCAGGGACAGCGCAGAACTGGGTCTCTGATCTCCGCTGGATGGCTCCATCTAGTCCACTGCAGTACTGACAGGACAGAAGTGCTAGGGGGGGTTAAAGTGATCTGTTTAAATTTCCTACCAGTGCTGGGAGGACTTGGGACAAGGCGACGCCTGTGGGATCTTTGTGTGGTCCTTCTGTCAAATACAAAGCCTATTGTGGCTCACAAATGTTTGCCCACCCTTGGACTTCACTAGTGTTGATCAGGAATATTGTAAATGCTAATTTTTATTGGGAATATCAACACTTTGAGAATTTGTGAACATCTAGAATATGGTGCCGTATCACTGCAATATGCACATGTACAAGCGTAGATTTGCGCAATAAGGGAATGACTGGAGATCATGAATTTGTTGCGAATATTAGGCAAACAATTTTCAATATTTTGCAAATACGAATATTGCCTGTGCTGCTCATCACTAGTCTACACTGATATGAAATGTTATGGATATTTTTGATACTTTATGATTTGTTTTTTTTTTTAGTACGTGTATATAAAGCAGATGGTGGTATATTTGCCTCAAGTTTGTCAACAATTCACAACACTTTTACTAATTAACCAAGTGGTTAGGCATGTAAGCAGCTCTGTGCCATGCTGAAGGATGCCCAACCTGTGCCCACAATGTTTGAAGTATACACTTGTTCAAAATGTTTTTCTATGCTAAGGCATCAAGATGTTCCTTCTTCAGACCTGAGTGGTCTTAGCACAACCTCTGCCAAACAACCCCATATCATTATGCCTATTGCACTGAATTTAGCTGGTGCAATGCAGTCATGAAGTTAGCACCTGGCACTCCTATTGAGTAAACTGAGCATAGGAAATGATAACAAGATGAATATATTAACACACAAATTGCATGCAGACTGAACCTGAGCCAAATAAACTTTGTTGCGTTTGATTGGCTTATATTCAGTCTGCGTGTGAGAGCCCTTTCACACTTGCAGTATAGTATACAGGTTTACATAGCATAGTGTGTATACATCATATTTAATATTTGGGATATGGACTCTGTACTGGTCACTCTCTAGCATTTCTGGTCACATCATCAACAATATTTGGCATCAGCTGATTTGTAAGAAACAACAATTTCCCTGTAAAGGGTCCAACACCCAGTGAATTGAGAATTCTTTGTACTACCACAATGGGCGTTGGTGCTTTGAGAGGGATAACCATTTTTTATAGCATCCTATAAATATTCCCCCATTCAAATATGGCTGGCAAACACTCTATACATTTTCAAATGAATTCACAATGTTGACTAAGCAATGCTAAGCAACATAAATAAATAGGCTTTAATTTTGTATAACTAGCAAAAGATAACATTATAAAAAATCTGCAGTTAAACCCAGTAAGGGCTTGTTTCCACTTGAAGCGGAAGCCCGCGGTTGTGCACGGCGCGGCTATATCCGCGCCCATTATTTTCAATGGGCTAGTCCCCTGTCCGCGGAATCGCGCGGCCAACCGAGTTTTAAGGCGGCGGTCCGCGCAATTCCGCGGCCGCCCAGCAATGACCGCGGCCATAGGGGTGAATAGCTTCCACACAAGTGGAAACTAAGCCTTAGGGTGCATTCCATTTAATGTATAATAACAGCAGTTTTGGGGGGTTTATGTCCCCCCACCCCCACCTATTGTAAGCCTATTAGATTGTAAGCCAAATCAGGCAGGGTCCTCAACTCCTGTACCTGTGTGTTATATTGTGTTGCATCTAAACTCTAATTTAATGTACAGCGCTGTTTAATATGTTGGTGTTGTATAAATAAAAGTTAATACTATTAATATTACAAGTACTAAGGGCAAAAAAACTGTTCTAGGTCATCATAGTTTGGATGAGGAATTTCAGAGTGAAGTAAAACTAGAACACTGTCGCCATCTGGTGGTAGGTTATCATGATTACAGTAGTGGAAAATGTTTGACTAAAGTAATTAGATTTTTCCTTCACTTTTGGTCTCAGTATTTATTATTATTTAGCGAAGAAGACTGTCCACTGTCCCTTAAATAACTCAATAGTATTACATACAAGTCATATTATAATTCTCATCAACTTTTTTTCTACCAAATCCATGTGATATGAGGAGCTTTTTAAACCTTCCAATCACTATGTATTCGCTGGGCTGGAGCTTCCTCAACCGGCTCGTACATCGAGCAGTGTATGTACAGATTACTGGAAAATGATTCTTCATATTCAGAATTGGTGCATTGTTTAGAAATGAAGTACTTTTATATAGCTAAAAAAAACAAGTTCAGAAAACCTTTATATTTGAGCGCAGATGGAATATGCCATTACATAGTACTGCGATACACAAGCTGGATAAGTGTTTATTGGAAGAGTTCTAGTTCGGTTACGTATATGTGTACTATTACAGTTGACTGCACAACCTAAAACAAATTAGTATTTAAAGGTGGATTAGACAATCACGAATTACAAGCACCCTATACTGTACAGGCTAAAAGCTGCCACCAGTGTTTCTCTGCTTTGTGCCTCGCTCCGGTCACACCCTGCTCTATAGCTGCCATTTGGGTGTGTAGAACAGCACAAGTGCTGCGTGTTTCGCAGCTGATCACTCCCTGCATATTCTCCTCCCTTTTAGTGCAATCAATGTGCGATCAGAGCAGAAGCACCTATATGCAGCCATTGCATACATACTGTATACAGGGGTGCATCTTATCATGCACTAAATATCGGCCGTGATTTATGGACATGTCCAATAACCATTTCAAAACAAGGATGGCTGCATTAGGTATGCGCCAGATAGATGGCCATGAGCGCGCACCGCACTCTAATCGGCCATAGACCTAGCCCATACCTATGCGTGTACCTTTAGACTTTAGCATTCAGCTGTCCATGTTCTAGATTAAGATCTACTACAGGCGTTCTTAATAAATACGGCAAGCTTGTCCTCACTTAAAATACCAAATCAGATGTGAAAACTAAAACACATAACTGGATGACATGAATTACTAGGCATGAACAAACATTCAACGTTGCTGGAAGAACCATCATCTTATAAACAATATCCTCTGCCTTGCAGATCAATTACAGGTGCAAGAAATGCACTAGGTCAGTGGTTCTCCCCTTTTTAGATCTGGGACCCCGGAAGTGACATCTTAAAGTGACACTTCCTGTATTTGGATGGGGACGTGCCGGACACTCTGTGATGTCACTTTTGCCACGATAGGGTAAGTGGAATGTCCTCTCCCTCTCTCCTGTTTTCCCACACCACTTGTGCAAATTTTGTGCAGGGTAAGAAGTTATAAGGGGAGAGCAGCACCATAGGTTAGGATGGAGGGGACAATACTCTTATTTTATGGAGTAATTAATTTGATGTAATATACAGAACGGCCACAAAATGTCACTGCTAAGCTTTGTTTTTCCAGCTACTCTGGTTTCAGAAAGTTTTTTGTATGGTTTTCCGGGGGGTGGCATTTACCTGGTGCACGCTGTGTGCCCCCTGAATACAGGGATTTGCGGGCACTTTCTGGGCTGCTGACATTTGGTGTTCAGGCACACAGAGTGTGCAGACGTGGGGGCTGGGTGGGTTTGCATGACGTGACAAATGTAACTCTCACAGTACAACACTGTTTGAACCCCCAGATCTCATACCTCAGTATTGCAACCCTGACATTTCCTGGCTTATAACTAACCCCTGAGACTACCTGCAGTCCAAATGTCAGCCTTTCATAGTTGTATTCCAGCTGTCACACAGTGCTCTTCTCGTCAGATTTTACCCTTACACATGCCTACTCTGATTTTCATCCCCCAGATCTCCAACAACCTAATGCCTGCCATACACCCACAGATGGGTGCCGACAGACATGCTCCGATATGCACCGGAATGCAAGCATGATGACGTCATCACGTTTGCATCCTGGTGCATTATGGGGCTGTTTCAGTCGGCCGGCACCCTTTGTGTGCCGGCCATTAGCTTCAATGGAGACGCCGGTCTTCATTGAAGCTAATGGCATCGGCTTGCATCGGCCAGAGAATATCGGACATGTCCATTCTCTGGCCGGCCGAGCTGTGGGGCGACAGGGATCTGTCGCCCCATGTGGGCACACGCCGATAAGTGGCTGACTTTTTTCCGCTGACCGACAGCGCGAGCGCGCACGCCCGTCGGTCAGGTGAAAAATCAGCCTCTTATCGGCATGTGTATGCCAGGCATTAGAAGTCCAATCTTTTTTGGGATATTCATGTTTCCCTGCGGTTATCCAAGTGACATAAATTGTATACATGTAACATTTAGCTGCGGCCACCCAGACACGGAGCGCCTCCAAGTTGTTAATACACATATGAGCTTTGTAACAATAATGCAGGTACGCAGAGCTAGTTTTTGGCCCCTTTTGAGTACCAAAGTACCACTTATGTGCACCCCTGGGCATATTAGACGCACAGGGGGAAAAGACGACAATCCTTACTATTGGGGAAACATGGAATTTATTCATCTCTTGCAGTAAGGACACAAAACAAAAATTATATAAAAACATCTTTATTTTTATAAATATAATACAAAAATATCTTTAGTTTTATAAATAAAATACAAAAGTACAACAGATCATAATAAAAAATACAATTTTATTTTGAACTCAAATATATATATAAAAAACAGCATCAATAAATATACAACTGAACATCATAGAAAAAGCACAATTTTATTAGGACTCAGAATAAATACTTGTTACAGATATTTCTGTATTCAACTGTAAAAAAAATGCTTTATAAAAAGATGTTTTCATGTTCACTGAGGAACATTCATTAGAAGAACTTTATTAGTTTCTGTGCAATGAGCAGCGAGAACGGAATAATTTACAAAGCTTCTTAGGAAACCACTAGCTGTGCACCTCATATTATTGTGCAGTATTTTGTATATCACATAGACTGATATTGTGTTGTTTCACTGGTGCACGTCACCACAACACACGCCCGGTTAGGAAGGATCACATTTTAAAAATTGCTTATAACAAGTGGACACCAACTCGGACGACCTTCAGTCCCAAGCGAAAGAATCTCAAACTAAGGAATAAACCAACAGGCGTAAAACAACAGATCAAGTCATCGGCCGCCTAAAAACAAACATAGTAAATGATTAGTGTTTACTGCTCCTCTGACCTAGAGGGGAAAAAGTGATTAAAGGGAAGAAAACGGTTAGATGCCACACGACGCTGCAACCCAGGGAACTGTCTGCAATGGAAAATGTTAGTGGGGGGAAAAAATAACAATGTTGTAATAAAAAACAAAACAATAAATTATTTCCCCTACATAAACATTAAAAGCAAATTTAACCCAAAAAGCAAGAACTACCGTATTTTTCGGACTATAAGATGCGCTTTCTCTCCCCCTCTCCACCCCAAAGGCCTGTGTCTTGTATTACAGAATGTCACGCCTTGGCTCCCTGCCAGCTCTCCAGGCACAAAGATTAGCCGGGGAGGCGGAGGAGCTGTCAGATGGGAGATCCACCCATCCAGCTCTATCTATCAGCTTGTTGGCTTAAAACACACTGCAGAGGAGGGGTCTGCCCATGGGCAGATAATTCCTCCAGCTGTGTATTAACCATCTGAGAGCTGGGCTGCTTTAGCTCAAATCACAGACCGTGCAGATAGGAAGGCTGCCATCTGCACAGTATTAGGAGTTGGGCACAAGCTGCCCACCTGACATACAGCTCTGCTGGTCAGGGCTAGAGGCAGGGAAGATGTCAGACAGCTTCTCCACCTCTTTAACTCCAACTCTGCCAGTTGGAGTATGGCACTCCAGCAAGCAGAGAAAATATTTTTAAGCCATCAGACGCTCTAAAGTATAGGGTGTGTCCTACACATCGGAGTGTCTTATAATCTGAAAAATACGGTAGGTTAATACTGGAGAAAAATAATATGCACTGTAAACATTTCTACAAAAACCGTGACCTAACCAACCAAATGATCCTTCCCAACCACATACCTGAGTATAGATATCATTTAGACCCTAAAAACAGATAAAATGGTCGCCATGTACTGCAGCCATCATATGAGACAGGTGAGTATATAAACATCTAAATCCATAGGATTGAATAAACACTGAACTACACCACAACCTGCTTTGTGACCTAAATTGTCCCATAAAATGAACATAAATGGTCTATAGTCGCCATAATTATAGAATAAAATTGGTTAAAAACATAACGCAGAATTTATGAATGGCAAAGAAGCACATCTTCCAGTTGTAAAGATACGTAAGTGTATTGTCCGAGGATTACGGAAGGAATGTATTAAAGTGTCAGGTTCCATGCAGTGTTATGTTTACTAAGATAACAATATTTAATAAAAACTGCGATAAAGAGGTGAATAGAGTACCTACCCAAAGCCACATATAGAGGTAAGGGAAAGAAAAAGTGTGTCTAGCTGAACATAGTCACTGGGAATAAACATGATGAGAATATACCTATAAGAATGAGCATACTGTATATGGTGAAAGAGAAATGTCTCAGTCAGGGGTGGGCAAACTTTCTGACCTGTGGGCCACAGGGGGGTTTTTAATTTGACAGAAGGGCCGGGGGCTTAGAACCTGTAAGGGTCGCCCGGTACCAAATCATCCCAGCCTGGATGGCAAATTTAAATAGATTACATTGGTAAATGCCATACAAAAAAAGAAAAAAAAAAAAAGGTAAAAAATATTAGAAAAATTTATATATTTTAAAAAGAGGAAAGTAAACAAACATACTGTAGCAGACATGGGCAAACTACACACTCTAGAAAGAGTAAACTTCGTGTTTTTAAAAAAAAATAAAAGCATATAATTGCACAGGTATGGTGCATCTGTATTTACTGTCTTTTTTCTGTTCAACAGTGAAATATCCCCTGAAGAAGCGGGATAAACCTGCAAAACGCGTTGGGGTTTGCTAAATACACAAAATGGATTATATAATGAATGTTGATTATGTTAGTATATGAATGTGCTTATTATATCATTTTAACCTTATTTATTAAACATGTACAAATTGTTCATGACTTATTGTCGTTAAAGTCCCTTAAGCTTCCGGCCAACCTATGGTTCTCTTGTTTTTCCTCTCTATATGTAATATTAGGATATTGCCAATCAGAGCAACCAAACCTATTACTTTGGGAAAGCAAACAATAATATATCTAGAAGGAGACCATAATCAACCTCTAGGAATTATCTCCACTCATTGCAGAGAACGTGCGGAGGGGAGCACGAACATCTTCACACCAAGGTGACAAAGTGCCAGATCAAAAGACTAAACCGGTTGAATATAGTTGGCGAGCTGTAGCTTGCCCACATTGGGTCTACCAGCACATTCATCTATTTTTGTACAGATTTTTTTTCCATCAGTTTTTGATGTGTCTACAAGACACTGGTGTCCCTAATAACTGGTAAGAGCTTACCTTTTGCTCAATTGGGGACAACTGGCCAAAAATTAAGTATTAAGAATAGTTTAGTTTAAAATTTATATGACAATAGAGACAAGCGCAGCTATATTATCAGCAATATAAATGTTGTTGCTTATTGAAACAAACTATGATCTGCCCTAAACCTAAACTAGAACTGGCCAAAAATTCCTACAAAAAATATAACCAGCCTGTCTGCCATCTTTTGTAAAGAACATCTATCCAGACTCAACGAAGTAGTGTATGTGAGCTAGGTAATCCTGGTTTGGATGAAGAACGCACTCAGAAGACAACGGAGGGTAAAAAAGTTATCATTGCAGGGTAGAGGAGGCAAAGTATATTTTTTGTGCTTAGTGGGCTTCTAGCACGATTATAAAGTGACTCCAATTCACATGGCCCCCCGACAGAAGATTAGATAATCACTCACTAATTATATAAACAACCACTAGGTTGGTATTCACAATGTAATTACTGTATGCACCACATGACTAGATTGACTTCCATTACCATCGAAAAATGGTAATAGCATTAATATCACAGATTTAATATGTTCACCGATATGTATATAAATATTTTATCTGTATTTTTTTTTTTTAAACAAAAGGAGCAGATGTCTGGGGTACCCAACAACATTGGATACTGATAATGTTGAATTTTTATAAAAAAAAATTCCTAAGTGGGTGCAATGTTTAGTATTCAGTGTATTAACTTCCCTAGTGGTCAGCCCTTACTGTGCAGTTTCTAAAAGCGCTGTACGGCATCGCAGCAGTGTACACTGTACTCTGCTTGAATTTCTCGCCCTCCCACAGCCCCTGACCCATGTGGGCTGGGAAACCAACGCCCCTCCATTGAAATGGAGGTCTATGGCACGTGGAAACAAACTACAGACAAACTAGGTTTGTCTCAAACGAGAGGGGGGTACTCTAGGTTGAATAGGTAGTTCACATACATGCACACTGACTAATGGTGTGATAAAACCATCTATCAGCATGGAATTAAAAAAAAGTCATGCTCAAAAGAATGTCTGTAAGACATGCTCATAAGTCAAGACGGGTGGATAAAATTTAGGGGAATAATGACTGGCTAAGTATTCTCATGTGTGCCTGCACAAATGACAAAAGGTGTAATCATCAGAATAGGTAAAGCTGTGAGTAAGGAGACTAAAATAAGATATATTTTTCACAGAAGTCAATAAATCACAAAATATCTTTACGACTGGAAGATATGTCTATCAGAGTTTTCATTCATTCATTGTAGTTGTTCACACCCAACTAGACTTGTTTAGTAAAGTTGATTTGTAGACAAAAAAAAATGGTAATGGATTAGCTACAAAATGTTTCCAACGTTCGTAAACAAATTCACCTGAATCCAATTACAACTAGTTATAGATCGCTAGTTAAGGAATAAGGAAAAAACAAAACGAAATGGAAAACGAAAGAACAAAGTTCTTCATATTGCAAACTAACTTTGCCTGACAATAAATACCACAATTCAATAGGGAATGTGCTAGGAAAAGCAATTACACCACATAAATTCACATTTATCAGATCAGACCGCAAGATCCTTATGTAATGACCAATTCAGTCCCAACTGCCTTACCCATCCTTGATAGAAGACAAAAAGGATCCTTACATTTTGTGTTTTTGCATTACATCTATACATTCATGGATGAATACTTACTAATACTTACTGTGATTGCACAGATAATTCTATAAAGTTCCTGAGCTACATAAGTGCTTACCGTAAAACATACGGTTGGGTAAGAACAACACATTTTAAAGGGAAAAAAGTCCCCTTACTTGGGAGGTATATTGTTGGAGGGAGTAGAGGGGTATACCCCTCAGTCTCTAACATTATTCATAAGAACACCACATGTTGTAGTGGAGGTAGAAGTCTGGTCATTTTGCTGGAGTTGGCAATAAGATACGGACATGTTTCTCTCCATACATTTGGATGCTTTAAGCTACTATTTTGGGACAACCTGTCATTGCTACCATTGTAAGCTTTAAAACCAAACTCAAAAAGTATTTGGATTTAGTTTAGCTTTAAGCAACTCTATAATACCAAGAGGTCAGAATGGTATTTTTTTCTGTATTAAAAAAAGAAACCCCACAACATGTTATTAAAACACACCACAAACAGACCCACTAGTATGAAGATGAAACCACTCAGACTGAACTAAGAGCAGCAGCAAATGGGGGAGAAAAGAAATACTCTTTAAAATAAAATCGACGTCCTCATTACAAATTATACCTACTAAGATTTTATCAATAAGAGACCGAAGTCTCATTAAACACGAGAACTCTCCTTTCTGCAAAAATGTAGTTTTCATACATCATGTTTCCTGCAAAGCTTCAACATTTATTTCTGAGTGTATGCCATACAACCGCAGAGAAGACCAGAGAAATACTGATATAGCAAAACAAAAACTGCCCCACTGACATTAAAATGGAAAACAGTATTACCTTGTATTTTTTTACACTATTCCTGTGTTTCGTATCTATATTACAACATACATGTTAATAAAATGAAAAGTAAAAAAAAAGAAATGGAACAATAAATACAATCTCAATGACAAATACTTGATGATGCAAAACAAAAATTACAACGAAAAAAAAAGAAGAAAAGAACACTTTCTCTTGAAAAGTGGAAAGAACCAATGCAATAGTCTGACAAGTTTGACTTACTAATGTTCTTTATAAAATCGGAGATACACTAGAACACAAACACTTATGAAACCCAAGTTTTCGCAGGAAATAAAAGTCCAAAGTATAGAGATGTTTTGAGGGTCATCTTTCTTCAAAAGTTTTTGTTTTTTGTCTTTCTTGGTATGTACAAAAATGCAACAAACTTGCATTGACTTTTAGTTCTGACAATACAGATAATGGTTGCCCTTCATCTTCTCAAAATAATGGAAAGCACGGGAAACGGATGTTCTAATCTAAAATCACCTAAAATCTTGTGAAGCGGTTTTGGGATTTCTGGTTTGCTACTGGATTTAAGCGAAAGAAAGAAAGAGCACTAAGGTGAAAAACAAGCTCATTATTATTCTCTGGTTAAGCTTAGGTTACAAGTCTAGACCTCCAATGCGTACCTTTACGGATTCAAAACTAAACTGGTTTGTCAAAAAGGACAACATGGAGGATAACCATAAAATAATCCAACTCTTGGTACCTTAGAGAGTAAGCCTAACTTCTACCTATATAGGTAGAGGACCAAAGCTGTTATAATATCCCATCCTTCCCCTATTATGTGCTTATATAAGTAATGAAAACACATCAGGAGGAAGCGGATCATTCATAGACGTCCATTACAACGGAATGATAAACCATCCACAGTCAATGTTAATTCACCAAAACAATAGAGACTGCTTACTTGGTTAGATGCAAATGAAGGGACACTGTTACAAATTAGATATGAACAGTTCTTAGCAAAAGAAAAAGGTGAAAATGTGTTTACTTTAATCCCGCTAATTTCTAAAAGGAAAAAAAAACATTACTTTGTACATAGATTGGGTATTAAAATAAATACATTTTACCTTGGCTACTTACAGTTATGCAAGAGGGAGAGTGTAAAAAGGATAATTCTTCCATACACCAAAATTTCCTCTCCTGAGGGGACTTTTAAGGCCCAATATATGGTATAATGTTTTTTTTTTTTTTTACATTAAGTTTCCAGTTTTATTGCACTGACTATACAACAAATACATTTAAGAGCATGTTCCATCAATCCACAGATAACATTTACAAATGTAATAAATATAATCTTTAAAATTAGATCAATGAAAGTCAAAATTAGATTTGTAAATGTTATCAATGGAACAAGTTTTTAAGATGGATTTGTTGTATTATCAGAGCAATAAAGCTGAATACTTAATGTAAAAATATTATATCATATATTGGGTGTTTAAAAGTCCCCTCGTCTCTATTCAGGAGAGAACATTGAGGTGTATGGAAAATGCATCCTTTATAGGCTCTCTTGAAATTATTTTGGGATGTCCCCATCCAAAATAATGTCCGACACACAAAGGGTGTGCTCCAATCCTCTGAGCGACCGGCTGCAGAGTGATGTCACGCTGCAATCGGCCACTAAAAAATTGGTATTGTGAGTGGGATCGTACCATCTATGGCTGCCTTTAGTCTTTGCTCCATAGGTAAACCAACCCTAAGGAAAAAGTCCCCAGTGAATCCAGTTGTCTTTATGGACAAAAGGAAACCAAAAATGATGTCCTATTTACAAAGCAGATGCTTTTACTTTTACTATCCCCAAGGTTTGAAATACTAGAACTGGTTATATTCCAAATATAAAAAATAAGAACTTTAAGCCATTAAAACTTTGACATTATGCATCCAATAGCAATCTCAAAAACATTGCTACCATGACAAAAAGGCAAGTAGACACTGCTAATAGTGGTATAGTTCTCAAACATCATAGAGAATAAAATAAACATAAAAAAAGATCAAAGAACAAACATCCAGTAAGACCAAGAACTACTTCCATTTCAGAATGTCCATCTGACCAATTAGCCAATTTTCTCCATAGGAACATGGCATATGAAACTAATTTGCCGAATTGCTCATCAGACCAGCATGAGGTTCGGTCATTCGCCTCTTGTAAACGAACACAGACACTCAGGCAATACAAGCTCTCTGTACTTGGATGGTTCACTGTTTTAGAACAAGATATAACAAACCTGAAGATGGAGCAGGCTTTAGAGCATAAACTCACAAGAAACAAGTCAAAGCAAGATCCTAAGTGCTATCATACAAGCATGTATCTAAATTACCCAAATCATGACAGTTCTCCATGGACCAAAATAATGATCATGCAACAACAACTATAGCCACTGAAGGTATAGCATTCCATAACTCCAAAATAGGGGTTAATACTAGCGCTGTAATTATGTCTATAGAACAGAGGAGGAGGAGGAGTCTGGACCTAGACATTAGTCTAAATATCACAATATCACCTTTCAAATGCTAACAGATATGAACCTCATCTGAATGCAAATCAAAGAACAAAAGCAAACTTAAACAGATATCAAATTGACACCAGTCCACATCAGGGCAGCTGAGGATGAGGATGATCACTGCGTACATGATGAACAACAAAGAACATTCTCTTTTCTCTAACCAATATACACTGTAGTCAAGGAGTGGTTCTAGCATCTGTATTCCTGTGCCAAACAACTGCAGAAAACAAACATGAACTAGGAGTATGGCATTCATATGAAACTACAAGAGACTTGGGGTTGTGATTGCCACAGCCAATACACGTAGATCTGAGGCAGTAATCTAACTCTTTGCTGATTGACCCAAGACAGTCATGAAGCCAGGACTACAGCTGTCTATGCGGCAAGGATAGAACAGGTCCAGAGATGCCTCTTTTGAAAAGGGTCTTCAACAAGAGATCTTAAGTTTCCAGCCTTAAGCTAAGAACACACGGCTTGATATTCGAGTCGTGCCAGATATGTCAGCAGAAGGCGCGATGATGTCATCGTGCTGCTGCTGAGCTCCCCTGATGTCGGCAGCCAGCAGGCAGCCCATCCGTTGTTCCATTCCAAGGTATAGGATATGAAACAGGGTTTTCCAAAATGTTGGAACCCTGTTCGGCCGAAAAACGGCATACACGTCAATTTTTTGACAGATTTTAGCACAGCTGAGCTCCGTGAACTTGCATGGCGCTCAACTATTTAAAATCTGTTCAACCATTGACTTATAAGAAGAAGCCATTTCTTGAAACCAGTTAAGTATAAGAAGGCCTGATAGTGATGTTTCTACCCTTAATGCTTATACAACTTAAAGGGTATCCAAAACAATTATATAATACTGCCTAGCGGACTAGGGAGTGGAAAAAACTTGATGTTGAAAGTCATTATTAAAATCTACAGCCAAGAATTGTCCTGTATAATCCAATATGCATATGAGTATTCAATATGAGTGTTCAAAAGGTGTCAGGGGCTGATCTTCAGAACAAAAGCAGAGGGTTTATTACTTTTAGCCCATGACCCATCAATCAAAACCTGTGATCCCATAGCCTTTACTATGCAACAGATCTAAAAACGTTTTTTTTTTAGAGATAAACAGTCTGATGTTCAATAAAAATATTTTCAATAGCAACTTGTCCAACACTTAATTCTCAGGGCTTGTTTCCATTACGTCGAGAGCCCTCCGCTAAGCGTACACGCTTAGCGGGGGTCCCCGACGTAGCAGATAGACTTACCTGCTCGGCGGACGGGTCTGTCTTCATTGCGCCGACCCGATCCGCCGGTGTCAGGCTGAACGTAGTCGAGTACGTTCAGCCTGTACACCGGCGGATGTCTAAACAGACCATCCGCCGGCAGGCTGAGTCTATGGGATACGTCGGGACCCCTGCTTAGCGTATACGCTTAGCGGAGGGCTCCCGACGTACAATGGAAACAAAGCCTAAGTGCCATGTGAAGCAGTCCCAGCTACAAAAATTTGCATAAATGAGGTGGTTTAAAAAATCATATCTGGTTGCAAAGAGTTCTTATATGTCCTTCTCATTGGGCAAAGACTGGAGTGAATACCCGCCCGGCACAAACAATCAACAGGAATGCACACCAACTTAAACAATTGAAGCCAACAGCATGTGAGGAACAACAAGCAAGTTTGCTAGAGTGCTAATGTACCAATAAACTTTCAAGATGTAAAAAATGACATGACAGACACAAATCTATTTCCCAGAAACTCTGCTACTATGTTACAAGCCAACTTCACCGATATTCATGTTTGACAGAAATACATATACCGATTATATGATATCCTATCTAAAAGAATGGGTTGTAATAGGGGTGGAGCTGTAGATGAAATCTTATAAGGCTCCACCTCCTTATCCATTGTAGAACTGAAGATTTAATGTTACTTTGAAAGTCAGAAGTAGCTGAACGTTCAGTCACAACATTGAACTGATACACTTTAACGTTATATTTGTAAATTTCTACATACACTCGAGGGTTAAATGTATCAAACTAGAGGGAGGGAAATGAACAAAAAAATCAGATACCATGCACTGAAGATAAGAGCAACCATTATCATGTATCTCTAGTCTACATAATAAAACAAACGATGTGTTATTTTACCCTAGTCTATTATTTATTCTTAAATGTTTGAAATGTGTCCTTTCACACCTATAGGCAAGGATCAACGTTGCAAAAGAACAAAATGGCAAAGAACAAAACAGGTCTGGTCCCCTCAATCCAGAGATCCTGAATCAAGATAATATCCACAATAGGAGACTGCAGTGTTCACTAAACGTCTTCTCCCAGCAAAAGTTTTGGGAATGGCGCCGAAACTATTCTGCAACCAGAGATACGTTGATGTGTGATAAGTCTATCATGTGCCTGAAACAATGGAAGAACACAGCGTTAGCATATACAGATCAAAGCAGCCTATTGAATTATAACATTCTAGGACATTTGAGAACAAGGTTTATTGCATATACAATAAGTTCCCCATGGTGCCAATGCAGCAGTAAAATCTAACCACCGGCCAGAGGCCATCAGACGCGCAAAAGATAACTCATCTACGCACAATTCCAGAAAAAGTCTTAAATGCCATGGAAATGCAAGCAATAAGTGTCTTGTTTGGAACAATGTTGTACATGACGGATGTAAACTAAATATTAAACTACGAGGTCATAGGCCGAAAGGTGTTGAGATTTTGTGGAAACCCACATATTGGGGTAATCCAAGAGAACATGCATGTTATTCTGAAACATTTTATTACAGTTGTATTGTGATCCCCCTCATCTTGCTCCCAGGGGGTTACCCAATGGTTTAGGTCAGTGGTTTTCAAAACTAGACAGGAATATTGTCAAGCCCACAACCCCCCCCCCCCCCCCCCCCCCCCCCTCCATTCAAACTTCACATTTTCAGATTGAGGGCCATTGCACACTAGCCGTGTTTGAGTTGCAGTATTGTGTACTAGGACTAGAGTGAAATGGCCCTCAAACTTTATTTGCAATACAACTCGTACAACTTTATTTTGTTTTCACATCAATTATGCAGAGACATGCATCATAAACATAGAGACACACACTACATTCATGCAGTCTCATTCAAGAGACAGAGACACACATGCGCTCTACTTACTGTCTGCATCTTGTTCCTTCATGACTGTCTTTCTGCTTGTCCCTACCTCAGCCCCCTAGCTGGGCCCACCCTGGAATACCTCCACACCCCATCACATTTTTCCGACAACCAACCCCACTGGCCTGCACACACCTACCTGTGGTACTTCTGCTGGAACTGCAAAGCATGGTGTGGATTCTTAAAAGTTGCTATGGCTTTACGCTGATGGGGGAACATCTTGAGATCCTGCAAAATAATTAGGTAGACTGATAAAATGTGGAGAAATTGATATTTAAAAAATGTAGAGAATTAGATATTCATTAAATACCAATTAATGGTCACTTACAAGTGAACACATTACCTATATAAATAAATCTAGTCTGTGTTCAACACAAATTTGGTTATCCAACGAAAACCCCTGGGAAACCTGGCAACATTTAAATGATAGCAACTAATATTCTCTATATCAATATATCGCAATCGTCTCAAGCAGATCTAACTTTTGTACAGCTGTGAAGCCATTCAGTGATTTACCATAAGGTATTGTGGAATGACTGGCCTACGTAGATTTTACTATGGGAGAAGAAGCATTTCTTGGTGGTCATTGAACAAAATGATTTTGCTCATTGTCCAGAAAGTTTGGAGTTCATGTGATCCCCTTCCCTTTACTGGCTAACAGAGGTTATTGGAAAAGCAGCTTTTGGGATGTCTTAAGAAGGGATCCAAGACACCTTCAATCCTTGCTTTATTAATGACTTCAATCTTTGAAAAATCCATAGGTAACATGGTAAAACACTCTACTATTACTCATATTGTTAGCACATCATTTCCTTGACGCATGCATATATGCCAAGGGGAGAAAACAGAGGTATGACTGAAACTGGTCATACACCTTTAGATCTCTCTGTCAGATATCTTTTAGACCTACCAACAACTGTAGTATAGGATCCTCTGCGAACACAGGTAGACTTGGTTTTGGTAAAACAAAAAGGAGAACTAAAGGAAATCTGACTCGAAAGGTGTATGGGGACCCCCATTCTGTGTGCTAGTTCTGCTCAATTTATAACACTTTGCGCCCCCCCCCCCCAATAAAATATTCTTTTTCCCGTAAGTAACATTTAAAAATGGGGTCTACGGCAACATCATGTCTTGAAAATATCAATGTATTGGTGCAGAAAATAAGAGGAATATGAAGCTATTTGTCATTTTGGAATGGCACAGACACCCCTAATTTCACGTTAAGGTTCAGCAGAACGAGCATTTCCAGAAATCTCAGAATAAGAGGACACAGTCCTGATGAATGTTATGTGTCTTCATTCTGAGCTTCAACCACACACTTTCCTTGGATGTGATCGTGTGGAAGAAGTGAAGGTGTTTTTAGCAAGAGGAAGCCTTCCAGGTAGAAAGACTTGGATACAAGGAAAGCCTTCTTAATGAAAGGAATAATTCTACCAAACAGTACCACAGAAAATGAATATGTTGTCATTAATATCTCCTGGAAATTTACAGTGTATAATATGAGTTTGCCAAAAGCACAATAGCAGTAGAACTGGCTGTAAACTCGCCAAACTGCTCAAACTTTTACTTACTAAAGTCTCTGGAACAAGGAAACACCAAGCAACTAAGAATGTAGCCACCTTCATAGAGACACACAAAAGGTATTGATGTTCACAGGTGATACTTTGTCCTCTACCTTGTGTTCCTGCCTCCTCATACGTACACAGCTAGAACAAGACTTCTAAGCTCTTTAGGTGAGGAGAACATGTATCCTTAACCAACAAGCCACTGCCCCTGCCACTGCTCACTGTTGAAAAATAGTTAATTGCCTTTCCTAAGAGCTTGTCCCCACTGCGCAATCCCGCAAGCCGCTCACGGCTGAACAAAGTGAATGAGCGGCTGAATACATGTCAAATGCTCGTGTCCAAAAACCTAGGCAGCCGCGCAAGTGGGGACAAGCTCATTTAAATTAATGGAAGCAGCCGCCTGCGGCTCAGAACCGTGCCACCACCGGATAGCTTTGCCAGTGGGGACAAACCCTTCGGCAAGAAATGTACTTTCTTTGTAGTTACACCATCATAAGGCTGTGTATATAAGACACATTCTTATGCTCTGCATTATAGTTTTAAAAAAATTATAAAGACAAGGAATAGAGTATGAGCTTGGATAAAGTGATGGCTGGGCATGTTAGTCACACATCAGTCTGTCAATTGACTGTAGGGATTGTAAACAAACACATATATAGACCTACCTGGTAACCTTTAAGCCATCACATTTGACTCAGTTTTTTTAATTTCAAATTGGATCAATGCAATGGATCAAACCAATGAAATACCAAATTTCAGCCACAAGAAGTCACTAGTAGCACTAGTATCAAGGCACATCACCTCATCTTCCTCACACATCAGGGAAGAGAGGGGCCAAAGGGGAAAAGCTGCAGATGTCTCTCCTCCAGGGCTGTGTGTATGTGGAAGCTGCAGCGTTAGTGCAGACAGAGGCAGGGAGAGATGTCCACTGGCAGCTCTTTCATCTACCTCTTTGACCTTCATTGCTTAGATTATATATATAAAACATTTCTTTTTTACCTGTAGAGCATTAAGACTGGCCAATGGTCAATATTGTAGGGTAACACACCTATAGACCTCCTTGGTAGTCTTTTAGCTATTTAACAGTAAGAGGTAAGGGATGATAGTGGAAGAAATCTACATTTGCACTACTTTCTCTTTGTTTAATGACCCTATAATTTTTTTTTGTGGAAAGTACAAATAGTACAAAAATAAGTGAAACCCACTAGTGTATATTGTAAGAAAACTGATAATTAACCTCCTGGGTGATTACCCTGTATTAACTTGGGGTAAGTTAAGATTGGGGGTACACACCTAT
The DNA here is from genome assembly GCA_036250615.1 of Ptychadena robeensis. NCBI lineage: Eukaryota > Metazoa > Chordata > Amphibia > Anura > Ptychadenidae > Ptychadena > Ptychadena robeensis. The sequence continues at coordinate 130,518,962 of CM070036.1, read as the reverse complement.
CCCCAGGCAAACTTGCGGCAGTGCAGAGTTTTGGTGCACATCGATCTCTTCCGGTTCCAGGTCGGCTTTTTCAGCACATCTCTGGCATCATTGATGACACCGGAGATGTGAAGGGGGAGGGAGTGCTGAGAACGCGCTCTATGGGCAGTACTGCTCAGGTAGTTAAACAAAACCCATCAGGTTCCTATCATTAGATCAGTGCAGTGTGGCAAAATGTATGATCTTGTTGCAAAGACAAGAATGATTATCTTAGAAATAAAAAAAAAACCTCTGTGCTTTTGCTATGAATTTATTACAACTTTTTTTTAAACAAAATTACAGAAAAGATTCTTTGCTTTGTATAAATCTAACAAATATAAGTTTTTATTAACAAGACCATTAAACATTGATCGATGGGATTACACAGTGATGGGCTGTACACTGCATATTGCAGACCAGTTGAGTTATAATGGTAAACAGTGCAACAACTCGCAAAAAAGATTTCACATGGCATCTAGGACAACATTTTTGCTTTTTAACTTTTCTCTAAATCCCAACTGAAAACTTTAGAAGTGAAATCTAGCCATAGAAGTACTGAGAGCCGGTTACAGAGGACAATTTGTAAAGGGACAGTACAAGTCAACTATGAACAAAGACTGAGAAACAGAAGAGCGGTGTCTTATCCCATTAAGGTCTTGCTACATTTTTCTGCAATGATTTCTAAAATAAATTCACAAAAATATTTGTGGTATGGGCTCTGGAATTCTTATATGAACCTCTGTAATCTCCATACACGTAAAGATCCTCCCTGTCAAGTTCACAAAGAAAAAAAAAAAGCATGTTCAACAAAATAAATACAAATATAAAGTGAAACTTCAGGCTAGAGCAGGGGTGGGCAAACGATTTCACTCGTGGGCCACATTGACTTAATATATTTGATAAAGGGGCCAGGTCAAGAGCATGGGCTGACCCAACATAGGTGTGCCAAGTCCATGCATCGTCTGCATCACTGATGATGGTGGAGATGTGTAGTAGGCGATGCATGGCAAGGATTTTGTGATCTTTTTATATTTTCTGCACTTCAAAAAAAAATGCGCAGAGATAATTTCTAGAGACTGACTGTTGTTGCCATAATTATACGCCCCTGAACAGGCCACGGCATCGCCCCAAAGGCAACATTTGGACACCTCTAAACAGACCTGACTGTCAGACAAACTCCCCAGATAGATCCTTGAGACCTGTCTAAAATTGGGGGCCACTTCTAAGCATTATGTGAACTCACTGCAGAGAACAGAGGGAAGCATCTTGTCAACAAGGTGACAAAGGGCCGGAAAAGAAAGCTTAACTGGTCAGATACGACCCCCAGGCATTAGTTTGCCCACCCCTGGCCTATTAAGTTGTCTGGCTCAATCAATCTATATTTATATGAGGCATTAGGTCTGTACATACTTTAGTTATAAAAAATAAATAAATGTACCTAAAGTGGACCTATATTAACATAAGTTACTTGTACTAAAGTATAGCATAGGGCAATGCTTTAATAATCTGGTTACTCCCAAGATAGGAAAGCATTCATACGTGGCTACTAAATGTACAGTGCTAGGCAAGATGGCACCTTTTGTTCGTTTTCATGAAACACCCAACACAGCCAGGTGGGAGTGACATTCCAATATAAGTATTTGAATATATATATATATATATATATATATATATATATATATATATATATATATATATATATATATATATATATAAAACTCATTCTAATCCAAATTTATAGGGGTAAACTTTTGAATGTGATCCCCTGGTTAGCAAATCAATAATAGTGATTTATGATCACTCCTAATGATCACCCTCCAAATCTCAGTAAAAAGGTTTCTATTCTTTTGCTGTACAGATTTACAATGGTCCATTTTGCAATAAAGACCATTTCATAGTTTTCAGAAGGTGTGCACAAATGTGTACAGTGCCTAAAATCCAATTTAATGTAAACAATGTTCTTTTTAAACCCAATTTATAGTGCAAGTCCACTTTAAGTAAACTATTCACAAACAAATTGACAACTGTGTAAAATTGCTTTAATATAAACAATGCTTTTTATGATTAATATTAAAGCAGCATACAGCTGTCAGTGGAAGACATGGGTGTTTCACATTTAATTCAGGAAACAATTTTACATCAGTATAGAACAAACCTCAATATAATGCTCTAAAGAGAAAAAAAAAAAGCACACTGGACAAAAACAATTAATTTACTTTCAACTCTTACATAAATTGGCAAACCCAAACCTACATAAAAGCGGTTTAACTTATAACTGTCTTCCATATAGAATGAATGTAGCCAGGCTTAGTTGCGCCCCTTTAAGCTAAACACAAAATCTTTACATACTGTCACGCCATTCTTATTTGTAAATCTTAATGCACGCAGTAAAAAGCAACTCACTATGGAGTCCTGTGCTTTGGAGTTGCAGTAGTCTTTGAGACCCATGACAGTTTAAAAGTCTGCCAAAGTAGGATAAACAGTTGTAACACTGAACTGAGCCAATGGTTTAGAAAATAAAATCCATCATATAATTAAAAACTTTGAAGCAATAAAACCAACCCCGGCCATTTAAATGCCTAAAGAACTCAGTATCCTGTATGGAAGACAGATAAACCTTAACAGGACAACATGGCCAACTGGCTCAAAACAAGCATGTCTTCCACCGTAGAACATATTTATTTAAGGCACACGAACCAAAGTTCTACAATGAGGCGGTGAAGAACATTCTCAATGCAATGTTGTAAGTATGTTAATGTATCTAGAGAAGGAATAGACAAATTTCCTGATCCATGGGCCACTATGAGTTTTTAAATTGGTCCCATGACAAATAGCCTGTACCTTGTTTTCTGTTCAATCATTACGAATCTTCTATCCAGTGGATAGTTCTAGCTCATCTAAGAATTCTGCAAGGTACAGGATAAACACCCTGACACCCATTTGTTAATTCTGCCAGTCTAGCCAGGTTACTGTAGAAGAAATGTATTTAGCCACCCATACACGCTTCGATCTGCGTCCGATCAACTGCAGTGTGCATTTGATCTGCCAGGAAATCGGCTGGGGATCCACAGCACCCTCCTTAAATTGGGCCATAAATCTAAACAAATCCACATTCAAAGTGGTGCACAGCCGATTCTCGGTAGGACCGACCAGACATGCGGTCGATCTGTCGGGAGATCAACAAATAATCCAAACATGTATGGGGGGCTTTACTGATAGAAATACTTAGTTAATGTGCCTTTAAATGCCTATGATGCTACTGAAAACCGATTAAAAAAAAAGTGAACTTAAGAAAGGTGAAATGAGTTAGGACAACGGTATTTACGCCACCAAACCTAGATGGATGCAGAAATGTCTCCCTCCTACTCGCATAAAAAATGGCCTAAAAGGCATGAAGTAGATGAAGAGAGTTCAATGAATAGCAGAAGGATCTCTGCTAAACTTCATACAAAAGGCGTGCAGCCAAGATAATCAGGCACTTAGGCTCTGTATCACTCGTGTGATACATTTCTCCTTTGGGTTTGTCAAACAAAATGGAATCTATGTATCACATAGATGTTCCGGCGCAACATTTGGTGTCCCCTTTGTGAGAATTGTGCTGTCAGCCTAAGAGAGGATAGAGCGATCTGCAGAACTCCGTTGCCTATTAGCTCTATCCCTGCTGTCTGCTTTCTTCAGGGGATTGAACACAGCCCACCCATCCTCCCCTACCAGCTGCAGACAGTTGGTGAAGTGCCTGTAATCTGTGTGTGTGTGTCTCTATGTGAATGATTCTGTATAATTGGTGTGTATATATAAGATGCATGTCTTTGCATGATTGGTGTGTGTGAATAAGGGAGTTGCATTTCATATAAAGTTTGAGGTCCAATTCCCACTACTTTAACTATGGTGCGTTTTTTTTTTTCCTGTAATGGACGTGCTAGCAGTAATGCTACCCTGTGCTTCCTCACTTTGCTTGCCCTCATTCTGAACTTGTGCTTGAATGGGAGAGGGGGGTTGGAAAAGTTCAGGAACCATTGCATTTGAGGTAACAGGCTATTTTGTAACATGCAGTATATTTATTAAGAAATAAGAAGTTTGTTCCGTTTTCCACAAAAACAGCAGTCACTCTTGCTGATGCCTATGAGGCAACTCATTTGTGACAATTTAATCAGGATACGCTTGGTGCTCACCAATCCAAACAAATTACTATCAGGGTAATTTCCATCCAACTCATTTGACATTTCCTTGCAATTACTTCTATGAAGATTAAGTACTTCAGTAACATCTGACTCCAGATACTTAGGGCTGGGGTGAAGGAGCACAGACTCATCTGCTCCGGTCTTATCTTTCACCCCATCAGGTAAGATGTCAACGCACATTTTATTGCACCAACACATTCATTATCCAGCAATTCCAAGCTAACTAGCCTTCTGTGCTACTGATAACGCCATGGAGTCTTATGTTACAACAGAATGATGTAGAGCAACTCATATTATGAAATTAAACAAAAAAATTGTCAATTATGTAACCTTAGCATGATAAGAAATAGAAAGCATGTCTGCAGACATTTAGGATTGAATGATTCCTGTATTAAGCCCACCAAATGAATAACTATAATTTCAAAGTATATAAACAATGGGGGTGGTAGTATCTGATGTATAATGGTAGGAATTTCAGGTTTTGTGAAAATGGAAAGATGAATAAAGGAAAAATTAAAAAAAAACCTATTCTATAATAATGATGAATACACAGCTCTGGTTACATAATCCAACATATGTGTCACCAGCCAAGGATTTTGGCTATGACAACTGAAGAAGCTGAGCGGGAACTCTAGAACACAACCCTAGTTAAATGACATGTATTTTGTAATATAACTGCAAAGTAGTTTTCTAGGATTGATGTACAGGAATTTACCTTTGTAGGGCCAAACTATTTGGGATTTGGGGATTGCTTAAAAATGTTCCAACATTCACACTTATCTAATTCTTATAAAATGTATAAACATTTGCTATCTATAGAAAGAAAAATTTAAATTATGCCAAATAACACAAGCCATAAAAAGACATAATATGGTCGGACCTCCCTGTCACAAACATGTAATACACCTTTACAGAGTGGACCCAAGCACCGTATATAAAAAAGCATAACTACTTTAACTCTTTATGAGCACACCGCTCTATAGACCAGTGGTTTCCAAACTGGGGGGTGTTGAAGTGTCCCGGGGGGACAACCAGGAAGCCAATTATGGAGAAATTAGCTGCAGACAGTAAAGGTCCCCCCATGCATGCATATGTGATATCTAGCGCCCATCTAATGCGGCCATGTCTTCGCGTGGGATCGCTACTCTGTAAATCCTGAAATCCCCATCTAAAAGATTGACCTGGAATCAGGCTCCTAAAGTGGTGCTCCTCGATACCAGACCAAATGATGGGCGCCCGATGTCATTGTGACATCACCACGCGGCGCTCAAATGGGTCATCTATAGAGAGCCCGTTGTGTATGGGCGCCTTAAGAGTGCATGTATTGTGTTTCTGTGTCTCAGTGTGTGTTTGTCCCTATGTGAATGATGTTTCTGTATGATTGGTGTGCATGTATATATGATACATGTCTCTGCATGATTGGTGTTAAAAACCAAATAAAGTTGTATTTCAAATAATTTTTTTTTAGTATACAATAGTGCAATGCAAATGTGGAAAGGGTGAAATGGCCATCAATCTTAAACTGCAGTTTAAATGGAGGGTAGGGGGCTCGGTAATGTTCCAATCTAGAAAAGGGGGCCCTGCAAGGACCGTTTGGGAACCACTGCAATAGACAAAGTGTAACCGCCCCCATTGCACCTAATCTGTAAACTACTTTGCAGTTTATGTATGATTAAACTCCGGCCAGACATGGTCATAAGTACAATGGTCAGAAAACTTACTTTACAGTAATCTGTCTTTGGCCTTTAAAATACACGTTCTACAAAAGTACACAGAATAAATTATAAAAGGGGAAAAAAATGATGCGTCATTAAAACAAGAAAAGAAAACATCTTATTTTCTCTAAGCAGCTCCAACGAACTGCCTTACTCCACATAAAAAGCCAGCTACCATTTATAACATCTTTCTTGTAAGACTCATTTCTAAGAGAAGAAGAATAACGGACATATCAAATCATCAATGCACTTTTTAGCAGTTGAAATATAGTTTTGTATTAATTAACCCATTACCCACTTAACACACATTCCAATGGGTCAGCGGTGGCTGCATAAATTGTGCAGGCGTTTGGCAACCACCACCATGTTATCCCAATGGGGCAACTGCTAGCTGAACGCAAAAATTTTCCATTTGCCGTGCGGCCAAGGTTTCCAGCAAATAAGACACTCAACGAACTGTGTGACTCTGCCCTTATTCTTATAAAACTGCAGGTGGCCATAGACGATTCAATTTGTACCAGGAATCTCTTCCTTTAGATGGGAACTAGCATCCCCAGCCAAAGCAAATGGCAGCACACAAAGGGTACGCAGCCAATTCTCAGCACGGCCGCCTGCGCTGTCGAGCTCACAAGAAATCAGCCCGGGATGGAGACATCTATGGTCGGCTTGCCTCATTACTCATTTAAATAACCCTGCCTCACAATGCTTCCAAATGCAGAGTGTGCCAACAAGTCACTCCTGGCATGTCTCCAGCTATGTACCTTAGACTCTAGCAGGGATACAGACAACCACTGTATATTCCTGAAGGTGTATGGTGACCTAAGGCTTTCCCTAAGCATAGCACCGGGGAAGGGGACACCGACAGCGGGTAAGCTCTTATTAGCTCAAACACCGGACAGCACACCTGAGGGTGCCCCGTGGGAGTACCAGGTGTTCGTTGCCCTCCGGATGCAGGAAACACAAAGACTGCCAAGGGGTCAGAGCAGGATATTTAAAACCTGGTGGGTGTTGGCATTTCCTCTCTCTCTCTCTGGGGGTGGAGCCCCTATCTCTCATGTGTGCTGGAAAAGAGTAGAGTCTGTCAAATGGAGCAAACACTTTCCATGGGGTACTGTGCGTAGTATAGAGGCCAGGGTACAGCACTGTAAAAACCAACTGCCCCAGCCTCTGAATACTGTCCAAACAAAGCAGGCTATAGTAAGGAAGGATTTTAGGTTGTGTGAAAATGTTTGAGAAGAGCACATAGCAGCGGTGCTGGACATCGGGGATAAAAATAGCTGATTGCCTTTTCACTTTTAAAGGAGAGAAGGTATAAGTAAAATAATTGTGTACCTGTACCTGTGTGCTGGCTTGTGCTGCATCTCCACTCTAATGTTCAGCGATGTGTTTGCGCTACATACATTGATGTTTGCTGATGTCCCAGTGGGTTCCCAAACTCTACACAACTAAGCTTTAAAAAGTTTCAGTTTACACTTTTTACACTTTTTGTAAACTTTGAGTTTACAAAAAGTAAATGATACTTTACTTTTTACATACATACTGTGTATATATATATATATATATATATATATATATATATATATATATATATACACATACATCTAGAACACATATAATTATATATAAAGGTAACAACCCATAGACATGAAATGAAAAGTATACTGTCAGAGATATGGTACATCTCACATAATGTAGTGGTCCTACAAACGAAAGGAGTGAGTAACACATAATATAGCAAGCAGGCAGCCTACATTCTGATCATCACCTATATATTGTAACATAAGCAAACATGTAGTTGCTTATTTTCACATTTGCCAGAAGCAAACATTCCAACATGTTTAGTGTTAACCTCGCTGGTATTATGACCAAAGCCAGTACATGAACAGTTTCGCTCGTAAAACAAACTGCACCTGTACTGATTCTGCATTAATGTGAGCTCACTGATTGTTTCCGGTGACGCCAAAGTGGTGGTGCCATAGACCTTTATGTTAATTTTCCCAGGCACCGGCGATGTGTAGACAGGGTGGGGAATCACAGCGGAGTACAGTGCACTCTGCCGTGTTCGCCTGTACATCGGCTTTTCACTCCAGAAAAAATCCAGCAAGAAGCCCGTAACAGAGTAAAGTACTAACAGGCAGATTTCACAACTTTAAAGTTAAACTAAAATCCACGCTATTCATTGTGCAATTCACGCCTTTGTTATACTATTCTCTTTAAAAAGCAAACTTGATTGGAAAATGTAAAAAAATATTCAGTTTTAATTAGAATAGACAAGTTCCAAATCTAGAAGATAGAAGGGTGACCTACCTCAATCGGTCCTACTGACATAAGCAGGTTTTTCAAATGGTGATCGGTGGTTGACGAAGAAAGCCCTTCAACTGACACCGCGCAAGTCTGAGGAGCACGCTCCTCCACACGGAGGTTTTGTTTATTTGGCATCAAGCGCCCGCGGCCCATCTGTCCACCACCTCCTCTGCCTCTCCCTCGCATAATGACCTGCCAATACAAAAATCCACAGTTAGTTTGTCCTTTCATAGCATTCTAAAAGAAGTGATAAAATGACATTAAAATTAATATGACACTACAATAAGAATAATGGGAATCAATATTTAAGACTACATGAAGCCAAGGTACATACTTTATTTAAGAAACTGGAAAAAACGTATTGACTCGCATATAAGTTGAGGGTGGTAAATGCAAAGTTAGATAGCTTTAGATAGTTAGATAGTTTTCAAATTGAAATTCCATTATCTCCAGTACAAATTAACAATATGTCCACAACATGGTGCTGCCCATCCAAGTTTGTTTACATTTCACCAGAAGAGCTCGGAAAGGCCGGAGATGAGCCTATCAAATTCTGCAATTACTGCAAATACTGAATTACTGGTTCAACTCCAGTATGAATGCTGAATACAATAAAATGCCATTAAGTTGTCTCTGGTTACAACTACTCAACCATGGGAGGTCACTGTTCTCAGCAAATAAAAAGTGAAGCGAGAAGATGTAAAACCCTGGTGCATCACTGTTAAGAAGGATGTAATCAGCAAAGGTAGCCAAGACTAACATTACAATTACTAGACACAAAGACTATACTATATACAATATCCAAAACCAACAAACGTTTATAAATAACCAAAAGGTAGAGAACATTTTAGGGGTGGAACACATTAGGTTATGTTCCCCATGGATATCATCAGAGGCTTTGACAATATGGCACATAATGTGCATTAACATGCTACAGTGTTCCCCAATGCTTGAAGTATCATTTAAAACAAGTTTTTATGAATTTAAAAGCATTAAAAATAATGTCTTCTAGCTCTGTCTGCTGTAATTTTTCATAAAAAATGCTAATACAAGTCAGTATAGGTTAAAAACGTTATGTGCGGCTCTTTAGTAATCCCGAGGGACGCACATGTGGCCCTCCATATCAACTCAGTTGGCCGCCACTGGTCTACATAATGTTTAGGGTAGCTCCCCCTGTATTCTCCTACAGGAAATGACCTCGCCATGACCCGCGTCAGGGTGTGGTGCAGCATATGTGACGGATTCACAATGCCCAACCAGGCGCATCTAAAACACATAACGTAATGATATTTGATGTGGACAAACTGCGCCCCATGCGTTTTGGGGTGTGGGTTGGTAATGGAAAGTATAGGGCGATCTTCACACCCTAAACAATCTGAAACAGCGTCACGAACTGCAGGAGCCACACGTGGTTTCTGGGGCTTACAAGTGTACAGCCAGCCTAAGCAACATTTCCCTTAGAGCTACTCCAGCATATAAACCACCCACACTAGCCATTATTTTATATAGTTCTGCAATATGAAATACATTGGTTAATCTTTACATAGAATGAAAACAAACAGGAAAGACATTAAACATAAGAACGCATTGCAAAGTACCGCTTTTGCAGGGTGATATCCTTGGACACCGGTTACAATCTGGGGACCTGTGGATTCTAGAAGCTGCTGACGAGGCTTTCCCTGGAAGTGCTGCTGCTGTGGAGCCTGCTGTTGCTGCTGAAGACCTGGTTTCCCCAGCGTCACTTTGCGCACTGGTCCTGCTCTTTGCTGAGGACGTTGAAGCTGCATTTGTGGCCTCTGCTGGGACACAATTCTCTGATGAGTTGGGATTCTCTGCTGAAGAACCTGTGGTTGCTGTCCGCCTTCTTTAGGCTCCTGTGGATTGTTCTCAACCTGTGGAAAATATTTTGCCAATTATTATCACAATAAGACCACCGGATCTTATATACAGATCAGAAACTAATCAAATTTTAAAATACAGTTGTGTCAAACCATCTTATTTTGAAATGGAAAAAGAAATAAGTAAGATGAATTACTGCTTGCATCCACATAAACCTCCCTGGCCTTACATGGAGGTGTAATTTTCCGTGCCAAACCCGGTACATAGGAAGTCTTTTTTGTACTTTCAGTCCATACCCATTGATGTGGTGACATCACCACAGATCGGGGACAAGAGAAAGAAGCTGGACAGGGAAACCTTCTGTTTACACTGCAGCTAACATCTAGCTCAGGCCAACCACCTAGGCGGTTAAGGACTCTTTTAGGGTAAAACTCCACCATGTTTTGCCAAAGCAGAAAAACTGTAGTGGTGGCGTCTGTGGCATGCCCCCATTTATTTTTAATAGGTACATACCCGAGTAGTGTGCCCATTCCTTTGCCATTGAAAGCTGGGCACCACGTTCTAAAAATCGCAAAGGGACCCATGAACATCGCCATTATGTGTCCATTGAAATGGGTGTTCTTAATAGGCCATTACCTAAATCTCTTATCCTCCCTTACCTCTCCTTGTGCCCCTCACTTTACTTCCCTTCCCACCCCCTTAAGGCACTTTTACAGGTTATGCTTGAGTAACAAATTGACTTAAGACCAACTTAAACTACAACCAAAATTTTAGTTTCAACTTACAACCAAAGATTTGACTTGCAACAAGATTATGGTCGGGGCCAACACATGTTTTCTTCTTGCATGATGGCATTCATGTGACCTGATCTCAGATCACATGAGATGAGCACATCAACATGGACCATCTCAACAATCTAAAAAAGGCTACACGGCCGGATTCCAGATGTTCTTATGGAAGGGGACTATAAAACAATAATCAACTTCCATTTCATTCTCTCTTCCTGAAAGCCAAATATGTCAACTTGAAAAGTGATGACAAATTATTGTTTCTAATCGGCTCGGCTCATTTTACCGGGTGAGAACACCAGGACAAGTATTGGCATGTCTGGTAAATGACACATATTATGCAATGCTTTATTATCATAAACTTTATTCCTCGCAGGTCATTTTTAAGGTGTTTCCCACTGCCATGCCCTCCTAGCCTGGGTGGGTAATTTAAACAGATAACATTGATAAATGCATACATTTTGCATAGCACTTAAAAAATTTATATATATTAATATATACAAAGGCTTTGGATAGTAAACTTAAAATTCTACTGCAGACATGGGCAAACTACCTCCTCTGGAAGGAGACCTCTAGGGCAGTTCTCAACCTTTTTAGATCCACAAACCCAGAAGTGCCAGAATGACTGTATTTGGAATGCGAAAGTACCAATGCGGAGTGTCCCTTACACGTTTCAAATGCCACAATCAGGCAAATATAATGTCCTCGTCCCTCCTATTCTCCCACTGCACTTATGATGACGATGTACCAAGTGGAAAGCTATGAGGGAGAGAAACTTTGGAGGGAGGGGGCTTTACTCTTCCTCCTAACTTCCTATCCTACGCTGATGCTTTCAGGGAACAAGGCGACCCCTGTGAGGTCCTGACCCACAGGTGGAGAACCACTGCTCTAGCCATTATCTCCACTTATTGTATGGAACCAAAGGACCGGATATGTCCAGCGGGCCGTAGTTTTCCCACGTATGTGCGAGAGCAATCATTTTCTTTTTTTTTTTGTTTAAACCAGAGTGGATAAAAATACATGATTAAAAAAAAAATAAAAAAAAAATAAAAATCAGTTTATATTTATGTAAAGCTGATTTTTTTTATTTGAACAACATTTTTTACAAATAAAAAGCTTTTTGAGGAAAATACATTACCATCCCAAGGTTATTCCATGATGAAAAAAAGATAAGTTTTAAATTATATAGAATAAGGCTGAATATGTTACATTTTTTTAGTTAATAAATGCCATTAATCCATTCACAATGTCATGCTCCTCCAGAGGTGTTTGTAAGATTTTATAAGCAATAAAACTGCACTCTCAGATGTACAGTGGCCAACATCCCAAAAACAATAGGCAGGAGTTGATGATGGCATAAACACATCACCCCAAATTTCCCCTGGAATAGACAAGGGTGAGGGGACGAGCCACTCAATATATGTAAAAGCAATACATGTATTATACACAGTGCAAAAAGTAGTAATGAAGTAATGACATTCTGATCAATCAAAAACAATGCGCAATGTTGCGGATGTACACATCTGTACACGTGCTTAGACAATTAAAATAGTCCAAATGGCGCAAATTTCACCACAACGCGCATTTAGTTGAAAACTTCTTCAGGGGTACGATTAGAAATTTAATCGGCCAAATCTACATAACACAAACAGCCAACACAAGGGGATCAGTCATATTGAATAATCAAATTGACATAAAAGTGGACTCAAACCCTCAGGGGTTACTCACATCCATAGAAAAATATAGGTTGGAAAGACATGATTTCTCAAGATGGTGTCCCCACGGCACAGACACCAGTGGGGAACAGAGAGACAGACGGACTTTACCCACATGAATGCTGTGGTGATCTGCGCAATTCGATTTCTAATACATTTACTTTGGTAAACATGTTCATGATCAGTTGATGGTTTGGGTCAGTCTTGTTACGCAGATCACCAGTGGGGACGCCATCTTAAGAAATCATGTCTTTCCCCCTATATTGATTTATGGACGTGAGTGACCCCTGAAGAAGTCTTCAACGAAACACGCGTTGGGGTGAAATTTGCGCCATTCGGACTATTTTAATTGCCTAAGCACGTGTACAGATGTGTACATCCGCAACATTGCGCATTGTTTTTGATTGATATGATGGTCATTACTTCATTTCTGGCACTGTGTAAGGAGTCAGAAGCTAAAACACAGTGCCTCTGCCCACACCATGGGAACGACAAGTCAATCTGAAATAAGCAGATGAAATGCATGATTGTAAAAGATGAATTGGTTTCTGCGACAGGAGACATTAGCATAACACTGA
>CM070036.1:130491401-130505724 GCA_036250615.1 Ptychadena robeensis | reverse complement strand
TTTTTTGTAAAGGTATTATGAAAACCTCAGGAAGATTAATTGCATGTCTTCAGGTGACACTAAATTAATTTCCGTGCCTGTGACATTCGACAGTGTATATTGAGAGGACAGATAACATTGTGAGGATACACAGCAGGACACTGGAGCCGCGTCCCAGGGCAGCATCTTATGAATTGCGCTGTGATAAGGCCACTACCTCACTGTCATTGCCGCTGTTACTGATCTCCGATCTGACGACACGGGCTCCTACCAGGTCTGACAATGTTGTGGCCTTGCAATAAACACGTTGCCTAACCAGGGAGATGCAGTAGACGCGCCAACAAACAGTCTCATAACAATATGTTCTGGAATCCTGAATCACTGCTGACATTTTCTAAAAGGTACCAAGTACTCTGGGCAGAGAAACCGCCTAAAATAGCAAGCAAGATGTGCAAATCAAAGAGTACAAACAAAGGGAATCGTCCTAGATGACATACACAGACACCAACAATACAAAAATACACACAGTTTATGAATTATTACAAAGTTATTAAAAAGTATTAGACACTGACAATTCTAGGATGACTATTACGAAAGACACTTAAGCCTGCCATACACGTACCGATAAAATTTACATAATGTTAGTAGTTGATCGGCATGAAATCTGCAGGACCACATGGTACGACAGATGAATTTCACTCGAAATTGGTGAAATGTTTGATCGAAAAACGATCGGACAAGTAGAAAATATTTTATTGGTCTGGGAACAACGGGCATGTGTTTTGTGGTTTCTTAACCGAATCAGTGCAGATGACTTCCGGTGCCGGCATGTTGCAGCTGGTGACGGATGGATTCATCATAACAACCAAAGTTCTTCTTTGAATGGAGTGAACATGATATATGAAATAACCTTTGGCATTTTTTTTTTATTGCGGTTATCATTGTATTATAATAATTTAGTAATGGTTTACATTTTGTTAAGTTCATGATGCATTTCAGTGGCGGGGGTTTAGAACTTTATTAAAAATAACTATATTAGATCTAAAATTGTGTTATTTTCAATCATTAATTTATAAAAAGGATAACAAAGTGTATAGCTGCAGGCACTCATAAGGACACTGCACATTATAAAGTATACATTGTACATATCAGCCCCCTCCATACCCTCCTACATCACTTCCCATTAGAAAATCACATCGTCCTAAGAATTCACAATTATTTTCGATGACCTTTTCGATAAAAATTTAATCCATGTGGTAATATTTTAGCGAAATTTACAATCGTAAATTTTATCGGGACGTGTATGGCAGGCTTTAGGCAATGTAAACCTGTCTTTATCTAAACTTAAAAAGTGTGAAGTATTACTTAGAGTGAGCAGTCACCCTGTATGGTGCTTAAATAAACATCTAAACATCACCACTATTTAACGTAAATACTAAGCTCTCCAAAAGTTGTCAACATAGGATATGGCAATTAGGCTTCATTGCCAAGCTTAAGGCCTAGACTCCATTGGGTGTCCTGGATGCAAAGTCCCCCGATTAAGGGTGCATTACCCTCTTTCGCCTGTAGTGCCCTTAGCGCAAAGCTATTCTCCACCCACCCTCCTCCCCCTACATATCACTGACATGGAGGATGTGGGATGGAAAACTGACAATCCCACCAACCTACTGGGTGGTCTGTGCGAACCTGGTAATGGAGGGGCATGGCTTTTCTGGCCCTTATTGCTGGCATCATCGATGACATCAACGACGTGTAGGCTACAGTCTACCCATTGAAAGCGGTGCCATACGGGGATACTGCTCAGAAAGTTATTGAATGTATGTGAAAAGGAGTTGGGGGGATCTGGCCAGGCCTTTACACAGGCAAGGGGGGGGGGGGGGGTCTTAACCCCCCTAGTTCACCGATCAGGGTCCTCTCAACCGCATGGGAGGCCGGCAGCGGGGAGACCCTATGCCTCCCCGGAAAGCTGCAGCCCGATCGCGTTACGGTGACGTGGAAGGGGGGGGGCGGCGCCATAGACCTCCATGTTAATGGAGGAGCGCCGGCTTTCCCTCTCACGCAGCTGATGTAAGTAATGACACCAGCTGTGTGAAGAGCTCCGGAGAGATACCAGAAATGACAGGCAGTGTACTGTGTACACTGCCTCGATTGCACGTATATATAAGGGCAGTGCGCTAGGAAGGTTAAGGGAAAAATGGTTGCACTGCACCAGATCAATAATAAACTAAACTGGCAGACGATAATTAAACTGTCCAAGCTTATTAAAAACAAAAAAAAGATAAAACCTAGATAAAGCAATAGTTGACGATTATGTCAATTTATTTTATTTTTTTTGAGTTTTAGTTCCTTGATTGTTCATTTTCTCAGCGTAAAAATTAAAACTGCTCAAATTATAGACAGCGATACATTTGACAAATTCCTTAATGCCACCAATCTCACCCATTATTATTACACCGCCTATCCAACCCATAACACTCTGCAGACAGATGGACAGCGTGGAGGGGGCAGTTTTCATTAATATTAAACAGAAAAATGCTTCCCAATAACGGAGACAACATAATGTAGCAAGTGGCCTTTACATTCAGAGAATAAGCTTATCCAAGCAAAGGTAATGTATTAATCAGAAGGACAGATTTCTGCCCAGTGGCCTTAAGGAAGAGACTCTGTAGGGGTTTCCTTTTGTCGGCAGCATCATTTCTGCAATAATAAACAGCCACATATACTCAACTTTTTGGAAAGGAGGAGGAAAGAGAATTATGAATACACTTGATATAGAACAGATAATTTATACATAAAACCCTTGTTGGCGTTCGTCTCCTCTAGATCTCCTGTGGGGCCAAGTATCTTTGAAAACATATGGGTGATCAATCTCAAATGTTTGGAGAGCGCTGACATCCTCAAGTTGAGAGCACAATTAAAACCCAATCTGTCTGCCAGTAGGGCTTTCCTCTGCACTCCTCAGATTGGAGACTGGCGCTTTCCCTAGAAATCAGTTGATTGCTGATCTGTTTTGTAGGTCCCCTACCTAACAATCACCTAATACTGGCACATCTGCGCGCTGATAAAACATCGCCGATAAACACCAAAAGCGGCATGGGAAAGGAAACAACAAAGTTTTCCATGTCACAAATCCGTACTGCTCAATGACGCATTCTGCTGAAACACAGAATAAATAGTGACCTTTACATTAAAAAGAAGGCAATCATCCGCCAAAATACAATACAAAAGCAAAAACAGATGCAGATTTAAGGCCCCCATACACCTTACAATCCTACCATACAATTACTGTACAATCCACTTTTGTTCTACCGAAACCATGTAATATGAGGAGCTTTCTAACCTTCCAATCACTATCTATTCTATCAGGGAAGCCCCAGCACTACATAGCAGTGATATATACCTTCCAATCACTATGTATTCTATCAGGGAGGACCCAGCACTACATAGCAGTGATATATACCTTCCAATCACTATGTATTCTATCAGGGAGGACCCCGGCACTACATAGCAGTGATATATACCTTCCAATCACTATGTATTCTGTCAGGGAGGACCCCGGCACTACATAGCAGTGATATATACCTTCCAATCACTATGTATTTTATCAGGGAGGACCCGGCACTACACAGTTGTTGTGAGATCTAAAGGAAATTGTATGGAGTGATTTAAAGGAGTATGGGGGGCTTTAGGCTATGACGCGACGGGCGCGATTGACCAGGCGATTTGTAAATGTGATTTTTTTCGATCAGGGCTTAAGGATCATGCCCACCCGTGATCTAAATGTGGGAAGCCGCGATTCTTTAGTTGAAGAGGGGACAGGTCAATTCAACTAAATGGAAGCGATCAGCCATGATCATTGCATACGATTAAAATTGTGTCCACCCCCACGGCTGATCGCGCAAGTGGAGTATTCGAGCAGTCCGATGTACCCTGCAGCAGCGTGATGGCGTCATCACGCTGCTGTCAGATATCGGAGAAGCTGAGGAGAGCAGAACTGCCTGGAGACCCAGGCAAAGCATCGGACATCGCCGTATTAACGTCAAGGCCGTTTTCGAGTGGGATTGATTTGTCCTGCTCGAAAACAGCTATAGGGGCAAATTATACGGGTCAGATAGATGGCCGTGAGAGCGCACGGCGCTCGAAGCGGCCATCGATTTGAACCATATTTCCACGTCTGTACCCTGCTTAAGGCTACATCTACATGGTTGTTTTCCAAGCTGCTGTCAGTTAGCAGAAGCCCGAAAAATGACAGGATCTCCTGTTTAGATAAAGCCCCCATGACAGGTCTATCAGACAAATGCCTAAAAACCAACATCATTCCATTTTAAAAAGGGTGAATGTTACTTGTGCCTCACACACCATGTGCAGTGCCAAAAGCAAACCACATATTAAACACACTAGAGATGGCAAAAAAAATTGAGAAGCACATTAAATTTGGTCAGCTGATCAATTTACACCTCTACCATTGGCTGGTCCTTTATTTAGCCTGCAGAGGAAGCACAACTGATCCTGACCAAGCAACTACACAAATCTAAAGCTAGTCATACATATTTTGATTCTGCTGTAAATTCCCAAGCAAACGTTCGACGTGCACATTTGCGATTATCTTGGCAGACACCTTGAACGATCAACCCAAAAAGGTCAAAACCGAACAGGAAAAATTACCCTCGTTCCCATCCAAAGTATCGGCCCGGGATTAGGGTCCAAAGTGGTGTGCATTGAGTCCCTGAATGGTCATTGAATGATAGATCGTCGTGGTGACGTAACCAATTAATAAGGGGATACAAATAAGTGTATGGATAGCTAAAGCAGCACAAATCAGCTGCTAATGAGATTTCAATGTTCATTCCAACTTTTTTTTTTATCGCTGAAATCTATTGAGGGAAACAGAAGTGTGATATGTTAGGAGTTAATACTGTCGCTTCAGGAAGCATTTTAGGCAATAAAATCCCACTTACTATGAGCAAGGGTTTGCCACAAGTAGAGCCAAAATGAAGGTCATAAGCCTAGATAGATGAGGAGTGTGTTCCTTAATAGAACTTCATAAGAAGCAACTTTATGATTGTTTTAAAAAGGAAACTCCTTTCCTTTATCATTTGAGGGACTTTCAAGATGCCCAAAAAGCAGTGACCTTGGAGGAGGTTGGACAAAATTTACCCATAAAAGTAAGAGAACTGTATGAAAGACTAATATCTGAACCACAAGGATGGAGACAAAGTCGACCACAAAACCAGCTCTAGAGGTCCCAACAGGGGGACTTAAAACCCCAAAAGAATGACATCAGAATCAAGCTATCACCCCAAGTCACCAGAAAGGAGCAGTAGGAAAAAGCTCTAAAGCCGTACACGTTCCGATTTTCCTCCCGACCGATTTTTCGTCCAATGGGGTTACCCGATTTTCACCTAAAATATTATGGTCGGCCGGCTGGCACGAAAAATCGGAATTCTAATTATCACCCATCGATAGGCATGACACGATTTATTAACAGCAGATCGACCAAAATTTACGGACAGGTCCGAAGCGTTCTCAAAATCGGCCGAAAAATCGGTCAGGACCGCTTCGGACCAGTTCGTAAATTTTGGTTGATCTGCTGTTAATAAATCGTGTCATGCCCATCACATAATTATGCATCCGATTAATCTCCCGATCGATTAATCTCCCAACCACGTTGGTCGGTCGGGCAAAATCCATACGAAAAATTGGAACATGTATGGGGGGCTTAATATAGCTGAAGGTCAAAAAGCAGTCTACACATCTGTTCTGATCAGACGGACTGATCTGTTTTTTATTCTTTTACAAATGAACATTACCTCAACCACCACCCCACCCCCACCATTGAACAACCAATACACACATTTCCTCACATGTGAGTGAAATGTTTGGAATTGCTTTCTTTATCGTGTTAAACTCATGTCATCTATTTTTGCTTTGCTGTTCCCTTTGGCTATATATCTAACAAAAAATAAATAAATAAAAATAATAAAGGTCAAGGAGTTTAAAGGCTCTGAGCAAAATGTTCTCTGAGAAGAGACACCATATCTGCAGTTATTATCCTTGAATGAAACTTGCTAACATTCTTAAATAACTCAAGACTCCCTCTTAAAAGGCTGTAATAAATACACCAATCACACAAAAAGTATTTACTGAACTCCGTTCAAAAGGTTTTTACAAACCGGAACATTGGCACTTAGGCATCAACAGAGGGCTATGCCTATGGGGTGTCATTTAACAAATAAAGGTGCACTTACCGCAGTGGATAATTTAATGACCCGGACCTTGGGTGCTGTCTGAGCTCCCTCTCCGGAGCTGCTATTGGACCTCTGCATAACAGTCCGTTTGGTACCAGCAAGTCTCTGCTCTAGTGGCTTGCCCTGGACAGGAACAACTTTGACAAGATGTTGCGGGGCCTGAGATGGGGTTAATGTTGCAGGTCGGACTGGCTGAACTTTTGGGCAAGGAGTCTCTGACACTTTGTTCTGCACTGCCTGCTTAATCACTTTCTTCTGTAATGATACATTGGTTACAGTAGTTTGCAATGGTGGGGTTTTCTGAGGAGAAGCCGGTAAAGACTCGGACTTCTTAGAAACCAGTCTATTTTTCACATTTGGACGCATCTGTGCCGGTGCAGGAGGTGGGACCTGGCTGCTGCTATTTTCTGGCTTCACAGTCTGTATGTCTGTCTCAGGCTGACTTTGCTGTGCAGGGCTACTCTGCTGCTGCTGGGTAAGTCGTTGGAGGAGCTCCTTTTTCCTGGCTCCAGCCTGTTGTTGGCGACGCAGTTCCTTTTGCCTCAAAATCTCTTCTCGCAGACGTTTCTGTTCCTCGATCTTTAAACGGTATTTTCTCGTCTCTTCATCCTCATCAGGGAACTTTAAGGGAAAGAAAACAGACGCCTGTTCAGATCACTTAATATAGCTAATTTCTGCCATCGCTGCCCCTGCATTTCCCTCGCAACACAAATGGGTGGTGATTAGTATTATGGACACGCACAGTTCAGTCCTTCATAAATACAGCACGAAACAACTATGGAGATACCAGAGAGCCTTTCTGTCAGATCGCTTTATCTCGTTCCTGCTGACAAACTAACAAAAGGTAGTGAGGTAAATGACCTGAAAAGGTTTCATTAGAACTATTGATTTTTCTTACACAATTTTAAAGCCTGATCTCAAACTCATTTGTCACACAATAATTGCTTATAATGAACACCACAAGCCAAGTGACTGACCTTGAACTTGGGCGCCTTCTCTAGAATCAAAATGATGCCAACTGCAAAGCTGGAGTATTAATGGTAAACTGCAAAGACTTATTATTCTGTGCTCACGTCTCCTCTGGATGAAAATAATAAGCATCAAATAACCTTTGTTTGGTCTGTGAACTCTAATAAGGAACCAACCCCGCTCTACAGTAATACATTTTATTAGAACAAGCCCAAAGTGAGTGATGGCTAATGATGAAAGTATATCAGAACTCATCAGTTCTATAAATCCTCGCACTTCACATTGTGGTTAAAGGTACTACCGAGGCACCCGAAAACACAGGTGTACCAGCCAAGTTCACTCAAAGACTGAAATTCCAGTTCCTGCACAACAGCAATGAGCAGATCTAATTCTAAGAGACTGCCTGTTGTCACCATAAGGATGCGCACACAGGGTCATGATCACGCCACTGCATTGTTCCCAAGGCAACATTTGGCCACCTCTAGTCATTATGTGCTCTCATTACAAAGAGCAAGAGGAGGAGAGCATATTTTCAACCAGGTGACAAAGGGCCAAAAAAGAAAGCCAGGGGGCCAGATCTGGCCCCGGGCCTTAGTTTGCCCGCCCCTGGTCTAAGTAGTACCCTGAAAAAATTGTGTAGCTTGTGGTATGACAATGTGCCTAGGCACTTGCATGACCATGTCCGGAGTGTCTGGTCCTCCAGGCTGCAAGACTCTTCCCGTCTCGCTTGTTCCACCAATCAAGATCTGAATCCTGTGCCGCTCCGCCTCTCTGTGTCACCTGATTCAGATGTGGCTGGCTGCCGGACGCATGGGGACATAGATGTCAGGAGTGACATCTAACATCCCATGGTCCCTTGCGCGTGCATCACTAGGGAAGGGATAATAGATATAATAGAAGACAGATCCAGAGCAGGTAGATCTGCTTGAACTTTCTTGTCTAGAAAAAGTTGTCTACCAGGACAGGAATGCATGGTAATTTCTCTAATAAACCCCTTGATCCAACAAAGAAACTTTGAACTCCTCTTCAACATGAAACACATGTGGAAAAAAAAGTTTTGGCAGGACAAGTGTAATTCTGCGTACCTGTTCTTCAATTTTAGCTTCCGGCTTAGTTTCTTGTGCGTTTTCAGCATTCCCTAATCTGGGCTGTGGTGCTGTTGTGGCCACGGGGATGACATGTGCACCTGGAGCTTTCCTCTTATTCATATTTAAAGTGTGAGATGGTGCAATAGGCAGCTCTCGCAAGTTGCTGTTTCTTGGATGTGTTACTTGTTGATTGTGACCCTTCATCATGTTCAGAACTGGAGTACCCTATTTATTAAAAAAGGTTATTAAATAGCATATTATATATTATGATATTTGTACTCTTTGCTACCAATAAGAATTTTGGAAAGCATACATGGCATTGTAAACAATTAGCACCATACCTGTCTTTGTTTGGGAGCAGAGTGTCGAGGTCCTGGCATTCTGTGTGATTGATTCTGTTGTCCTCTGAAAGGAGAGGTCTGTGGCATAGACATTGGTGGCTTTTGTTGTCCTCCAGGCGGATGATGTGGTTGCAAGGCCTGGAGGGGAGGTTGAATGGGACCCTATGAAATATTAACCCCACTTAGTAAAAACCAAAAAGCCAACTCCACAGTTAATGATCTCCTCCCTATTATTTTGAAAGTAGCATACAAAGACCACCTTGACTTAAGTATGAATATTTTCATAGTACATTTCAAGCACCTTGTGCTAAGGTTTACATTCTACTGTATACACAAGCAATTAGGGGTGGGCAAACTAAAGCTCGGGGGCTGGATCCGACCTGCAGATAATGCCTAAAAGTGCCCAAGCGGTGCCTTGGGGACAATGAGGGTGTCATCATGTGATGACACTGTGGGGCACATCCTCATGGTGACAACAGGCAGTCCCTAGGAATAATCCCTGCTCATTTCAATGAATAAGCTTTTTTGGTCATTTTAAGAAGCCAATATGGCCCACGAGTCAAAAAGCTTGACCACCCCTGGGTTAGGAGGTTGGGGTAAGTTTGGGACTGATGGACTGTACGAGGGTATATAGCGGAACAATTTTATTTTAAAGAAAATATGTTTAATTACTCAGGTAGTATATTTTAGCTTAGTATAAGTAATATAGAGGTTAAGTGATGCCACATCGCTATTATGAACAAACCTGCATATTGGATGGACTGTGAGGCATAAAGTGTTGTCCAGGACCAGGTGGAAACGGTTGCCTTGGTGGAGGAAAATGACGAAGGTTTGCTGATGACTGGTTGAAAGGTGGAATTCCCATTGGCCCTGAAGATGGTAGATTCATTCGCACAGGCTGCTCTCTTGTAAATCCTGGGTTATTAAAGCCTTGTTGGGGTCCAGGGACCGGCTGTGGAAAGTTTGGCTGTTGACCAGAACCTGGCTGGTTAAATCTTGGCGGAGGCCCAGGGTTTGGCTGGTTAAACCTGGGAGGGTTAAATGGAGACTGAGGAGCAGACTGGTTAAACCCAGGAGGAGGGCCTTGTTGGTTAAAATTTGGCGGATTAAAAGATGGTTGACTGCCAGGTGGGTTAAAACCAGACTGCGGACCAGGTGGATTAAAGCTTTGCGGAGGACCAGATTGATTGAATCCTGGCTGTGGCGGTGGGTTGAATCCAGGCTGACTAAAGCCTGTTTGTGGCCCAGGCGGATTAAAAACTGGTTGTTGACCAGGTCCAGGAGGGTTAAAGTTAGATTGGGGCGGATTAAATCTCTGTGGTGGGGTTGGGTGGTTGAAGCCCTGTCCTGGTGGACTAAATGGTGGTGGGTTCTGGTTGTGAACAGGGAGGTTGTTGAGAAGTGGGGGTGGAGGAATCGGAGGAGGATTCCTTTGATCAAACATGTGATGGTTTGGAAATCGTGGCTCTGCAAGTAATAGAAAACATGTTCATAAATAAATGATATCTATTATTATTAACATTTATTTATATAGCGTCAGCATATTACGTAGCGCTGTACAATACATTAGAGTGGAGATACAACACAGTATAACACACAGGTACAGGTAATGACACAGAAGGAGTAGAGGACCCTGCCCGGACGGGCTTACAATCTGATATAAATACATCTCCATAATAAATCAATGAGGTAAAAATACAAATGAATACTGTAGTATGTTATGTGCTTTTTTTTAATACAAAAAACTTACAAAACTACAAGAATACCACTAAAACAGGTTGAATACTAATCCAGATTAAAAAGAATACATTTAACATAAAATTGTAGCATTTTAAGGGCATAGAGTGCATTTCCAGTCACAAAATCTACGCTGTAGACACAGGACTGTCCCTTCATCAACCAACTATCTACAAAAAAGAAATATTGAAGCCTGTCCCAAATGCTCACTACCAGACGCTGATTTCGACAACCTTCTGTGGTTCTGTGACCGAATCCAACGCTTCTGGCGGCAAGTCACAAGGTATATACGTACGGTAACCAATCATAGTTTCGAGCTGCAGCCTTTTCTGATGCTCCTGCATGTCCCCCATCGGGTAGTCGACTCACCTATGGGGGAGGTTGGGACCCATGGGTGGGTGTCAGTTCCCCGATTCGCTCACATGTGTTAGTAGCCAAGAAGTCCATTCTGAGACAGTGGACCCGGAGGAACTGCTGCGTGCGTGTATGCTATCGCCTTAGCGCGACCTTTCCCCACACACAGCTATGCATTGCTTATGGATGTGTGCAGATCTCCTATCTGATCTCCACCTCTCCGTCCAATCTTCCTGCTGGCAGAGCGAGGATGCTGGCCAGCATCAAGTGACCAGCAGACACAGGTACAACTTTTAACAACTTAAATTCACTTTACTTAATTCTCCATTTGCTTCCAACATCTGTTCCTCTTTATAATCTCAAGCCCCAATTTTTGTTAAAATTCTTACTGCAGTATTCAGCAAAATACCCGGGTTTGATGATACATCCCTATCCTGCCAAATTATTTCCAGCTCAATCAGCACTTCATTAAGCGCAGTCAGGTACCAACCGGTGTAAGGCTAGTCTAAGCTTGTTTGAGTATCTTCCTCTTTTTATACGTGTTGTCTAACCCTCATTTAATGTACCGCAAAACTGTAATAGGTTGGGTGATTACATGTCAAAGAGAATACCTCCAATGAAGAATGGCTCTCGATCTGGCTGTTAGTGGTGTTGGGTTCCTCCATGGTTCTGGAAGCTTGGAGGTGGATTGAATTACCGAGGCCAGGACCGAGACAGGTTAAAGTCAGGCATTCCCTTTTAGAACAAAAAAAAGGTTTAAAAAGCATTTTCAAGGGTCAAAGCACGAAGCAGTGAATAGAGAAGTGAAATAAAATAACTCCTAGGAAGATACTACAGCAAAGCAACTTTATTCAAGGATATCAACCATTCCAAACTTTGCGTTTTGAATCAAATTAAAACGCGTTAGAAGAACAAAGTCTTAAATGAACTACAAATTCCTCATTAAATTCGGCTTTTCCCATTCAAATACTCCATCCATCCACCCCATACCAGAAGATGATAAGGTGGCCCTAATCCTTTTACAGAATAAGACCCTATGTTTCAGCTTCTATTATCCCCTTAAATATCCATTATTAGAAATTAACATTCTCTCTCACACAATCACGACACAATATACGCTTTCATTCCCACATCTCGTTGCCTGCAGTAAATCTATTCAAGGTCCGATAACTTGGCCTACTGCTGAAAAGGATTGAAACTTGGCCTAAATTGCTTAGCACAAAATTAATCTTAAAGAAAAAAAAACAGAATAAAGGAAATCTAACCGCTATTGTGTGACTAAAGGTGGGTTTACACATGTAGATGTTTTCGTTCGATCAACGAAGAACTAACGATTTTTTGGTTGATCAACCAAAGAAACAACAATCTAGAATGGCCAATTTGTTTGATGGATACATTTTGTTCCACCTCGATCAAAAAATCATTAGAAAGGTCATCGAACATAATAATGAATTTTTATCTGTCGTAATTTCGAATGTATTTTCATTCACTCAGGATGAACGAACAAAAATCTAATCAAATGTTACATTCGATAAATGAACGAACAATGTTGGACAACATCATCGAACAAAAAAAACCAAATTGGAAGTTGATTGAAAAAAAAATCTGCACGTGTAAACCCACCTGTACAGAAAGGGTCACTCATACTTCCAGCAGTGAATAAGAAGGAAGAAATGGCTTGAATCCGCACTCTGGAAATTTTTCTTTAAAATCTTTAAAGCTTTATTTGAACATCACGTAAATACATGTAGACATGGACAGGGTCCCTCCAGGGAAAATCCCCTCTAGAGCTTGCGGATTCAAGCCATTTCTTCCTTCTTATTCATTGCTCATGAGTGATTGAACTGATCCTTCGTGGCCCAGCACCTGGATGCTTGAAGCTGGTGAGATTTTTTTCCTGAGAGGGAGTCTGTATACCGGGAGGAATCTTTTCATCTATGGTGTGGTCTGTTCGGATTTAGCACACCCTAAGCACATACTTCCAGCAGACTAATTAAATATGTTAAAAGTCTTTGTAACTTAATGAATCTTTCAATAAATTGCTTCCAACATCTACAACATGTTTTCATTAATTTCATTTCATATGCAAGTGTTCTATTAGAATTCTAATGGCGGTTAAGCAGGGTCAGGCAGACAATCGAGAACAGAGCTTAGAGATTAATGACCAATATAGCCCTGTATGCATATTCTATATAGGAGCCTCATTTTTTTTTTGCTTTGCGCTTTAACTTCACTAATGTTCTTTTTTTCCCCCTCTAGTCCATTAACAGTAACTACCATTAAAAAGTACCATGGTTTCATTAAAAGACCAGCTTCATTAATGACCACCATATCCTAAGTGTCGGATCATTCCATAAAAGTTTAGGTAATTGTTATGTGATTTACAGCTTAAAGCGGACCTACGACGGGTAGGTCACTTTTCACCATCGGCACCACCCCTAAATAAAAAACAAAATTTCTGAGTGAATCTCAGCAAAAATCACCCTCCCACTGGGTGACATCTATCCCAAGTGCCAGTGGGGCTGTATGATGTTGCACCTACCCAGTCCCACGTGAATGTGATGTCAGCGTCACAGCCGTGAGAATTTCTGGGACCTGTCAGCAGTGATGGGTGGAGAAAATGCTTGGCCATGGCACTGATCCGAATAGGACCACCCCTGCTGGGGAGGAAAGAAAGTTCGGCTACTGCCAAACAGAAGTGGCTTTGGTTTACCAGTACTAAACATGGTGGTGTCAGGAATGAAAAAGATACATAAAATTGCATGCCCTGGATGAATTTGTAATTAGGAGGGGATGCACAGGGCCTCAAATTCCTTTTTTTTTTTATGCAATACTTTTTTTCCACTTTACTGCAATAATGGCGAGCTAACAGACCAATGTTATAGCAGTAAGTAGGTAGCAAATACTCTCACGATGAGGACAATAGAGGTGTCTCATTGGCTCTCTGTTACATTTGACCAAGTAAAGACTGCTTTTCAGCCAGGAGGTACCAGTTGTTAATCAAAGTCAAAATAGCAGCCCAAAAAAAGAAAGAAATCAACTAAATAAAAATCGTACAACTTCTATTGCAGCTTCAAGCCTTTTAACCTCCCTAATGGTTCACATGGAGTTTGTTTTTCGGACTGGGAACATAAAAACTGACCATACCCGCAGAAAACTGTGTAGGTCCTCTATCCAGCCACTGCTATTCCAGGAGTCCCAGGACCACACCTTCTGCGTCATCAGTAACGTAGAGGCTGGGCAACGCCATAGACCTCCATTATAATGGAGGGATGTCGGTTTCCCAGCCCTTGTCGCCAGCGTAATTGATGACACCAGAGACGTGGACAGGGACTGGGGAAAGGCGGGAAATTTAAGCAAAGTACAGTGCATTCTGCTGCCATCACCGTACCACTAGAAGCTGACCGCTGAGGTTACGACTTCAAAAATACAGAGGTCACACCATTGCTGCAGAAGGGTTAATTGTGTCAAATCACCAACTGCTCAATTTATTAACCATTAGGAAAACAGCAGTCATTTAAAAACCTCTTTATTACAGAAGTCACAAAAGTCTAATTTCTTAATCAAGGTGCAGTCAAGATTTCCAAAGAAAGAAAAAATAAAACTT
>CM070036.1:130422886-130447963 GCA_036250615.1 Ptychadena robeensis | reverse complement strand
ATACTAGCAGCTGCAGCACTGGACGAGATGATGCCGTCCTGACCGCTAGGGCGGTTAAAGTCCCGTGGAGTCTCTAGTCTCCACATAGGGGGGATGATTGATGGGGGGGTATGGTGATGCCCCCCCATTACACTCTGCATTTTTGAGGTTTTGCTATATGTAAACCCGCAGAGATGCAGAGTATTGGTGGACTCGCCAATCTCTTCTAGGCCCAGGGCAGGTTTTTTTCAGCACATCCCCGGCATCAGCGATGATGCTTGGAACATTTCGGGGGAGAGACAGCCAAGAAAGCGCATCATGGGCAGAACGCTCAGCAGGTAAAAAAAAACCAGCAGATTCCTATCATTAGATCAGTGCAGTGTGGCAAAATGTATGATCTTGTTACAAAGACAAGAAGGTGTTCTAATTAAAACACCTCTGTGCTTTTGTTTTACATTTATTTTAAAAAAAATTTATACAATTACAGAAAAGTTATTTTGCTTTGTATAAATCTAAATAACAAATACAGGTTTCAAACTCGCAAAAAAGATTTCACATGGCATCTAGGACGACATTTTTTCTATTTTTTTTTTCTCGAAATCCCAACTGAAAAAATACATCCCAAATTCTACACATCTTAACTTCAGAAGTGAAATCTAACCATAGAAGTACTGAGAGCTGGTTACAGAGGACAATTTGTAAAGGGACAGTACAAGCCAACTATGAACAAAGACTGAAAAACAGAAGAGCGGTGATTTCTAAAATAAATTCACAAAAATATTTGCGGTATGGGCTCTGGAATTCTTATATGAACCTCTGCATTCTCCATACACGTAAAGATCCTCATCACTGTCAAGTTCACAAAGAAAAAAAAGCATGTTCAACACAATAAATAAAAATATAAACCTATAGTCTAGTGCAGCAATGGGCAAACTTTGGCTTCTTAATTTGATAAAGGGGTGGACCAAGAGCCTGTAATGGCCGACCCACCATAGGTGTGCCAATTCCATGCATCGCCGGCATCACTAATGATGGTGGTGATGTGTAATACGCGATGTGTGACAGGGACATTGTTATCTTTTTCAATTTAAATTGCGCCTACAAAAAAAATCTAATTCAAGATATTCCCTAGAGCATGAGGATGCGTCCACAGTGTCATTACATTATCACCACTGCATCGTCCCCAAGGCAATGTTTGGACACCTTTAGGCATTATTTGCACTCATTGCAAAGAACAGAGGGAAGCATCTTTTCAAAAAAGAGACAAAGGCCCGAAAAGGGGAGGTAGAAAAACGGGCAGAATCCGATCCCCAGGCCTTAGTTTGCCCACCCCGGCCCCAGTAAGTTGTCTGGCCCAATCAATCTAGATTTATATGAGGCAATGAGGTCCGTACATACTTAACTTAACATAAGTTACCTGTACTCCAATGTCTCATAGAGCAAAGTTGTAACAATCTGGTTACATCTCCTAAGATGGGAAAGCATTCATACCTGGCTGCTAAATGTACAGGTCTAGGCAAGATGGCACCTTTCATACATGTAGTGTCTATGTTAGTTTTCATGACACAACCAACACAGCCGAGTGGGGATGACATGTATATCCAGTATACAGTTTAACTTTTCCACATGCCATGCGCGCTTACAACACCTGATGTTGCTCTAATCTGTTTCTTCATTTGAGCCATCCATGGTTCCTTCGAGACCACATGTTGGAAAACCTTGGTCTAAATCCATTACATTAATTGAGGACAGCAAGTCTCCATCCAATGTAATGGCCGGGCTGCAGCTGAACGGCACACAGGCGGCTGTGATCAGCTAGCTGCTGTGTATGTAAAGGAGGCGTGACCAGCACGTCTCTCTGTGAGGGGAGAGGGGGCGTGCAGGCTGGATGACTCTGCTTCTCCAGCTGGGGATAAGCAGAGACCCAGGGGACCGGGGAAACCAGGTCCCCATTGTACGGTAATTGATGTGCCGCACATTAAATACCGTTCAATTGACCCGCGATCAATCACAGCGTGGTGACGTCACCACGTTGTAATTGATCGCCGGTCGATTGCACAGGAATCTACCTATGTATGCCCAGTTTAAGCCAAAATTTATAAAGCTAAACTTTTGTGATGTGATCCACAGGCTCTCCTGTGCAGGCACTCAGACGATGTTTAGATAACCCCATGACAGGTCTATGCCAAATGGCAAAAACCGACTGGTGAACACCTCATGACGCATTTGCCACGCATTTGCCACGCATTTGCCACGCAGTTGCGGCAATTGCTCGTTTACAGTGTGGTTAAAAACTGCCCGTGTAAACCTCTAATTCTCCTTGAATTTTGCTTGCTGAGGTTGATATTCATTTAGAAAATGTTTGAAGGAAATTGTAAACAAGTTCTCTGTAGACAGATATAAGTAAAATAATAAAACACAAGCAATGTCAAATTTTTTTTTCCTTGAACAAGAAAGTTTTATTGAGATACAGAATCAAAATGCAACGAACCTTAAAATTATACAAACAATAATTACTGTTCTCCATACAGTACATATAAAATAAAGCAGTGCCTGTCTATTGATTATAGAATGAAACAATCCAGATGTCCCCACTTTTCATCATATAAACCTGTCCTCAAGTCCAAACTGTCAAGCATGGTATTAAGAGCAGATCCATATCTCCTGAACATGAGTCCATTTTGGACAACCACAGTCCCCAAATCTGAATTTATGTTCACAACCAAATGTCAACATTTTAGTCAACAAGTCAATTAAAAATAATTTGCACATAACTTAAACAGGCACTGAAGTTAAATCTAAGAACCAAACCAGTGCTTTGCCCCAATTCTAGGCACTCATACCTAACTCTCCTGCTACTTTAGGAATACCAAAAAACCATTGCTCATTCCATGTGAAAGAATTGGGCCAATCACTAAGCACCAAATTTGTCCAAACGGATATTTTCAGTAGCACACACAGGAAGACTCCTTCATGGGAAGAGATGGTAAACGTGTAATTTGTGTGTTTTTGGCATGTATCAAACTCACAACACACAATATAAAATGTAACAAATGAAAAGCCCGGAAGGAGCCACAATCACAGATACACTGTTGCTGTTGGGATCCTGCTTTCGATGCTACATACTTTCTTTCATGGTTTTAACAATAAAAATGGACTGTGATTCAGCAACAGTGTATCCATGATTGCTGCTGCTTCCGGGATTTTCATTTGTTACATTTTGGCTATTGAGGGCTGACATGGACCTCTACTCAGGACCCTGCATCGGACTGTTGATATACTTCAGCCTATCCCACATACACGGCATCACCTTTTTTTCCCTTTTGAAATAAGTGGAGTGCAGACATTTCCTCTTAGACACAACATAAAATGTTAAATTCAAAAACAACCTTTATTGTAAAATAATCTTATAAATAATAAAACGCCTAAAACCAATAAACAACAAAACATATGAACTAAAATAACCAAAATGTGTATACCATCAGTTATGAAGGCGGTGTTGTTGTTTTTCTTTTTCGCCTTTTCTTTATAATACCTATGGAAGAATGAAAGAAATTCCACAATCAATAATGTACTAAAGAATCAGGTATTTTGTGACTATTTGTGTGCCTCTGACATTATATTTTATTTTGTTAAAATCTTGGGCGTTACAGTGTTTTCATGCCATTTTCTTCGACCCCATATGGGTGATCGCGGCAAAGTACACTGCACTCTGCTGTGATTCCCTGCCCTCCCCCCACCCATATGGGGCTGGTAAAAATGGTGTGAAAAAGCTGTAACCCCCAGTATGTACCATCGTCCCACCAGACATTGAGATGCCAACACTGTGGACCAGAAAATCAATGTAACATGGAGGTCTATGGTGCCACCTCTTTGGCATCATGGATGACACCCAAGACGTGTCAGAACGGATCAGTGAGCCTGTAGTGATGCAGAAATGCTGCAGGTTTGCAGAGCATGCACAGACACCGTTTGTTTTAAGAACTGTGACTGTACTGGGTTTGGGCATAACTCCCAGGAGGCTAATGACTAAAGGTTACCACCTTACAATCTAACCATACTATTTCTGTACAATCAACTTTTGTTCTGCTAAAACCATGTAATATGAGGACCTTTCTAAACCTTCCAATCACTATGTATTCTATCAGGGAGGACCCGGCACTACATAGCAGTGATATATACCTTCCAATCACTATGTATTCTATCAGGGAGGACCCGGCACTACATAGTTGTTGTTAGCTCTAAAATAAATTGTATGGAGGGATTGATGGTGTATGGGCTTTAATGTACAGTCTGTTATGTCCTCCTACAGGGTCTGATCTTTGAGGTCACGCTGGTTTGCTATTATGCACCCAATACCCAACAGGCTAGATTTTTTGCGCACTTGCTCCAAGTGGTGTCAACCCATACCAAGGGCACCTTTCTCTTGATGGGGTACTCTAAAACCTTTCTTCAGCCCGCCCTTGATAGGTCCCCCTCCCTAAATCTCCACCAGCAGAATCATCCACCTCCCAGGGAGCATTGTCTGCGGGAGCTCCTACTAAAGCCTGCCATGCACACGCCGATGTGTGTAGCAGACTAGTCCTGATCTCTTTCCGGGAGGCTAACGTGATGACGTCATCACGTTAGCCTCCCGTTGCATTATGGGCCCCTCAATCGCCCGGGAACCCTGTTGTGTGCGGCCATAAGCTGCAATGAAAACCCGCTTCATTGCAGCTTATGTCATCGGCTTTCATCGGCTCCCATCAGGCCATATACCGATCGACATGTCCATTCTCTAGCCGCCAGAAGTGGGGCCACCGAATTAGCGGATGAATTTTAACCTGAACTGACCGCGCAGCACGCACGCCCCGCGTCAGAAAAAAAATCGGCCACCCTTATCGCATGGTAATGGATAGCATTACCCACAATCTAGTTAAAAACCCTGAAAGAGAGATCCTTTCAATAAGGACTCACCTCTATTCAACCCACCCACCATGCATAGCCACTCCCAAATTGACAACATATTCTCCTATCCTCCAATCCGCAATGCCTTCCCGCTTGTCGACGCAAAAATCATGTCCAATCACGTGATGCTAGGCTGCCTGGCCCTAACACATACAATTCACCTACTTTCCGCTGGAGGCTCAATGAATCCCTGCTGTCATTTCCTGAGGTAGTAGCTTCTGTGAAAAGGATGCTCGCATCCATGTCCTCCATTTTGTATTTTGGCGTACATTTTGTCTCCAATAAGTAGTGATACAATATTATAATATGCTTGCATAGTATTTTTCCAGTCTCTCTGCTGGTGATATATCTCTTTGCTTAGATTTCAGCCCACGTTTTACGCAAGAACGCCTCAGAAGCAAGAAGTGAAACTCAACAGATAAGACCGCAACGTGCCACATCTCGATTCCACATTTTGGTTCCTCATCTGGGCTCCTCAGAAAAGAACAAGAAAGGAGATGACACGTCCTCAGGGTGACACGTAGCCGCCCTGCACGTAGCCATCCTGCGTGCATCAGATGACCACGCTTTATAGAGACTATAAAGGGAACTGGGGTGGGGGGCATGGCTTCACTTCTCGTTCAGATGGCACTATGAATTAGTCATTAGCTGCTTGTATGTCTGATTCGAGAATTCCACATGTGAATAAATAATCCTTTACTTCTGAACTGAACTACTTCTCCTCTGGTGTTTCGGTATTTTAGGATAAGCACCGGCTATCCCTTTGACACTTCTCTTCTAATCGGCCATAACCAGTTATTTTATGGAAAATGCCTCACATGATCTGCGTTCTAAAACCTTCTTGTGAGCACATAAAGCCACCCTATGAAATGTCCTCATCAAATTGGCCTCCAGAAGAAAGAAATCTCGCTTATAGAAGATCACTACACTATCAGCCCAGTTGGAGCAGCTAGAGGCCTCTTAAACAAGATCATCTTCTGGCAACCCGCCAACAGCTGGATCGAGTGAGGCTGGAGTTCAATCTGCTCCTTAAGCATTAAGCAGAGTGGCAATTGCAGTGGACTTAAAGACACTTTTACACCTGCTCCAAACAACTGCATGCCCAGCGCAAACTCCGCACTCCTGTATACCTTAGGCTCCCGGATGGCTCCATCTCGGTTAACCCCAACACCATAGTCTCGCAATTCATGAACCATCTTTCAACCCTATACCAAAAGCCACCCCACTTTTCCCTCCCTCAGGGCGAAGCCCTTCTAGCAGACATCACACTCCCTCCCCTCTCCCTCCTATTGTATGAGACATTAGCGACAGAAATCACTGATCTAGAGGTGGTGCAAGCCATCAAATCTTTAAAGACCTCTAAAGCGCCAGGCCCTGATGGCTTCTGCCCCTCCTACTATAAGAAATTCTCCCACCTGTTGATTCCCCACCTCACCGCTCTCTTCAATCACCTCTACTCTCACCCCCCGACCCCTTTTCCTCTTCCTCTCTGAAAGCAAACATCGTTATGTTGCCTAAACCAGACAAGGATCCCGTGGATGTTCACAACTATAGGCCTATCTCACTTCTGAACGTTGATGTGAAGTTGTTGGCTAAGGTTCTCACAAACAGACTAAACACCTTCCTAGACCAACTGATCCATAAAGATCAGGTTGGGTTTGTTCCCACTAGACATGCCCTGTGCAATGTATGGAGCGTGTCGCATCTGCTACATAGATTACAACAAGACGGTCTACAGGGTATGCTCCTATCACTCGATGTTCAGAAGGCGTTTGATTCTCTATCCTGGGAATACCTCTCTTGTGTCTTACGCAAATGGGGTTTCCCGCCACCCTTTCTAGCCTTTAGCAACCCGTCAGCCACAGTCTCCTATCCAAGGCTGCCCCCTCTTGCCCTTACTTTTCATTTTGGTAATCGAGTCCCTGGCCCACCTCATACGGGACAACCCCAACATACAGGGGGTTCTACAAGGTACCACTTCCCAAAAGCTGAGCCTTTTTGCAGACCATCTACTGCTTTCCTTAAAGCTAGCCATACACGTGCAGGATTCCATGGCCAATTGATCACTCACCCAATCGATTCCGGCGATTCTGCCGGGAATCGCAGGTGTGATCAATCGGCCAATTAAGAGTATCCATCGCTGCATACCACCTTGTCCAACGGATTCCGGCACGATTCCACCTCCGATTCCACCTCCGATTCCACCTCCGATTCCACCTCACAAATGGCAACTCCCCCTGATGTGTGCAGAATCGGATCAAAAAGACCAACATGTTGGTTCTCTGTCGGATCCGATTCTGGGCCCCCGAACGATCGGACGTGATCGGACGGACAAGGTGGGCTGCACACGATTCTGGCACGATCGATTCACGTGCACGCGCCCGGAATCGATCGGCCCGGAATCCGGCCGGAATCCGACCCGTGTATGGGGGCCTTAACACAACCTGTAATCTCCCTACCTAATCTTTTCTCTTCTGGACCTGGACCAATTGCTCAGCCATCTTTGGCCTTCACATCAATTATAACAACTCAAGGGCTCTCAACATCTCCCCCCCCCCCCCCCCCCCCCCCCCCCCACCTCTCTACAAACTCAGTTCTCCTTTGCTTGGTCACCCTCTTCCCTCCCATATCTGTGGGTCCAACTTTCACCTACCCTATCCTCTCTCTATCAGGTCAACTAATTACTATCTGATGAACACCTACCTCTCTACCTCTCAGGGTCAATGCAATTAAGAGGACACTCTCACCCAAGATCCTTTATCTATTTCGATGCCTGCCCGTTTCTGTGCCTCCCTCCACTACAGAAAGCAATATCTTCATTCATATGAGAACGTTTGGCTACCATGGAAAAATCATGCCCACAAAGAGATGCCTTCTTTCAATGTCTGACCAGTGACCCCTTCCCCAAACTTGCCCCCCCCCCCCAACCCCCTCTGTCTTCTCCATGTTGTTGTTGCCACTGTATATATTCGTTTTGCATTGTTTGTTTCCCCTTCGTTTTGGTAGTCTTTTTGAGACCAGTGACAGTTTTAAACTCTGCAAAAGTAGGATAAACAGTTGTAACACTGAACTGAGCCAATGGTTTAGAAAAATCCACCATATAATTAAAACCTTTGAAGCAATAGAACCAAACCCCAAATAACCCAAGCACATATTTATTAAAGGCACATTAACCAAAGTTCTATAAGGAGGAGGGGAAGAACATTCTCGATGCACAAAGAGTTATGTTGTAAATCTGTTAATCTATCTAGAGCAGGAGTGGACAAACTTTTTGACTCATGGGCCACTATGGGTTTTTACACTTATCTCAGAGGCCGGACAAAGAGCCAGTAAGGGCCGCTCGCCATAGGTGTCATAAGTCCTCGAAAAGGGAATGGGAAAATAAAGAAATAAAAAAATAATATTCAGGCAAATTACAGTCTCTATGAGGAAACCCAAACAATCTTCCTCTAGGTATTATCTACACTTATTGCAAACGTGTGAGTGGAGCCAGGACATCTTGACACCAAGGTGACAGAGCAAAATTAAAAGACTAAACGGGCTGGTTTTAGCCCCTGTGCCTTAGTTTGCCCACATCTGATCTAGACTATCAATATCAAAGTATTATCAGTGAATTTACAGGAAATGAAGTCGACCTCATGTCAACACTAGTGATAGACTGTAGACTGCGACATAGTTGGGTTCGCAATAAGCTTTGCCTGTTTGTATTCCCATTTGAGAACTCGGCTAACCCCTCTTATTTTTAGTTAAAAGCAAAGCCCTTAACAGGGCATCATCATTAAAATTCTTGGGTAAGGGGAAGAGGGCACATAAAAAGATTGCACTAAACTATGTTTTTCCACAAATTAGGTCAAGAAATTGATCTCTATTATAAAGTCACCCACCTACAACATGCATTTATAATTTTAATGAAATCCTAATTCAGTAATTATTTGTGTAAAATAAAATCATCCATCATAGTATTAATACCAAACTCCCTTCAGGCATGATACCTGGCTGGGCAGGAAAGGCAGAGGGGCAGGTATACAGCTTAAGATTACCATTTTCCTCTTTCCCTTAAAGGCCAATTGTATTTGATGTGCATCTTCCCATAAATCGCACAAATCCCCATCCAAAGTGGTGCACAGCCGATTCTCGGCGTCGATCTGCTGGGAAATCGACAATCTTAACATGTATGGGGTGCTTTACTGATAGTAATACTTGTTTAATTTGCCTTTGAATTAGAACATATGCCTATGATGCAACTGAAAACTGATTTAAAAAAAGTGAAGCAAAAGGAGGCAAACATTCCAACATGTTTAGTATTAACCACCCTGGCAACAGTACATGCGCAATTTGTTCGTAAAACAAACTGCACCGGTACTGGGTGTTTTGCGAGCCAGCTGATTGCTTCTGGCCCTGTGTTTTTAGCATCATCGGTGATGCCAAAGGGGCGGGGCCACTTTTCCCATCCCACATTACCAGCACCTCGATGAAGCCGGCGATGTGTAGAGATGCGGGGCAGGAAATCACAGCAGAGCCTGCACACGTAATGCCCAGGAGGTTAAAGAACCTGTTGTGAAAATATTAAAACAAAAGGCCGTAGTATGAATCTATAGTGGGTATTTGTTATATAAAAAATGTAACTGTAGTGCATTTTCTAATAAAGTAAAGTACTAGCAGGCAGATTCCACAACTTTACAATTCTAAAATCCACACTATTCATTGTGCAATTCACGCCTTTGTTATACTATTCTCTTTAAAAAGCAAACTTGATTAATTGGAAAATGTAAAAAATATTCAGTTTTAATTAGAATAGACAAGTTCCAAATCTAGAAGATAGAAGTGTGACCTACCTCAATCGGTCCTACTGACATAAGCAGGTTTTTCAAATGGTGATCGGTGGTTGACGAAGAAAGCCCTTCAACTGACACCGCGCAAGTCTGAGGAGCGCGCTCCTCCACACGAAGGTTTTGTTTATTTGGCATCAAGCGCCCGCGTCCCATCTGTCCACCACCTCCTCTGCCTCTCCCTCGCATAATGACCTGCCAATATGAGAATTCTTAAAGACGTTCTTAATAAAATGACATTAAAATGAATATGACATTATAATAAGAATAATGGGAATCAATACTTAAGACTACATGAAGCAGGTCAAATTTTTTTGTAAGCAATAACTAGAGTACCGTATACACTCAAGCATAAGCCAACACGAATATAAGCAGAGGTACCTAATTTTATCTAAAAAGCTAGTCAAAAGGTTTTGATTTGAGTATAAGCTGAGGGTGGGAAATGCATGTGGTGTTTTCGAATTGAAATTCCACCATCTCTAGTAAAAATTAACAATATGTCTGCCATCCAAGTTTGTTTACATTTCGGGAAGACTAGAGATAGAATACCGAATATACAGTACAGGCCAAAAGTTTGGACACACCTTCTCATTCAATGTGTTTTCTTTATTTCATGACTATTTACATTGGTAGGTTCTCACTGAAGGCATCACAACTATGAATGAACACATGTGGAGTTATGTACTTAACAAAAAAAGGTGAATTAACTGAAAGATGCTTTATATTCTAGTTTCTTAAAAATAGCCGCCATTTGCTCAGATTACTGCTTGGCATTTGCTCTTGGCAATCCTTGATTAACAGATAGTTAAAGTTTTCCAACAGTCCAGAGGTGTGTAGCACTTGTTCGCCCCATTGCCTTCACTCTGCGGTCCAGCTCAGCCCAAACCATCTCGATTGGGTTTTGTTCCGGTGACTGTGGTGGTTCAGGTCATCTGCCGCAGCACTCCACTGGTCTAATGTCCATTCCTTGTGTTTCTTGGCCCAAACAAATCTATTCTGCTTGTTGCCTCTCCTTAGCAGTGGTTTCCTGGCAGCTATTCGACCATAAAGGCCTGATTCACACAGTCTCTTCTTAAAGTATGGTACAGACGGCTCGATATTTGTCAGATATCGGCAGAGCCGGGGAGACGGCTCTGCTATCTCCCCGGCTCTGCTGAAGCTTTGCCTGTGGCTGAAGCTTTGACCAGCGGCAAAGCATCGGACATCGGCCGTATTGACGGTCATGTCCGACATTGCTGTTTTGGAGTGGGATTGATTTGTCCCGCTTGAAAACAGCGATGGGGCATATTATATGGGTAAGATAGATGGCCGTGAGCGCACACGGCGCTCACAACGGCCATCGGTTTGACCCATATCTCCATGTCTGTACCCTGCTTAACAGTTCTAGAGATGTCTGCTGCTAGAACTCTGTGTGGCATATATCTGGTCTTTGATCTGAGCTGCTGATAACTTGCATTGTCTGAGGCTGGTGACTCGAATGAACAGTCAGAAGCAGAGGTTACCTTGGTCTTCCTTTCCTGGGTCGGTCCTCATGTGTGCCAGCTTCGTTGTAGGGCTTGAAAGTTTTTGCAACTCCACTTGAGGACACATTTAAAGTTTTCGCAATTTACCGGACTGACTGACCTTCATTTCTTAAAGTAATGATGGCCACTCGTTTTTTCTTTTGTAAGCTGCTTGGTTCTTGCCATAACATGAATTTTAACAGTTGTCCAATAGGGCTGTCGGCTGTGTAGTAAACTGACTTCTGCACAAAACACAACTGCTGGTCCCCACCCCATTTATAAAGCATGAAAATCCACAAAATACCCCAGATAAGGCTTCACCCCTGTGAAGTGAGACCTGTTGAAGTTCATCAAGAGAATGCCAAGAGTATGCCAAGCAGTAATCTGAGCAAATGGCGGCTATTTTGAAGAAACCAGAATATAAAACATGTTTTCAGTTATTTCACCTTTTTTTGTTGAGTACATAACTCCACATGTGTTCATTCATAGTTTTCTTAGTATATACGCCATCTTAATTATATCTAATTGCATCAAGAGTTATCCTTTTCTTAAAAAAAAAAAGACTGCCGTTTAAAGTCCAATGTGTGCGCTTAGAACTTAATATACTGGGGACTGGGTGCCACAATGTTCTTTGGATCTACGATATAAGGAAAATACTTTGAGTTATTACTGAGGTTTAAATCTTGTTTTATTTTATGTAACCAGTCATATACACATTCTTTAATCTCTCAAATTTTATTAGATATACAGCATACACGGGCAGATCCCCTTGCAACAGATGCCCAGTCGAGCACAGCACGATGGCGTCATTGCGCTGCACCCAAGCTTCATCGATATTGAGGCGCAGCACTTAACATGGACTATCTCACCAATCTATAAAAGACTACAAGGCCGGACTCCTGATGTTCTTATGGAAGGGGATTCTCCTCTCTCTTCAAATAATTACCACATTCCATTTCCATCTCTCAACCTGAAATCCAAATGTGTCAACTTGAAGAAACTTCAGTTTCTGGTAGGTTTGGCTCATTTTAACTTTGTGGTGAGAACACCAAGAAAATGATTGGCGTTTCTGGTAAATAACACATAATATACAATGCTATTTATTAAGAAAAGTTTAGGTAAGGGGTGCTTTGGGAGGTTCAGAAGGCATTATGGGTATTGTCATTATTTCTTATGGGAAAAATATAAGTCTTGACTTACAAACAACCCTTGGGAACCTATTAAGTTTGTTAGTCAAGGGTCCACTGCCAGGGAGTTTACAAAAATATAAAAAATATTAATAAATATATTTAAAACAGAAGCTTTTGATAGTAAACTTAAAATTCTATTGCAGACATGGGCAAACTACCTTCTCTAGAAGACCATAACAATCATCCTCTAGGCATTATCTCCACTGCTTGCGTGGAACAAGCAGAGGTGAGTCAGAGGGCAATGGTACCAAGGTGACAAAAGGGGTCGATTCAAAGACTAAAAGGGCCGGCTAAGACCCACTGGATGTAGTTTGCTCCAGCTATTTAGGTGATAAAAAAAATGTTCAGGGGTTTTGAAGCCAAGTCAAATTTGTCTTACACTTGAGTATATTTTGCAATACCGTGGACCCTTGACTTACAAACTTAATTCGTTCTGAAGGGTTGATTGTAAGTCAAAACCATTTATCCCATAGGAAATCATGGAAAATACAATAATCTGCTCTGGACCTCCCAAATGACTACTTACTTAATCTTTTCATACTGTACACACCAGTCAAGTTGACATCTCTTTTCTGCTCTATTGTCCTACCTTTGTAGGACCATGATGCACTGAAAATGCACTGATCGTCCTCAGCACAGAGGCAAATTCAAAGACACCTATGTGGTCCTTGCTTACACCCCCATGGATGCTTATATATCTAGACTGAGAGGCAAGTTTCTGAACACCTCTGGGGTCCCTGGGTGCAACCTCAAGGCAATAGATTGTACTGGCTGTAAGTAATAAAATGTCATTTACACTTTCTGCCACAGGAGGGTGCCTGGAAACCATAAACGAAGCACACACATGTAAATGTACCAATACCTGTACACTGGCTTCTGGACGGAAATTTCATTGTATATCGAAACTTTGGTTGTATATGGAAATGAAAATTTTGGTCGTATATCTAGGGTTCACTGTTCTAAAATATTGGCTTTCAGCACAGCCGGCTTTTACATGTTATTGGTGTTAGATGATCATACTGGGTATGTGGTTAAAAGCTAAAACACAGTGCCTCTGCCCACACTATGGGAACGACAGGTCAATCTGAAATAATATAAGCAGATAAGCAGATCCAATGCATGATTGTAAAAGATGAATTGGTTTCTGCGACAGGAGACATTAGCATAACACTGACTACGAGATCTGTTATTACCACATACAAACGTGTACAAGAGACGCAGCCTGTCCGCGTCTGAGAAAAATAAAGATGTTTTGAATGGCTCATAGCAGAGCGTGTTTAGGATGGATGGTGCTTTTCAATGAAGATGAAGAGAGCTGCCAAGCCTTCAGTCAGTGTGTTAAGTGTTCACATACAAAGTGTTGCTGCTGTCAAGGTTCCTCCAATTTGACAGATCAAATCTTATTTTCCTCCTCAAACCCCAACAAGAGAGATACTGCCGACGTACATTCCGCTCAGCAAATTGATTAATCCCTCTCAACAGAAATCGCATCTCTTGATTACGACTAGGAGACGTTAAGCGGCATTATTCTGAAGTGACAACACTTGACAAATTCCCAAACTGCCTTGCTCTCAGCCTATTGTCGCTGACATTAACCCCGATGAAAAATTAATTTCCCTTATCTTTTTCTAAGCTCCAAAACCCAAATCCTGCAAACAGACTTCTCTCTTTTTTTTGTAAAGGTATTATGAAAACCTCAGGAAGATTAATTGCATGTCTTCAGGTGACACTAAATTAATTTCCGTGCCTGTGACATTCGACAGTGTATATTGAGAGGACAGATAACATTGTGAGGATACACAGCAGGACACTGGAGCCGCGTCCCAGGGCAGCATCTTATGAATTGCGCTGTGATAAGGCCACTACCTCACTGTCATTGCCGCTGTTACTGATCTCCGATCTGACGACACGGGCTCCTACCAGGTCTGACAATGTTGTGGCCTTGCAATAAACACGTTGCCTAACCAGGGAGATGCAGTAGACGCGCCAACAAACAGTCTCATAACAATATGTTCTGGAATCCTAAATCACTGACATTTTCTAAAAGGTACCAAGTACTCTGGGCAGAGAAACCGAGTAAAGAGTAAAACTAGGGTAATCGCCCTTCATGACATACACAGACCACAGACACCAACAATAAAAAAATTACACACAGTTTATGAATTATTAAAACGTTTGATAGTGATTTAAAGAAAACTGACAATTCCTGGACAACTAATATGAAAGACACTTAGGCAATGTAAACCTGTCTTTATCTAAACTTAAAGTGTGAAGTATTACTTACAGTGAGCAGTCACCCTGTATGGTGCTCAAATAAACATGGCACCACTCAACACAACAACTATTTAAAGTAAAATACTAAGCTCTCCAAAAGTTGTCAACACAGGATATGACAATTAGGCTTCATTGCCAAGCTTAAGGCCTAGACTCCACTGGGTGTCCTGTGCCCCCCCCCCTTTCCCCCCATAAAATCTACAGGCTATCCCGCTCCAAAAAAGAATAGATCGAACAGGGATCCGACATGTTAGTAAATCCATGTTCAATTACCATTCATTTGGCTGGGGACCGGGGGGGGGGGGGTTATGCTAGTGCAAGAGATGGCATTAGGGGTGCACCATCAGTGGCATCGGTGGGGGGTAACCAAGAGAGGCTGGGTGGGAGCGTTAGGATGTCACTTCCGGGAAGTGATCTACTGGGCAATCTGTGCAAAGCTGGTAATGGAGGGGCCCACATTGCCAGCATCATCAACGATGTGAAGAGTACAGTGTACTCCTGTTGAAATCAGTGCGATACAGCCCAGGAGG
This sequence comes from Ptychadena robeensis, assembly GCA_036250615.1. Lineage (NCBI taxonomy): Eukaryota > Metazoa > Chordata > Amphibia > Anura > Ptychadenidae > Ptychadena > Ptychadena robeensis. The sequence continues at coordinate 130,432,712 of CM070036.1, read as the reverse complement.
TCAATGAATGTATGTGGAAAGGAGTTCGGGGGATCTGGCTAGCCTTTCACACATTTAAAGTTGATAAAAAAAGTAGTAAAAAAGTAGATAAAGCAATAGTTGACGATTATGTGGCTATGTTTAGCTTTTTTTTAGTTCCTTGATTATTATTTATTTTCTCAGCATAAATTTTTTTTAACTTCTCAATATAAATAAATAAAATTTTATCCAGCTAAAATAATCTAAAACGTAGTCATGAATCTGTTATAGACAGCAATACATTTGACAATTTCCTTAATGCCACCAATCTCACCCATTATTATTACACCGCCTATCCAACCCATAAAACTCTGTAGACAGATGGACAGTGTGGAGGGGGCAGTTTTCATTAAATAAGGAAATTAATATTAAACAGAAAAATGCTTCCCAATAACGGAGACAACAAAATGTAGCAAGTGGCCTTTACATTCAGAGAATAAGCCTATCCAAGCAAAGGTAATGTATTAATCAGAAGGACAGATTTCTGCCCAGTGGCCTTAAGGAAGAGACTCTGTAGGGGTTTCCTTTTGTCGGCAGCATCATTTCTGCAATAATAAACAGCCACATATACTCAACTTTTTGGAAAGAAGGAGGAAAGAGAATTATGAATAAACTCTTAATATAAAACAGATAATTTATACATAAAACCCTTGTTGGCGTTCGTCTCCTCTAGATCTCCTGTGGGGCCAAGTATCTTTGAAAACATATGGGTGATCAATCTCAAATGTTTGGAGAGCGCTGACATCCTCAAGTTGAGAGCACAATTAAAACCCAATCTGTCTGCCAGTAGGGCTTTCCTCTGCACTCCTCAGATTGGAGACTGGCGCTTTCCCTAGAAATCAGTTGATTGCTGATCTGTTTTGCAGGTCCCCTACCTAACAATCACCTAATACTGGCACATCTGCGCGCTGATAAGACATCGCCGATAAATACTAAAAGCGGCATGGGAAAGGAAACAACAAAGCTTTCCATGTCACAAATCCGTACTGCTCAATGATGCATTCTGCTGACCCACAGAATAAATAGTGACCTTTACATTAAAAAGAAGGCAATCATGTGTCTACACTATGTTTTTCTGCAAGGTCTTCCTGCGCTTCAACTGCGGAGAAAACCGCGTAGTGCAGCCACCCCCTGTATTCCCCTATGGGAAATTACATGCCAGGCTATACTGGCGTGTCATGACTGCATTTGGGTGAGGTGCGGCAGCAGATTTACACCACCCGGCCGGGCCTGAAACAGGTACCTCTCCCATTGTTTACCAGCAAGCAGCACCCGATGCGTTTCCGAGCAATAATAGTAAGTATAAGATATGGCAAATACCGCACCCTATATACCCTGGACTTGCACAAGCCATCATGTCCATAAATCCACTTGCGGTTTCTGGAACAGCGTAGACCTTAGGCTATGTTTCCATGGAGTTTGGCAGTTCGCCAAGGTCCCTCTATCAATGCATCTATGACATGTCTTTAATACATTCACTATGTGTCAGTCAGCGCATCCATATCTGAGTTAGGCTCCGTTGCATTAATGTCGACACAGAGCTCTACATTGAAAATAACCCAAGGGAGCACAACACATCAACGTATAAGGAAACAGGATTATTGAGTATAGTGGAATGCATCAACATCCCTCCATTCAAATGGAGGGGTTTTGATGCAGTGGCAACATAGCTTTAAAAAGAACATTTTGAGTCAATAACGGATTGTTTGTTTCTGTTCAAACACATAAGTGCCCCTTGTCCCACCATTTAAAAGACCCAAACATGAAAATGCAGATGGGTTTTAGGTATTCGTTCAGAAAAAACATATTGTGTAGCTGGAAGAGTGCAGAGCAGCAATACAACAAATAGTTGGTATGAATGAATCATCCTACTTGTATTACAAAAATACTGAATTTTTGTGAGGACCCACCCTGGTACTCAATCTCTACAAATAGTGTTGGAAGTAAACACAATGACACGAAGGTTGATTGGTTGCAGTTTATTATTTTATATGTTTTATTTTCTATATATACGATGGTTTGTTGATTCCACAAGGATATGTTTCCTATGAATGGGATGGTCACTGTTTCAAATAAGGAAAATAGGATGTGCCCTTCTATATGAACTCAGCTCTAGCCACGATCTCCCTGTACAAGGACTTCATCGAACCATCAACACATACAGCTTGTAGTCGCACGGTTCTTCTATATCTGGCCTTCATTGGTATATCTGTTTAAAGTCAATGGGGACACAAACTTTTCGGCATTAAAATCACTCTAAAACACTCAGGGAAAGGGCTAGAGGGCTGCAAGGCACCAAAATGACTACGAGAACTGGACTAATGATCTGCAAACAATAGCGGATAGCAAAATGACTTAAAAAAACCATCAAATAAAGACAAATTGTCATGAAGATCCAATTGAAATAGGAGGAGGTCAGTATGGAGGAGGGGGCAATGCAGCCCACGGTGAAGTCAATAGTTGGTACTATTAGGCCCAGAATACATCTCATTTCTCACCCACAAGAGTTGCCACTACACCACAGGCAGAGAAGGCCGCAAAAGCCATGACACTCCCATAACACAGTGTGGGACACATGGAAGGACAGCATTTTAAATGGAAGCAATTTAGAAACGCTGGCATTCAGGGCCTCCTCCCAAGTGCACAAAGCCTATTTTTTTTCCTCTTGGAGACAGTAAAGGGGGCATTAAACCCCACATTTGTGGCATAGTTGCCACTACACCACCAATGGGAAAGACCATGACCATAGTACAGTGGAATTGGTCAGCCGGAAACCACAGAAATCCTGGCATTCAGGGCCTCAAAGCCTCATTTTTTCCCCCCTTGGAGACAGTAAAGGGGGCATAAAACCCCAGCTTCAAGAAGTACACACATTTGGGGCACAGTTGCCACTACACTACCAATGGGGAAGACTATGACCATAGTACAGTGGAATTGGTCAGCCGGAAACGATTATGTGGGTCTTTGCATACTATCCACTAACAGGTCATGCAGGTGGTGCTAAGGTTTAGGACATTAGTGCCTCGCTTGAAACTCTGATTGCAAAGTGTGCAAAACAATTGTGTCTTGTCCTCAGGAGATTGTTTAAAGAAATTCCACACCAGGGAACTCTTGGGAGCGGCCTTTGATGCTCTGCATGCCTGGTTGCAGTGGACAGTAGCAGACCAAGCGGCTAGGGCATGGCCTCTCGGACTCTGCACCCTGCTCCCCCTCTTTTGCTGTGCTACCTGCACCTCAGACAGTAAAAGGGGCATGTTACCCCAGGCCACACAGTCGCAGAAAAAACCACATAGCAGTCTAATGGGTTTTTCCAAAAAGTGTCCAGGCATCAGTCAAACTGGCCGGCAATGAACTTTTTTGTTGTCTTGCTTCGGAGACATTAAAGCCCAGGTGCCCAACCTGCGGTTTGGTGGCCCCCCTCTGTCTTCCACTTGAGGCCGCCGAAACCTAACTATTTATGCATAGGGCATAGAAACTCACATGTCTGCCGAATCGAAGGCTATGCCCCAACAATATAATCAATGGCCTTTTAAAGCACATGACCTTTGATGGTATACATGACACAAAATCTGCATTACCATACTACAGTGTTCCCTAATGCTTGAAGTATCATTTTAAAAAAATGTGTTATTTAAAAAATGAAACAATATCTTCTAGCTATGCCTGCTGTCATTTTTTTTATTTATTATAAAATGCTTATACAAGGCAGTATAGATTGAAAATGTTATGTGCGGCCCTTTAGTGATGCCGAGGGCCGCACTTGTGGCCCTCTATAGCAACTCAGTTGGCAACCACTGCATTTTTTCCAAAAATTGTCCAGGCACCAGTCAAACTGGCCGGCAATGAACTTTTTTGTTGTCTTGCTTTGGAGACATTACAGGGTTCTAGTAACTCTAGGCCACCAGTTAAACAATTGCACATGACTTTGATGTAGGACCACTAAACAACAGGAATAGATGATCTTAACCTCCCTAGCGCACTGCTGAGGTCCAGATTTCTGTACCAAAAGTGCACCATAGACTTCAATGGTAAATTTTTCTTTATGTCATAGGCCTGTAACTTCCCAAAATATGTCCGTACAAGGGTACAATAGACATCCAGGGAAGAAAGGGTTACTGCAAATGGGCACATCTGGGGCATCAGGGACTTTATTCTGGCAATATTTAGTACATAGGGGGAGTTTGAAAGCAGTTTTCTACATAGAAAACGGCTTTCATGCTATTTACTGTACAAATCTCCCGCCGCCTCCCCGGACGAGCGGGGGGGGGGGGGGGGGGGGGGGGGGGGGGGGGGGGGGGGGCGGGGGGGAGAAGGACATGAGCAGCCGAGGAGGCATGTCGCATCGGGGACACGGGGACAGCATGAGTATGCGCTCTCCCAGAGCCCCGCATTGTACTGGGTGGCAGCACCTCGTCCAGTGCGATAGAAGCAGTTAGAGCGCTGGACGAGGTGCTGCCGTCCATAACGCTAGGGCGGTTAAAAGCCAAGATGCGCCGATAATACAGTATCGTTTTTTAAAACCCAAAAATTGTCTTTGATATTCTTGCACCACTAGGAGGAGGAGGATGAGGAGGAGGTGCGTAAGGAGTAGGAGGTTGAGGAGTCGGGCAAAGCTGCTGTGTTGATGGAAAAGTAAGTAAGCCAGATTACACTACAGGCTGGATCAGGGTTTACTCTGCACAAGGTATGTTAAAGTCATGACAGGCATGACAGACAGTGAGACATGCCTAGGGCTGGAATGTGAAAGGCTTGTTGATTGGCTGCACTGCAGCCAATCAATAAGCAGTATTAATGGCGCGAACAACGGACAGGAACACAGATATACAGACATAGAAAACCTTGATGTTCGTACCAAACCCAAACGGTAGAGCTGAACTCTTATTGTGTGCAGTTGTTAATTTCAAGAACACTGCAAACGGTCAGAAAGTATTTTTGCATGCAAAAGGAAAAAAAAGGAAGAGGGTGATACAGATTGTTCATCTGGGGTGCATTCAACTGCCCAATTGCAATTATGAAGGATTTTTTTATTGAACCACATAGAACCATATTTCTGCTATAGTGCCCTTTTCAGTTGATTATACCGATTTTTTTTCATTCTATGTTTTAATTGGATGAACTCAATAGATTTATCATATATACTTGAGTTTGAGCCAAGGTACCTCATTTTAAAATTGGGAAAATGTATTGACTCGAGAATAAGCCTAGGGTGGGAAATTCAGCAGCTACTTGCAAAGTCAGAGAGTGAAGTTTTCAAAATGAAATTCTCCAGTAAAAAATAACAAAAGTGTCCACAAGATGGCGTTGCCGCCCAAGTTTATTTACATTTCACCAGCCGAGTCCAGCTCAGGAATGCCAAAGAATACAGAAGAAAGATCAATTATCAGACCACCCACAGGAAAATCAGCGAATACCTGGACAGGTAAGTGGGATCCTGACTCGAGTATAAACCAAGAGGGGCTTTTTTAGCAAACTATTTTGTGCTGACAAACGTGGCTTATATTCAAGTATATACGGTAGGTCTTTTTTAAAACTATAAATAGCACTTTGACTTCTTGTCACCATTACAACCTAAATATCCATGGAAGGTTAGATGTCTACATGTCGGAAAATGACAGGATCTCCTGTTTAGCCCCCATGACAGGTCTGTTGGGCGAATTCCCAAAAACTGACATCAATCCATTTTAAGAAGGGTGAATGTTACTTGTGCATCACACACCATGTGTGGTGCCAAAAGCAAACCACATATTAACACACTAGGGATGGCAACTTTTTTTTAATGAAATACTTCAGGAAGGATCATAGAGAAGCGCATTAATTTGGTCAGCTGATCAATTTAAAACTCTACCATTGGATGGTCCTTTTTTTATCCCACAGCAACTACACACATCTAAAGCTAGTCATATGTATCGATTGTGCTGTAGATTGCTGAATGATTGTTCGCCGTGCACGTTTGCTGTGATCTTGGTGCCCACCTTCAACGGTGGGCCTAAAAAAAGTACCCAAAGTATCGGCCAGAGATTGAGATCCAATGTGGTGCGCATTGATTTCCCAAATGATTGGTGAACTTCTGTTCGCCATGGTGATGCAACCATATTACAATTGAACGTTTAAAGTGTATGGACACCTAAAGCAGCACAAGTAAGCTGAACAAATCAGCTGCTAAGTACAACTTTTTTTTATTGATGGAAACATAAATGTGATATGTTAGGAGTTTATACTGCCAATACATGAATAATTTTAGACAATAAAATACACTAATACTTACTATGAGCGATAGTTTGCCACAAGCAGAGCCAAAAGTAAGGTCATACACCTAGATGGAAGAGCAGTGTGTTCCTTAATAGAACTTCATGAAAGCAACTTTATGATTGTTTTAAAAAGAAACTAGTTTCCATTATCATTTGATGGACCCAAAAAGCAGTGATCTTGGAGAAGGTTGGCCAAAAATGTACCCACTATAGATGTAAGAGAACTGTAATAACAAGTTCCAGAAGGACTTATATCTGAGCCACAAGGATGGAGACACAAAAACTACCCCAGAACCAGCTCTAGTCCAGAACCAGCTCAAGTCCCGAAAGGGGGACTCGGAACCCTGAAACATTGACATCAGATTACAGCCATCAGCCCAAGTCACCAGGATGGAGGGAGCAGCAGGAAATAATTCTGAACACTACTTTGGGTCTAGAGGCGGACAAGGAACCCCAAATAGAGCTGAAGGTCGAAAGCGAAGTTTACACAGACCGATCTGTTTTTATTCTTTTAAAAAAGAACTTTACTTCAACAGCCCCCCCAACATTAAACAATCAATACATACATTTAGCATCCAATTACAGACCAGATTTTTTGTCCCATCCTGGGAAAAGGATTAGGGCTTGCGGGATATTTTAGGTGCAATAAAAAGTTCTTATATGTAATGACAGTAATGATAAATTAAATTTGTACAAAGAGTAATTTACATTCACATGTTCAGAACATAATTTCATAAATGCACATTATACCATTACAGGTATATAACATCATCCATCTGCTTATATAGTCTAGAAAGATTCACATGTTCATTTCCGATATTCACATGTTTATTCCTAATATGCTGCGTCTGGACATGTTTCACGATCTTTATTCGCTTCCTCAGGAGAAATGCGTAGAATTGCTGTATTTGTGCTATTTGATTCATATCATCACTTCTTGCTTTGCTGATCCCTCTGGATATTCTTCTTCCTCTTTGATTCCTACAAATGTCTTAGACTCTTTCCACCGCTTGGTCTGTAATTCCTTTTTTCCCCCATTCACATATACACCTTCTATCATCATCTCTATTGATGCACTTACTGTTTTGGCTGCTCCTTGCTGGGGAATCCCAACCTTGAACCTTATCATTTGGTCTCTGAACCCAGCTCTCCTCACTCCAACAACTCAAATGCTTTTTCCTATGCTGACAACACCCAAAAATTACCTACACTGTTTCCCCGAAAATAAGGCATCCCCCTGAAAATAAGGCACCCCCAAAGATACGGTACTGTAATTCTGGACAGGGCAATCAAAATGACACAGGAGGATCAGAAGGGGTTACTGATACAGTAATCCCCCCTCTGAGTCTCCTGCGCCATTTCCCCTCTGATCCCCCCTGTGTAATTTTAAGTGATCCCCCCACCCTGATACCCCAGTGCTGTATTCTTCTTCATGGAAACACATCCCACGAAAATAAGACGCAGGGCAGAGCAAAAATGAATATAAGACACTGTCTTATTTTCGGGGAAACACGGTATCCACCCCTGCCTTGGACTATATCTCTCTATATACTCATTATATTTCTAGTTGTCTATGAGCCATACATTTGTGGGTAATTGACCTAAACCACAAATTCAACTTGAGTAAAGCAGAATTCTTAATCTACCCCCAACCTTGCCTGTTCTCCTTCTGTGTCATAGTCTGTAGTTCTTTTAAAGCATGTTATGCTCTGCAACCCTAATACAAATGCATACCACGGTTTAATATATATATATATATTTTTATAAAAAAAGTTAAATATTAAGAACAATAAGGCCAAGGAGACAGAGCTATGTGTTCTTTGAGAAGAGACACCATATCTGCACAGTTATCATCCTTGAATGAAACTTGCTTATATTTTTAAATAACTCAAGACTCCCTCCTAAAAGGCTGTAAAAAATACACCAATCACACAAAAAGCATTTACTGAACTCCGTTCAAAAGGTTTTTTACAAATCGGAACATTATTGGCACTTAGGCATCAACAGTGGGTGTGTCATTTAACAAATAGGGCCACTTATGATCTGTGCTGGTACAGGAGGTGGGACCTGGCTGCTGCAATTTTCTGACTCTCACTTAATATAGCTAATTTCTGCCATCACTGCCTCTGCATTTCCCTCACAACACAAATGGGTGGTGATTAGTATTATGGACACGCACAGTTTTCAGCCCTTCATAAATACAGGACGAAACAACTATGGATATACCAGAGAGCCTTTCTGTCGGATCGTTTTATCTCGTTCTCTGCTGACAAACTAACAAAAGGTAGTGAGGTAAATGACCTGAAAAGGTTTCATTAGAACTATTGATTTTTCTTACACAATTTTAAAGCCTGATCTCAAACTCATTTGTCACACAATAATTGCTTATAATGAACACCACAAGCCAAGTGACTGACCTTGAACTTGGGCGCCCTCTCAAGAATCAAAATGATGTCAACTGCAAAGCTGGAATATTAATGGTAAACTGCAAAGACTTATTATTCTGTGCTCACGTCTCCTCTGGATGAAAATAATAAGCATCAAATAACCTTTGTTTGGTCTGTGAACTCTAATAAGGAACCAACCCCGCTCTACAGTAATACATTTTATTAGAACAAGCCCAGAGTGAGTGATGGCTAATGATGAAAGTACACCACATCCACCACTGCATCTGAGAACTCATCAGTTCTATAAATCCTCGCACTTTACATAGTGGTTAAAGGTACTACAGAGGCCGCCAAATACACAGGCCAAGTTCACTCAAAAATGTTTCCAGTTACTGCACAACAACAAACATTTTGAAAACCAGTTCTCTTAAAATGTATCTGAAGTTGAGTGAGTAGTAAGTGAAGTTTTGTTATGTCATAGGAAATGTAAAATGGGTCTAAGTAGTACCCTGAAGAAATAGTGTAGCTTGTGGTATAACAATGTGCCTAGGCACTTGCATGACTATGTCAGGAGTGTCCAGTCCTCCAGGCTGCAAGATGGCAAGACTTTTCCTGTCTCGCTCCCTCCACCAATCAGGATCTGAATCTTGTGCCGCTGGCTGCCGGACGCATGGGGACATAGACATCAGGAGTGACATCTAACCTCCCATGGTATCTTGCACGCACCTCAGCACTGGGGGGGGGGGTCTTTTATTTTTTTTCTCTTGACCTCCGATCTGCTCTGGTGCAGATAAAAGACAAATGCAAAACTGTTAGATCTGCTTTAACTTTCTTGTCTAGTAAATGTTGTCTACGGGACAGGAATGCATGGCAATTTCTCTAACAAACCCCTTGATCCCACAAGGAAACTGTCAGTTTTAAAACATCCTAATAAAACACATGAAAAAAAAAAAGTTTTGGCAGGACAAGTGTAATTCTGCGTACCTGTTCTTTGGTTTTAGCTTCCGGCTTAGTTTCTTGTGCGCTTTCAGTATTCCCTAATCTGGGCTGTGGTGCTGTTGTTTACAGTGTGAGTTGGTGCTATAGGCAGCTCTCGCAAGTTGACGTTTCATGGATGTGTTAAGCTAGCCACACATGGTTCAATTGACTGTACAATCAATGTAATTCGATCAA
>CM070036.1:130382100-130397920 GCA_036250615.1 Ptychadena robeensis | reverse complement strand
CCAGAGGTCCCAGCGAACCCCGAACTTGTTCCATGAGGTACCACTCAGTATCTTTGAACGGCACCATAAAGGCCTGCAAGTCAGGTCGGGCTAGTTCCGCCTCCAGAAACCTCCTCCAGCGCCTAAAGAATCCCACCTGCTCCGTGGTAATGAGTTTCGGCATCAAACTTGCCAGCCTATCTGCCAGGACTTTGGACAGGAACTTAACGTCCTGATTAATCAAGGAAATGGGTCTATACGCCCCCGGGTCCAATTTATCTTTCCCCGATTTAGGGAGGAGCTTTATATGCGCCATACGCCCTGTGGCCGGGTACACACCAGTATTTAAAATGTGGCTATACAGGGATGTGAGGGCTGGGGAGGACCTGGAGCTTTGCCGTTTGCCGACTGCTTAATTACCCTAGCTACATCCTCCTCCCGGACGGGCTCATTCAAATAGCATACATCGTCGGGCGAAAGGCGGGGGAGAGGAACCCCCCGTAACAGCGGGTCCCCATCCCACCCCCCATCCCCCCCTGGTGTACAACCCCCTGTAATAGTCTGCAAACAACAGTGCAATATCTTTGCCTTCGGTCACCAGTCGGCCAGAGGCGTCTCTTAGTTCTGTAACCCGGCAAGGCGGTCGCACCCCCCGTGCCAGATTCGCCAGCATGCGCCCAGATATATTACCCAACTTGAAAAACCGAGCATCCCGCCCCGCCCTTACATGCCGATCATGATGCTCGAGCCACGCATCACACGTCCCCTTATCTTCCAGCCAGCGAGCACAGTTCTGTTCAGTCATGTTATGTTTATACGCAATATAACTGTCTCTGGCCTTCGTACAGGCGGACAGATAATTCTCAAGTGCCTGGCGCTTAGTGGATGCAGTATAGGCCAGAATCCGGCCGCGAAGGACAGCTTTCGCCGCCTCCCAGTAAAGGGTAGGGTCAGTGGCATGCGCCGCATTGTGAAAAGAGTATTCCAACCACCACCCCTGTAACAGGGTCCTGAAGGAATCATCTGAGTCTAAATAGGATGGGAAGCGCCAGATGGGCGTCGATTCCCTGGGGGCACCCGTATGAAGGGACATCACCTCTGGCGAGTGATCAGAGATGACCATAGGGGATATGTCAGCTGAGCGCACCCAGGGGAGTAGGGGGTGACCAACCAGAACCGTGTCCAGCCGTGACAAGGAGCCATGGGCTGCCGAGCAGTGGGTATAATCCCGTTCGAAAGGGTGGAGAAATCTCCACGAGTCCACTAGTCCGCATGAGTCCACCAGAGATTGGAAAGCATGGTCCTGGGAGGATCGCATAGTACTCACGTCTCCTGTCGATCTCTGATCTTCTTCAGGGGACGCCACAGCATTGAAGTCCCCGCCGACAATCAGAGAGGAATTGGAATGGTTGGCGGAAATGTGGGCCCTGAGATCCTGGAAACAAGGGGAGGACGAAGTATTGGGACCATAACAGAAGAACAAAGTAAGTGGACGGGGGGAGGCATCAATGGTGACAGAGGCCCACCGACCGTCCCGGTCGTCATCACCCTGGGTCAGGATACGGTCCGTGAGTGACTTGTGAACGAGAATCAGCACTCCTGCCTTGCACCCACCCGCAGAAGCGCAGATCACTCGGCCGACCCATAATTTAGACATCAAGGAGTATTCCCCTGGGCGCAGGTGAGTCTCCTGCAGAAGAGCGACATCACTGTGAAGTTTCTTCAAGTGTCTGAGAACCTTCGTCCGTTTACCCGGAGTACGCAGGCCTTTAACATTCCAAGTGGTGACCACTAATTGTCCAGTATTATGCAAGGTGGTCATGGGACAGCTAGAGACATAGCAATGATACGAAGTGAAATAAGACTTGCTGAAGGGGGGCTCGTGTCCCAACAGAGCTCCACCCCGACTTCAGAATGGCAGCAGAGGAAGAGGAACCCAGGGGCGGCAGCAGCCTGCTGCAGCGAGAGAGTAGGCAACCAGTCCAAAACTAAAAGAACAGTTAAAACAAAACCAACAGTTCTCAACCCCGTCGGTCGAGGGAGTAACATCTGCACCCCCACCGACAAGGCCACAGTTTGTAATACTGACTTCCTTTTTTCCGTCAGTGAGACCCCTAATAACAAGGGGAAACCAGCAACTAAGTGGTCCATCCGCTCAACGAAAAAACATCATCCAATAAAGAAATAGAGAGCGCTCCGTCCACTTGCAAAGACGAGATGAAGGGTCTGCGGCCCCTAGGGGCCTGCACCTCTCAGTCCCGGTCCACGGGCGTTGCTGGGGGGGATCCGAAGACTCGGGGGACCGGTGGGAAGTAGACGGCGGCGGGGAGGCTGCCTGCCGCGGCGAGGTTAAACGGCCCAAGAATCGTGCCGCTTCCTCAGGGGTGCTACACATGACGGTCTTCCCCTCGGGAGTGGTGATGCGTAGGGAAGCGGGATACTGCAGGGTGAACCGAATTTGGCATTTCACCAACTCGCCACAGACCTCAGCATCAGTACGACGCTTCTTAGACACTTCCGCCGAGTAGTCGGCAAAAAGTAGTAGGCGATGGCCGTCTGTGACCATGTTCCTTTGGGTCCGATAAGCACGTAGAATAGCCACCTTATCGTTAAAATCTAGGTACCGGACGAGGCGGTACGATTGTACGAGGTACGATTGCGCTGTTGCGGGCCTAAACGGTGCGCTCTTTCCACAAGACAAGTCCCATTTAATCCCAAAGCTTGCGGCAACTTGGTTTGGGAAAACATGGCTAATTCCTGGGGGGGATACGACTCAGGCAAGCCCACCACTCTGAGGTTGTTGCGCCGGAGCCTATTTTCCATATTGTCAACTTTGGCCGCAGCCGTAACCTGTGAGTCCTTTAAAGCTGCGTTATCCTTGCCCAAGGCAGAAATGGCGTCCTCTGCCGCGCTAACTCTGGCCTCTAATGCTGTAATACGGGTACCATGCTCCCTGACCTCCCCCTGAATGTCTTGGAGGGATTGCGTTAGGTATACTTGCAGTTTGGCGATAATGGCCTCCTGAAGCTTGCCAGCCACCGCATCTGCCAGCTTTTGGTAGTCCATCAGCAGCTCCGGTGCGCGTGTGTCACCATCCGAGTCACCTTCCTCACTGAATGCTGGAGCATGTGTGGCGGCGGCCATCTTGGAAAGGCCGCGCTTGCGATGGCGCGGTCTGCCTGGGCGGCTTTGGAGAGGTAGAGGTCCATGGTGTGGGCGTCGGTAGTGTGAGACACCCTGCGCGGCTGTCAGTGTGCCCTGGAGCCGGTGAGAGGTGGAGCAAGCAGCTGGAGGGACGGAGCGGCTCTGCTCTGCTGCTGCTCACATCGGGCGCCGGAACCGTAAGTCCAGATATACGTTTTATATTTGTGTGTTAGATCTGAGCATGCCCAGACTGGTGGCACCTTTACATGAATACCAATCAGCAAGCATAATCACTGGAAATGAGGGCAAAGCAACTGGTAGGATCTCCAGGTATTTTCCCTTTGCAGACAGGGCTTTGCATTTAAGCAAGTGCACATTCTGACAATGTTATTTGGAACAGAAATAGAAGGGAGGACTCTAATACATATGCCGTAAGATTAGTGCCACACCCCTAATTATATAGGAATAGGATACTGAACACCCGGTGTGGGGATCTAAAATTACCCCTCCACAAACCGGAGTACAGTATGAAACATGGGGCTTTTCAAGCACAAGATCATTAATTTAAAAACATAATTTATTACATCTCTCTAAAGTAGTTCCAAACTAATTTATAAATACATGAGGTCAGAGCCACGACATACATTGGGATGACCTCAGCATATACAAAAGTGCAGAGTGGGGGCTGGCAGGGTCGGCCTGGCGGTCCACGTCGACCAATTTCCTGGTGTATTCAGTAGTGTTTGGCCATCAACAGCACCTATGTTGGGATTCCATTCATTAAAGGTGATCGTCCTGGTGTGTCCTCAGGAATCCTATTTGGATCCCCGACGTCCCAGGGGAGGCCTTTTGGCTCCCTCCTTGTGGGCTGCCCCTCACACAGCGTTACGTCCTGGCCGGGCGCTCTACATCTCGGTGGTTCCTTGCCCTGCCTCCCTACCGTCGGCTAACTTGGTGATAATAACAATCGCTACAATGACAGGGATTCGTTTCTCCTGAGAAAGCCCAGTTAGGGCGAAACATGTTGGAGGAAATCGGTCACGTTTGTAGCAATGATGCCCGTATCAAGTACTGATTATTCACCCTGTTGAATGTTTTACCTGTATATGCTGAGGTCATCCCAATGTATGTCGTGGCTCTGACCTCATGTATTTATGAATTTGTTTGGAACTACTTTAGAGAGATGTAATAAATTATGGTCTAAATGAATGATCTGGTGCTTGAAAAGCCCCATGTTTCGTACTGTATTCCGGTTTGTGGAGGGGTAATTTTAGATCCCCACACCGGGTGTTCAGTATCCTATTCCAATGTTATTTGGAAACCTGTAATGACTAAATATATTTTGGATTATTAGTATATACACTCACCACCCACTTTATTAGGCACACCTGTCCAACTGCTGGTTGATGCAAATTACTGATCAGCCAATCACATGGTGGCAAGTCAATGCATTAAGGCATGTGGACATGGTCAAGATGAACCGCTGCAGTTCAAACCGAGCTTCAGAATGGTGAAGAAAGGGGATTTAAGAGACTTTGAACGTGGTATGGTAGTTGGTGCCAGGCAGACTGGTCTGGGTATTTCAGAAAGTGTTTACAGAGAATGGTCCAAAAAAGGAAAAAAAAACATCCAGTGCGCAGTTCTGTGGCAATTGCCTTGTTGATGCCAGAGGAGAATGGCCAGAGTGGTTCGAGCTAAAATAAAGGCAACAGTAACTTAAATAACCACTCGTTACAACCAAGGTATGCAAAAGAGCATCTCAGAATGCACAACACGTTGAACCTTGAGGCAGATGGGCTACAGCAGCAGAAGACAACACCTGGTGCCACGCCTGTTAGCTAAGAACAGGAAACTAAGGCTACAATTCGCACAGGCTCACCAAAATTGGACAAAAGAGGATTGGGAAAATGTTGCCTGGTCTGATGAGTCTCGATTTCTCCTGCGACATTCGGATGGTAGGGTCAAAATTTGGCATTAACAACATGAAAGCATGGTACCCTTCTGTCTTGTATCAACAGTTCAGGCTGGTGGTGTAATGGTGTGGGGGACATTTTCTTGGCACACTTTGGGCCCCTTAGTAGTAATAAATAATCATTGCAACGCCACAGCCTACCTAAATATTGTTGCTGGCCACAGTGTACCCATCTTCTGATGGCTGCTTCCAGCAGGATAATGCACCATGTCGAATCATTTCAGACTGGTTTCTTGAACATGACAATGAGTTCACTGTACTTAAATGGCCCCCACAGTCACCAGATCTCAATCAAATAGAGCACCTTTGGATGTGGGGGAATGGGAAATTTTCAACATGGATGTACAAATCTGCAGCAGCTGCGTGATGCTATCATGTCACTATGGAGCAATATCTCTGAGGAATGTTTCCAGTACCTTGTTGAATCTATGCCACGAAGGATGAAGGCAAAAGGGGGTCCAACCCGGTACTACCAAGGTGTGCCTAATAAAGTTGCCGGTGAGTGTATATATACACACTAAATAGAGGCACTCCAGATAGAGGAGCAAGATTTTTCTGGTGTCGCTTCCTCCACCAATCCAGATCTGAATCCAGTGATGCCCCGGCCCTCCAGCATCACTATATTCAGATCTGGCTGGCTGCTGGGCTCAAGGGTACTTGCGGCTGGAGTACTTGCGGCTGGAGTACTTGCGGCTGGAGCCAGCCACAGCCGCAGGAGGGGCAGGGTGCCACCACATTTTTACAGATTTTGCCAAGTATTTATTTTTATTTTTTTTAACTTCGGATCTGCTCTCCGGTGCCAATTATAGAAAGCAGATACCGAGGTGGTAGGTCCACTTTAAGACAATGCTTTCACAAATATATAAAGCATGTATTTTAAATCTGTTAATTCTCTAGCCAGAAAGAAAGAATGTGTTTTAAAGCATTCTATACACAGAGGCTGAATTTACAGAGTTGTGTTGCATCACCCACTCTGGGTAAATATACCATATTCCCTAAAAAGAAATCAAGGTCTTATATAAATGAGCGTAGAATTATATTCAGGGGATGTCTTCTTTTGCCAAGAACATCTACAGTTATTCTTACACAAATTAAAATGTATATAAATCTAGTCATCAAATTCTAAAAGATCGTATCTCTCCAAAGCCTGAATTGCTGTCATGTCCCTTGATGATTCAGCTTGGTTTGGGTCTCGTGGGGTCTTAAGTGTAAATCTTTTAGTGGTGTTTGCTTTTAAAGAGTATCTGTCTGCTGGATTCTATCACCAATTTTACATGTTTAGCTGCCTGGACCCTAAAATATTTCTGTTGCATCGAATTTAAGTCGAGTTTTAAGTCGTTTCGTGCACACCTGGTACGATTCACCAGAAAGTGATTGAAATAAAAAAAAATGAATGAACATGTTAATAAATTATGCTTGATCATAGTACAAATATGACGGGTTTTCTAGGTATTTCAATTAACTTGTTCAATTCTCTGGGTGTTTGGCCCGAGTTAATTAGCGACAGACTCACCTGTCTGCCGCATTCCCCTCAGCGGTCGGGAGCATCGTCATGTATGACGATGCTTCCGGGTCTTCCCCGGATCGCGTCACCGGTACCGCAAAGGGGGCATGGGTAGGCGGCGCCATAGACCTCCATGTAAAGGGGAGGGGCGTCACCTTTTTTCAGCATAACTCCGGCATCTCCAGTGACGCCAGATTTATGCACTGAAATTCCGGCCGGGCAGGAAATCACGGCGGAGCATGTTGTGCGTGGTCATAAAAATAAATATGCCACATGCGCAACGCCCAGAAGGTTAAAATTGAATTTAACAAATTAAAATTTTCTAGGTATCGGGCATAATGACAATTGTATTTTTTTTTGTGATAAATTGTATCTTTTGTCTCCTCTAGCTAAGCATTATTTGATAGCTTGACTTTTAGCCTGAGGTTGTAGCTAAGAGGGTGAAACTCAGGGTGTAAGTAGTAAGGATACCCTACTGACCCTGAAAATTTCATAATTATACTATAGCACAATCAAGCCTTCTTAAAACAGAAGGTATTTACACGGCCCAATCCAGCACAAATCCCGAAACTTTACGAAGGCTTCCACCTAAAGTTTTGGGATTTGTGCTGGATAGGGCCGTGTAAATACCTTCTGTTTTAAGAAGGCTTGATTGTGCTATGCACTGCTCGAGTTGAGGGCTTTTTGATTCCTTTCATCCCTTTTCACCATAATCTTCACGGGTACTTCTCATAATTATACTATTAAAGGTATTCATGATAAATGTTTAAAGTTACAGCGTTAGATCCTGTAATGTGTAATAATTTATTTTATTATAAAATACATTTAAATGAATGTGATGTGCTTTCATTACAAAAATCGGAATTGGCAGGTCACAGTTACTGTAAAATCAGAAATTGGAGTTGGCCAAGAAATTTGCCATAAGTGCATCTCTAATCTAAAAGTGTATCGGGGGGGGGGGGGGGGGGGGCTTAAGATCAATCATGCAAAAGTGGACCGTGTATGGCCAGCTTAATTAGACTGACTTAAAAAAACAAACACTTTTTGGATTAGGGTAAAGCCTCCTCAAAAGGTTGATACTGAGGTACATAGGTTCATGAGTTCATGAGCATATGTATTTTAGTATGCCTGGTAGGGGGTTCCAACAAAGTTCACCAATAAAATTTACCATGCCATTAATATGAGGTCTGCACAATTTTGCAGGCGCTCATGGTAGGTTGTATCTGGCGGCTGCACGAGCACCCAGTCGATTCCTGAGCTGAAAGCAGCCTTAAACATGTTCACATTGAGCACATTGATCCACAAAGTAAAACTGAACTTGTAGGTCTTTTTATGTTGCTGGTCTGTTTCTATATTACCAACTTATTTGGAAAAAAAACAAACAAACAAAAAACATTGATCAATGCGGACAATATTAATATAATTTTTTTATATAAAAAAAAAACAGCACAAAAGAAAAAGTATGGAGTAAATATTTAATATCAATTATATCAATTCTAAATAAATGTCCTTTATGTAATATGTCTTTTACTGCTGCATTTCAGATGAAACCTGTGCAGACAATATATAAGTGCAGGCTTCTTTATTTTCTTTATAAATCTATTATCTCTGGAGGTAAACACTGTCCCTTCAATCTCTTCATTCAGACTCGGACAGCTATTAGTTACAAAGATGACTGGCGAGAGCAATCAATCATTCCTTAAGCGTAAGCACCTTAAAGATGTCTTTAGGAAGTCAATAATCTTTTAGCTTTAGATGACTTTATCAGATCTTGTTCAAAAGCTTGGATAATAGCTTTTGCATTAAACAGTATGAACAATTGCCAGTGGACCCACAACACAATGCATTTCCCAGCCACGAGGATACAATCCTCAAGGTCATGATTCTGTTTTGCTATCCAGCATGACAAAAGAGTGTTACTTGCCGACAAACAAGCTGTCAACACAAAGTTTGTCACAATCTAGATAAAGAAACTGGCAGACTCTGATAATAGGTCTAATTTTCATCTCTCCTCCAGGAGGTGAATAGATTTCAAACCATTCTCAAACGCCACATAGATGAGCCACCACAATCAGCAGATACAAAAAAGGTACCTGATCATTGAAATTAATCCTGTGGATCATGGAGCTCAAGTTCAACATCCTCAACTGTGGGTTCTTCATCTTCAAGTACCTCATGCACAAAATCATCTGCACCAGCTTCCAAGCCTTCTGTTTCCTCATTTTCAGCCTCTTGAAAATTAGCTACAATAGGAGACACTTCATGGTCCTCATTAATGCTCTGAGAGAGATCAAATGAGCCACTTGCATTCAGGCTAAGAAAACCCCCTGGGTGCAAAATCTTTAGAAAATCTAAATCTATTGCATTTCATTCCAAAACAAAGAAAAAGGTGTTACATTTGTGTTATGTTATACAAGAAATATAAATATTTTACTAAAATATTGTTTCTCGCTGTGCTTTCCCCCATTCTAGTATCATTATATTACTGGGACCTTTATGAACTAACGACAAAGATGCCCTACATTTAATTTATTCATATTATTTTAGATTGATACCAATCAAGGACTATAGAAATTAACAAGACTCCATATCATTGTATCTACGTTCCACTTCTACACAATAATATTAATTACCTCTACTCTCACTAATCAGTATATTATTTCTTACCAGTGCATCGTTAATGCAATCTTTAACCTCCTTGGTGGCAGGGTGGATAAAAATCAATGATTATTATAAAAAAATCTAAAAAATCTTTTTTTTTTTTTTTTTATTAGATTTTTTTTTATTTAAGTCTGATTTTTTTTAGTTTTTTTTTTTATTGCTTTATGAGGAAAATATATAACCATCTAAAGGTTATTCCATCATGAAATAAAAATTAGTGTTTTAATTATGTAGAAGAAGGCTGTATATGTTTATTTTTTGTCATGTAATGTCATGCTCTTCCAGAGGTTTTTGTAAGATTTTATCATCAATAAAACGGCCAACATCCCAAAAACAGAAGTTGATTATGGCATAAGCACATCACCCAGAAGTTCCCCTTGAATAGACAAGGGCGAGGGGACGGGCCACTCAATATGTAAAAGCAATACATTTATTATACACAGTGCAAAAATGAAGTAATGACCATCATATCAAAAAAAAAAATATTAAAATAGTCCAAATGGCGCAAATTTCACCCCAACGCGCGTTTCATTGAAGACTTCAGGGGGTACGATATGTAGTTTCATCGGCCAAATTTACATAAACAGCCAACACAAGGGTATCAGTCATATTGAATAACCAAATCGACATAGAAGTGGACACAGAACCTCAGGGGTAACTCATGTCCATAGATCAATAAAGAGGGAAAGATTTTTCAAGATGGTGTCCCCGCTGCACCAACACCAGTGGGGAACGGAGAGCCAAGACAGACTTTAACTGCATAAATGCTGCTGTGATCTGTGTAAAACAAGAAATTTTTTTAATACATTTAATTTGGTAAACATGATCAGTTTGGGTCCGTCTTGTTGTAAGGAGATCACCACAGCATTTTTGCGGGTAAAGTCTATCTTGGCTCTCCGTTCCCCACTAGCCTTACCGACTAGTGATTTAAACCAGCTCAATTTAAATCAAATCCACCCTGCTTGGTGGTTTAGGCAGTTATTTCAAGCCTGTCCAGGATCGGGCACAAACCAGTACTCTGTAAAGCTAGCCATACACGTGTCGGATTCCATGGCCAATTGATCACTCACCCAATTGATTCCGGCGATCTCAGCGGGAATGGGAGCTGCAATCAATCAGCCAATTAAGAGAATCCGATCGCTGCATACCACCTTGTCCGAGTGATCGCGTCCAATTGATCGGGGGCTCAGACATGTTGGTTCTCTGTCGGATCCAATTCTGAGCCCCCGATCAATTGGACGCGATCACTCGGACAAGGTGGTATGCAGCGATCGGATTCTCTTAATTGGCTGATTGATTGCAGCTCCCATTCCCGCTGAGATCGCCGGAATCAATTGGGTGAGTGATCAATTGGCCATGGAATCCGACACGTGTATGGCTAGCTTTAGCCTGCATCCATTCTGCATCATCTCTGGCGCAGTGTCTTTTATCTTTGACAGTTGTGTTACTGGATTTTATTTTGTTTAAAAATGCTATATAATTAAAACGATTTGTAGTTTAAGTTTCTACTTGCTAAGTTCAGTTATCACACATGCAAACTTTTGCCATGTTCTCCATGTCCCGATCTTAGGCTTTATACCATTGTGAAAAATATCCTGAAACCCATATATTGATAAAAAGAAATACAAGGATGTTCACATATATAAACATTAATGTAATACACTGTTTTTTCGTAAAAGGGGAAGGCCTACTGTTTCTTTTAGCAAGCTGTGTGGTTGCAGAGCAGTGATTTTGAAAATAATTTTTAGGTAGAATATGTGAGTATTCTGCAAATATCCAAATAAATTCTAATGCAGAGAAAAGTATAGTGAAACATACCTGTAATCAGGGTGGATAAAAATCAAAAAAATCTGATTTTTTTTTATTTAAATTGAATTTTTTTAAAATGAAGTGCTTTTTGAGGAAAATATATTACCACCCAAAGGTAATTCCATCATGAATTAGTTTTTATAATGTAGAATAAACCTGTATACGTTTAATTTTTTGATAAATCAATTCCATGAATCCATTCACAATGTCAGGCTCTTCCAGAGATTGTTATAAGATTTTATAATCAATCAAAACTACACTCTAAAATGTATAGTGGCCAACATACCAAAACAATAGACAGATTGATCATATCAATCAAAAACAATGCACAATGTTGTGGATGTATACATCTGTACACGTGCTTAGACAATTAAAATAGTCCAAATGGCGCAAATTTCACCCCAACGTGCGTTTCGTTGAAGACTTCTTCAGGGGGTATGATATGAAATTTCATAGGCCAAATCTACATAAAACAAACATTGAACAACCAAATCAACATAAAGCTAGCCATAGGCGTTCCGATTCCATGGCCGATCGATCACCCATCCGATCGATTCCGGTGATCTCAGCGGGAATCGGAGCTCCGATCAATCGGCCAATTAAGAGTATCCGATCGCTGCATACCACCTTGTCCGGAATTAGATGGGACTCTGACCCGTGTATGGGGGCCTTAAAGGTGGACACAGACGCTCAGGGGTTACTCACGTCCATAGATCAATACAGAGTGGAAAGACATGATTTCTCGAAATGGTGTCCCCACTACACCGACACCAGTGGAGAACGGAGAGACAGACTTTAACCACATAAATGCCGTGGTGATCTGCATACAACAAGACCAATTTTGAATACACCTATTTTGGTAAACATGATCAGTTGATGGTTTGGGTCGGTCTTGTTACGCAGATCACCAGTGGGGACACCATCTTGAGAAATCATGCCTTTCCCCCTATATTGATCTATGGACGTGAGTAACCCCTGTGTCCACTTTTATTTCGATTTGGTTATTCAATATGACTTATCCCCTTGTGTTGGCTGTTTGTTTTAAGTAGATTTGACCTATGAAATTATATATCATACCCCTTAAGAAGTCTTTAACGAAATGCACGTTGGGGTGAAATTTGCACCATTTGGACTATTTTAATTGTCTAGGCACGTGTACAGCATGTCTACATCTGCAACATTGCGCATTGTTTCTGATTGATATGATGGTCATTACTTCATTGTTTGCACTGTGTATGATAAATGTATTGCTTTGACATATTAAGTGGCTCTTAAACCCTCACCCATGTCTATTCCAGGGGAAATTTTGGGTGATGTGCTTATGCCATCATCAACTTCTGTCTGTTTTTGTAATTTTGTTTATTGAGCAGTTTCTCTGCCTATAAGATATTATGACAGATGCTTGGTTTACTTTTGCAGTTCTCAAAACTAAGTACAACAGAAAAGTTGTCCAAATATGAATGATTAACCTAAACTGGGGATAAAAAAAAACTAATATTAACCTCCCTAGCACACTGGTACGGGCAATCGAGGCAGTGCACAAAGTACACTGCCTGTCACTCGCTCCCTCCCTCCGCCCCTCTCCACACAGCTGGTGTCATTATTGATGCCAGCTGTGTGGGCGGGAAAACCGGCACTCCTCCATTAACATGGAGGTCTATGGTGCCGGCCCGCCCCCTTCCGCATCGCCGTGATGCGATCGGGGCGGTGCCGGAACCCCAGAAATGATGCAGCGATGAGGAAAATCGCTGCAGCTTTCCAGGGAGGCATCGGGTGGACCCGGATGCCGGCTTCCCCTGCAGTTGGGGCGACCCTGAACAGCGGACAAGCTGGGCTCGTCTCAACCATTAGGGAGGTTAAAAGTTGTTATTCTAACAATCTTCATCTACTTGCATTTTAAAGTTACACCATCAAGAATGATTCATTTAAATCGGTTTGATTTAAATCAAGCCTTACGGACTAGTGATTAAATCATGATTTAAATCGGTTTGATTTAAATCAAATCCACCCTGCCTGCAATGGATTGTGTCCTGTTCCTCCTCATCACTCTGGAGGAGGTCATCACTAAGCTCTTTATCAGAAAGATCTGGTGATGCCTATTTATACAAGGAACAAATCATTCTATTCGGGTTTTTTCTGATGGTTTTACAGAGCTATGCACATTTAGAAGAAAATAAAATACTATTTTCCAGGTAAGCAATCTTCTTCAAGAAGATCATCCTCCAGCTCACTGAAAATATAAATACATAATTTATGTTATTGCTGCATATGGTAATAATAATAAAACTGCTACAATAAGAGACAAAAGAGAATTCACAAAAATGGTTAATTCACAGGTCTCTGTTCTGTCCTATTAAAGAGTCCTATACAATGTTAGGGCTTGTTTCCATTATACGTCGGCATCCCCTCCACTAAGCGTATTGCTTGGCGGGGATCTTGGCGTAGCACATAGACTTAACTGCTCGGCGGATGCTGCGTCTTCACTGTGCGAGCCACTCTGCCGATGCAAGGCTCAACGTAGTTGAGAACGTTAAGCCTCTGCATCGGCGGATGTGAAAGTAGAGCATCAGCCGAGCAGGCAATGTCTATGTTATACGTCGGGATCCCCATCAAGCAATACGCTTAGTGGAGGGGGTCCCGGTGTAAAATGGAAACAAGCCCTTAAAAAAAAAAAGTCACTAAATATTTAAAGCATTACAAATTACATACATTACAAATCACAAACAACAAGGGCTCTGATAAAACCGCTTTAGTTACGAGTGCGTAAGATAGTTTAACACATGTATTTTAAAGCTAGTTATCCTACAATAGAATAGGTAATGATTGTCAAGTACTGAATTTTAAATCTTTCAAAGAAATGTTCTTGTATCTTAAGACAAAACATTTATATCTCATGGTCCATGCATGAGGTCATTTTTATTGCATTCATAAAATACTGTAAATACTCCGTATATAAGTTAAACTAAAGCAGAGGTACCCAGTTCTAAAAAACAATCTGGAAAAAACTGATTAAAAAGTTACATTTTTCGGGTCGTTTATCTGCTACTGGTTTCTTTCTTTTTCTCTTACTATTTACATATGTGTACATGTCACGGTTTGTCCTATTCGTCGTGTCTCTGTGCCTTGCTTGAGCATAACGGAACAACACAGGGTGCTCACACCCAAGCTTAGGACATATGGAATACAATTTGTACGCTTTTCTTTTTCTTTATTGTTGTTGCTTTAAAGTTTACAATGGAAAACTCTTGAGAACTTGTATACTTATATTATGTACTTCCAATGATGATGTCATTATTCATTTTTGTACAATCTCTGTTGCTTGTTCTCAATAAAGACCATTTAAAAAACAAAACAAAAAATTTTTTTTCCGCTCAATTGGACCTTTATCGAATATTTGTAATTAATTTGATCGAGGTAAAAGTAATCGATATCAGACTGAATCTCGATCGGAAATGTCTGTAAATTTTAATCGATTGCAATGTAATCGAGACATGAATTTTACCACCCAATCAAGGAAGCATTCAAGGCATGCCTACCACTACAGCAATGCCACTCGAATTCGATGATTAACAGATCGATTGATTACTCATCGTGATGTACATAAAAAGATCGAGGTTCAACAAATCTACTTTCTATATAAAAATCGGACTATTCAATCAAATCTTCTCTTGAAATCTTTACCTGTATTCCCACTACAGTGTCTATTGCACTTCAGAGAGGAAAGTAAATATCTGTCCCAATCATCATGTGTAAGCCGCCTTCTACACTTTTGTGCGCCAGGCTTAGGAAACTGACAAGTCATCATCTGCAAGAAAATTAATATCTTGTTCATTCAAATACAAAATATGCAATGTAAAATTATTTTCAGAGGGAAACCACTTCACATACAAATATGAAACTGGTATTAGCAAAGACTACCAATACTTAAAAATGTCACATTTCACACTACAGTTGATGTGATTGCAGTGCGTTTTTTTGCCACCACAACGGTAATCTATCCTGTCAGTTAACAGCAGCCATTACCGGCAAAAAAACCACGGTTTGCACAGCTCTGCGTTAGCATCTCCCATAAAAGCGTATGGGACACTGCACCTGCAACACTGTGTGTTAAGCCCCCCATACACGTCTAGATTTTCTGCTGCTGTTGTTGTAATGGAAATGTTTAAGATCGAACACTCAATGTGGTGTGTCATTCAATTCAATTACAATCGATATACGATTCAATGGTCGAATACTTCGATCGAATTGATGATTGATTTGTTGCAAATTGAACCGTGTATGGCTACCTTTACAGATATTTGATCAACTTTTGGGATCGACTGAAAGTGTAATGAATACAAACAATTACAATTTACCAGCACGTCCAATCCTTTTTCAATGAATTTTCCCCAATTTTATTGTTTTAGGTTGATCTAACCATGTGGGCTGCCATAAATTTTTAATCAATCAACCAAAAAAATTTATTGAATTAAGTTGATTGGATGAAAAATCTAGACGTGTATGGGGGCCTTTACTGTAAATAAGTGGTTGAAATGACTGGACGCTCTGGCAGCAGCCAGAGAAACGACTGTCCACAAGCGTCTGCAAAACTGTGCAGGCTCTCGCAGGTCATCTTGATAAGGACCCAATGGAAGTTATATCTGGAATGTTGCTTCCGCCGGTCGGTTGCAATTAATGCTTGTTTACCGCTTTAAATGAGCCCTTAATGTACATAAGACTATCTTCCATCTACAGTATCTGAATATGCAAGA
>CM070036.1:130348046-130361181 GCA_036250615.1 Ptychadena robeensis | reverse complement strand
TTAGGCTAAGTTAACACTGGCGGTTTTTTACCTCCATGTAAACGACCGTTTAACGTGACCGACCTGCGGACGCCACATTAGGCGTGCACTGTTTTCCAGCCGATCACAGGGAGTCGTTTATCCCACGGCTGCGGGAGCGCACTGGAGGTTTCCGAGCTGAAAGCAGCTCGAGAACCGCCAGTGTAAACTTAGCCTAAATAACTATAAAAGGTTGCAGTTAGGGTGTCAAATTGGGAATTACTAATTCAAACACAGGGCACCTGTGGATGGAGACAGCTAATCGGAGCAGAATCTACCATGCAGGAGGGTGACACAGGACAGTGAGTAGACCACGCTACATATGGGGTGAGTACCAAACATTATCTCCTGGTACTCATCTGAGGACCTCACTAAAAAAGTTATGTGCACCCCTGCTTATATTACAGATGGACAATGACCCAAAACATACAGCCAAACAACCCTGGAGTTTATTAGAGCAAAAAAGAGGAATATTCTTGAATGACTAAGTCAGTCACCTGAACTAAACCCAATTGAGCTGCATTTCACTTCTTGAAGGCTAAACTTCAGAGAGAACGGCCCACAAACAAACAGCAACCGAAAGCCACTAAAGTAAATGCCTGGCAGAGCATTAAAAAGGAGGAAACACAACATCTGGTGATGTCCATGTGTTTAGGTTTTCAGGCTGTCTTTATCAGCAAAGAGTTTTCAACCAAATTTTTTTTTCAGATTTTTTATTTGCCCAGTTTTGAGCCCCTGAAATGAAGTGATTATGTTAAAAAGATTTAGTTCCTCACATTCCTATACAAGCATTTGGTTTAACCCACTGAATTAAAGTCTGAAGGTCAACTGCATCTGAGTTGTTTCATTTAAACTTCATTGTAGTAATGTACAGAACCATTATTAGAAAAATTATGGCTATGACAACATTTAGTGGACATAACTGTAGAGTACTCGTTGTATTAAACTTTCTCTTGGTTGCCAGAGCAGATATTAATCTAGTAGTGCAAAGAGTTTTGCCCCCAAACACCAATCTGTTAACAGCAATTTTGCCCTTGTAAGAGAAATAAATGGTCTGTATATGTGTAAAGGAAAGTCATGACTCCTTAACCTTTCTGTCTGCTAGCATGAAATGTGCTGAATCTGTAAACTTCATTGCAATGTATTACTTACTGGTCAGTAAGTGTTCTCATCAACCATACTATACAATGTAGGTTTTGCTGCTTAGCAGCTGTGCATGTCCTAGTCGCATGTTCGAGGTAGCAGGGCTCTAAGCAGTTTCTTTGATCCATAAAGTACTTGGCTCAAACTGTTTACCCACAACGTCAACATTCTAGCTAGGGGGCAGGCTGGTTATCTAATGTGAGTGATAACATGAAAAGTAATCCTAAAGGAATTGACAGCCTCAGTTTTAGTTTTCAAGAGAATAATTAAGAGGTTGAGCATGTTTGTAGGTTGAGGCCAAAAGATATTGACTTACATTTACTTCCCATCTTCAGTTTGATGTGCATTTGCACAGACTTGAAGGTGTATCCTATTCTAGAGAATGCTTCTAATCACAGCACAATGTGTTCAACATAGTCATGCAGTCTACATATTGGAAAGTTTTTACTGCCTCACAAATACATTTGACATTCACTCTCCCAGAGCTAAAATGGGAGCCATTCTCTACACACTATACATGTGAAATGAACTTGCGTAGATATCTTTCTAACTCGGGCTATTGGCTTAAGCCTGCCACACACACGCCGATGTGTGTAGCAGACTAGTCCCGATATCTTTCCGGGATGCTAACGTGATGACGTCATCACGTTAGCATCCCATTGCATTGTGGGGCCCCTTCAATCGGCTGGGCACCCTTTGTGTGCCGGCCATAAGCTGCGATGGAGACGCCGTCTTCATTGCAGCTTATGGCATCGGCTTGCATCGGCCAGAGAAGATCGGACATGTCCGTTCTCTGGCTGGCCAAGCAGTGGGGCGACAGGGATCTGTCGCCCCATGTGGGCACATGCCAATTAGCGGCCGATTTTTAACCTGACCGACGGCGTGAGCGCGCACGCCCGTCGGTCAAATTAAAAATCGGCCGCTTATCGGCATGTGTATGGCTACCATTAGTGAGTTTCAGTTATATAATAAACTTATTTCTGGGTGCATCCTTGTAAGATTAACCCACACAGGCACCCTACAATTGTGTTCTCCATTCAGGCCACATACGTTTTTATCCATCTAAATCCTAGGTACCCACATGGCCCTTTGGCTATTCTTCAGCGGCCCTCCTCAGTCCTCAACTTGTGTCCCCAGGAACTCCTATTGCATCACATAACCTTTGAATCAAAATGTGCATCACCCTACTTTAGTGTTACCCAATGCTTGAAGTATAATTTGAAATACGTTTTGTTATTTAAAAATAAAAAATAATGTCTTCTAGCTATGGCTGCTGTCATTTTCACCTTATAATATGCCTACAAGTCAGTATAGATTGAAAAAGTTATATGCGGCCCTCCATATCAACTTGATTGCCCACCATTTATTGAATGGTTCAATTTTAATAATGAAACAGTGAGAATAAAATAATCTAACAATGGTTTTATTGGCACCTATTTACCGGTTTTGATATGTATGAATCATATCTCATAAAAGCTCATTCCACCAAATACAAAATCCCTTATTATATTAAATATAGTCCTGAAGAATAATGTTTAAATTCCCCCCTTCCTGATCCTTTTCTTAATGTTTATTTTCAATGATTCATTTTTATTTTTTCATACAGTGTATTCATATATTAAATGTATTCATTCATTTTATACGTTATGTAATTTAATGAAAATTGTATTATGTATTATATATTTGTGTATGTTATTTACTTTTGATAAAATAAGAAATAATAATATATATATAAATGCATTTTGAATAATAAAGGAAATGTTGTCTTTGAAGGGTTTAGATTTAGTTAGCAAGCATCATGTTTAGGCCTCTCTCAATAAACCTTAAGTCAAGAGTGTTAAATTCAGGCTTTCAAACCAAGTATGGCCCGCAGAGCAATTATATTTTGCCCACAATATTAAAAACAAACAATTGTGAATTAGAATTTTGCATTTGACAACAAAATTTGTTTCCATATGAAAAAGTTAATTGTTCTATCTACTGAAAAAGAAAACGTTCCTCAGTTTTTGCAATAAATTGGGCAGTTATTTTGTCCAAGTTTTTCATTTGATCCACTGTGTTTGACACCCCTGCCTTACTTGGAGTCAGTTCTTAACTGACTGTTCATTTGTTGATGGCCACCAATGGGACGCATTATGGACGATATTTTATATCTAATACATTCAAAGCTTCAGTAGCCACTACATAATTTTAGTATATGTGTCTTTGTGCCCCTCATCATGGAAGCATAGGCTCTATTGTCTTTTAAATCAATAAAAGCAACTGCATTATTCTCAGAGATCATAATAGGGTAGAGATTTTCCAATCCATTTGTATTTGTCATATTACAATGTTTGCATTATTAACAGGCTTTTTTTTTTTGCATAGGCTTTAATAATGGCGCTACTTGTGATCCAGTGTGCAGTGGTCTTAGTAACCTTATTATGCAACTACGTGGAAGGCAAGAGAGATCCAATCACATATTGTGGAGGTTAGTGCCATGTTCACTTTGTTTCATGCCTACAGTGAAGTTGTTCTATTGCCGAGTAGCCAGTGGTGACTAGAGTCCACATAAGAAGCCTGTTGTTTTTGTATGCCAAACTCTGGAACAGAACTTTGCTTTTACTGCCAAAAGTATCTTTAGGAACATAGTGGAATCACTTTTTTGTCCATTCCAAATAAGAATTTTAGATTTAAGCTTATGCATTCAACCATATAAAGGTCCTCATTGATTTATTACATTAAATAGCTTGAGTAAATAAGTATTTCTCTACTTTGCTGTGAGGCTCGAGTGTAAACAATTTCTTTCAGAATTCACATCATTATTTCAGGGGAACAAACTAGTGAACAGAGAAAGATCAAAATGCTTAGAATAAATACCCTTATTGTAGTTAAGTTCAACATTCTGTTGAAAAAAAATACCAGTAAAGGGCCAAAAGAGCAATTAAAACAGGTCTAGAGTACATTTGTGGAGAAGCACTAATACAATTCGGGTTGTTAAACTTATTACAAATTATGTGCAGAGCACATTTAAAACTATTGTTTCTACAATGTAAGGCATGTAGAAATGCTTAAACTGTCTCAAAATTGTGGTGTTTCATTATTTACTTCACGGATCTAAAAGACATTATTTGGAGCCATTGGTTGCTTTGACGAAGTGCTGGGAAGCCACTACTGAGATCTTGGTGACTATTGGCCACATAACTACTTAACCTTTGACATTCTAGTAAAATCCCTATTTAGAGTTTGTGTAAAAAGACCGAGGCCTTGTCTCCAATGGGCTTCAGGACGCACTAAGCTCTCAAGTGTCCAGAAAGGGAACATGTTTTTGCCATATTAAACAATGGGCAATGTAAAAGGAACAATAGAGTCCTTTGGAAATAAAATGGCCAATTTTTGACATGTCCAATATATTTTTATTATATGAATTCATGTGCACTAACGCAGGCCAATTTTTTAGCTGCATATAATATTGGGCATTTGGGGGCACGTATCCTTTAAAAGGCTTTGGACACGTTACAGTACATTAAAATTTCTGCATTTGAAGCATGGGGTTTGTCAAACGCTGGAGTTTGACACAGAGGAAACTAGGCCATAAACTGTCTTCGGCCCTGTGGTAAAGCATTCTAGTGGTTCCCTTATGTTTAATGGATTCTTTTCATTGCTAGGTATTAAAGATTTGGATTGAGAGAAGCAAATATGTGGCTGGTCTAGTGGAAAACCTATAGAAGAACTTGAACTGCAATGGATGTTGACCTTAAATATGATTAACATTAAACCCAACTTCTTTAGAGTTTTAATGACCATTGACAATATTTTTGCTGCAGATAGTAAAGCAGTAACAATGGCGCAATGCAGTGCCACAAATACCAGTGTCTATGTGCTTTGGAATTATAGCTATGAAAATGAATGGCACCATAACACACCATACCACAGATCAGCAGCACCAATTAGCTATAACTGGGCTTTTAAGTTAACTTCATGTAAGACATTTATGTAGTATGATTTCATATTTTTCTAGTATGAACTGATTAATCAGATTCCCTATTTTGTCTTTAAAAATACTGTATTACCTACTTGTTACTATACAATATTCTGAACCACTAACCACAAGCTTAATGGAGTTAAGCTAAAGTAAGATTGCTAATAAATTAATAAATGTCAGAGGTCTTTGTATTTAGCTAATGTACCATGCCGTTTTGGGAAAACAGATTGCCAACAAATATTGCTGAAAGTGGAACAAATTAGATATTTATCTCACACTTCCAATCTTTTCAATATCTGCCATAGTGAAAGGAGAAATTCACACAAGGTGAAGTAACAAAACAAATATCAGGGGGGGCAAGACATTTAAAAACCACATTTTCCAGACTGTGCCCCCAAAATAGGCACGGTTACAGCTGTCACTCTAACACTAAAGAAACAGAGCAGCCAGGGTCATTGGCGTGCCCCGCCAGCAATGTACATTGCATAGGATGAAGAGAAGCATGAGAAATTGCTGAAACAAAACCGTTCAGAGCCAGAATGAATGTCTGCAGAGAAGGCAGTCGCACAAATATTTGTTTCACTCTATTTTGTGTTTTTTAGTTTTTTGTTTTTTTTGTATTTCGACTGACTTACTTAAGATAGTGTTATGTGAAAAGCAAAAATCACATCAGTGTTCTGATGGTTTCAAAATAAAATATACTCGGCAACATGTGGTAACATTTACAAACATAGGACCATTATGAAACTGATGTGGTCATAACTACGCATGTACAAGTTGTTTCCATGATTTTTACAACTGTAGTCTGTACAGTGTGTTGCTTTTTTTGGCAATAGATTGGATGAAAAGTCAGATTTTAGTTTTAAAACTACTATGGCGTTTTGGTTTTCAGCATTGTCCGTTACAGCTTTTGCAGTGGATTGGTAAAATTTTTTCAATAGAACTTTATCAAACATTTTAATTTGTGGGGGCGCCCCTAGAGTTTTAAAACAACAATAGGTAGAAGGGGGTTAGAAAGGTAAGGTTTTAACATGCTACCAAAAACTAATATAAAGAAATACCTATAGGAAAATGTCTATTTTTTCACCATGTGCACTAAAGGCATACCATGTATGTCCCAAACGATATTATGTTCCAGACAAAGGCCGATTATTCAACACCCATAATATGCTTACAAAAATTCAATTTGGCTTATACTGGAGTTGAGATAAAAATGGTGAAATTATGTGGGTGCACTTAATTGCAAAGCCCCTGAACATGGTATCATCACTAATTTTGCTAATTAAAAGGAAGGGTTTTGGGAACATTTAAAAAAATTATAACTCTCTAGCATATGTAGTATTTACATAAATATGGTTCAAAGTCAAGTTTACCTTTTTATAAGCTGACTTAACTTTGAACTTGCAAATACTGTATTATCTAAAGTTCTTTAAAATCTTCTTTCACTCAACCCTTCCCTACATCTTCAACAATTGTGATGATTTCATCATATCCAGGGGCATTGCCATTAACTTACAAATCAGCTAGTTAAAATAATGACTTCCTGTGACTAATGTGTGTTTTGTTTCCTTAGCTGCTGCGTTTTCCACTCTAGGCTTATCCTCAGTTTTTCAATTTTTTGGGGGGCAGGGTGGCAAAATTAGGTACCTCAGCTGTATTTGGGTTAGCTTATACTTAAGTGCTTCGAGTTTATCAATTGAGATCTTCTTTAAGAAAAGCTCTATTTTAAAATAGTTTATGTTGGCTGGTATGGTATTTATTTTCTATTTCAATCGTATTGTTTCTTAAAAAAATAGAAACAAAGAATCAAATTACAAAGACCCCTGAGTAATTATTACAGGCAAACAAGTTATTTCTTTTCAATGTGTTAAGAACTCCTGTTCAACTGACCTCATATTTTATGCGCCATTCTGCCTACTCAGTGAAATTATGGAGGATTCAGCCAGGACAATTTTTAACTATAATGAAAGCCCAGTATTCCCCAGGACATGTTTGGTAAAATAGCCATTTCTTTTCTTTTCATTTAGGTGGAATGCGGTAGTGGGGAAGTACAATTCTCAGTCATGTAACAGTCACCTCCACAATGCCTTTTTATTACATCCTATCCTCCAAATAGGATTATGTTTGAACCTGGAAGCCCAATGAGGTTGGTTAGC
The DNA here is from genome assembly GCA_036250615.1 of Ptychadena robeensis. Taxonomy (NCBI): domain Eukaryota; kingdom Metazoa; phylum Chordata; class Amphibia; order Anura; family Ptychadenidae; genus Ptychadena; species Ptychadena robeensis. The sequence continues at coordinate 130,353,900 of CM070036.1, read as the reverse complement.
TGTGTCTTTAGCATTTAATCCCGCATCAGTCATGTGGTCCAGTAATGCAATCCTATTTCAGTCTGGACAACCTACTGTCCAGTGATGTTATTTTGTGGCTAAAGATACTTAATGAGAAGCTGAAATTTGAACAATAGTTTTCAAACTGCATGCAAAACTGAAATCAAGCCAGTCAAAATTTGCAACTGCTGTGTGTGATAGGCTTGGCTTTCAGTTTGCATTCTAATTTCCGCTTGTCTGCATCTAATAAAAAATCTCTGACCTACATTAAAAAGGTCTGTTATTCAGTAATGACATGCAACATGCATATGAGCCCGTTTATCGTGATTATGACTATCTTGTGGGGTTGCAGACAATTTTAGGACCAGGTATGTGAATTCACAGGTAATGCAAAGCATCCCCACTATTTTGTGCATATGTGTATATACTGTGTAATTAGCAAAGAACTGTCCAGCATCTGAACTGATTCAACGTTTTCAAGTTTTTGTTTTTTTGTGAGATGCAGCAGAAATATGAAAAGATTTCAGAAAAAATGCAATTGTTTTATCTGCCAAATGACCTATATTTGTGTGCGTTCAGTCCTGCGCCAAAAAGCAGCAGATCCAGAGTGGCAGAGATGGCACCACTTTCTCTGTTACACTGAGAATCAAAACTGCAAGAACATTTAAGCTGCCATTGGTAACCTTCTAAAAAAATACATCATGCCTAGTAGGTTTTCTAATCTTCAACTTGTAATGCTTTCTGAATCACCTCCCCAGAATAAGTATGCAGCTCAGGTCTTTAGTCAATTGCCACACAACAGTTAGCTGTATGACCTGTTTCAGGTGTGTGACTGAAAATACTAAAGCCAAAAGCTTTACATCCAGGCAAGTAGCATTTTTAATAATGTATTTAGCAATAGCAATCTATATAACAGTGATCAGTGATAGGTGTAAATTGACAATTCCAACTCTCTGCTAGCTGGTTTGAACAATGAAGGTCAATAGTTGACTAATTACATAATTTCTCTGCCCAGTCTGCTTGTTTCTCCTCTTGGCTTATTTATTATTATTATAACTTATTAAAACACTGTATTTTATGGAAACCTGATTGGCTTTTCCAAGTAATATTGTACAGGTTGTTTATTTTAAGAGGTTGAAGTTGTGTACCGAGGTTAGACAATAGTTGCCCAAGATGATCTATCATGGTTGACGAATATCTGACATCAGCTCAGCTGTCAGGTGTGGACAAGCAGCCTGATGGACGGTTTATCCAGAGTTGGATTGCCACTTGCTCATCTTTTCCCATCACCATTCCATGGAACATAACGAGTTCTCATTTATTAATTTTCCAGTTCAAACCACTTGCATGTCTTGTTAATGGACAGAGAGCTGTTTTTGTCCAGGCACTTCATATCTGCCTGGTATTTAGCTATAAAAAGTATTTACATTTTATTGTTTCCCAAAATGGCATTGAAAAAATCAATGTCCATTTTCAGAAATTCTCCATTTATACTACCCAGACCTAACAGATATAATTGAAAGAAGAAGGGTGGATTCAGAGGACACTGACTAACATGAGGTGGGAAGCCTCTGGGGATTTTCACTTGTCGGTAATCAGGGATAAGGACCATTAAGTGAATGTTAAGACACAATTTTATTGTACAAAGGTAAAAAAACCTCTTCGGTTCACAGAGCACAGGCCACCCGGAGGCGGTTATACACAATCTGTTGGCATAGATTACCCACACTGCCACGTGAAAATACCCCAAAGCTTGCCACCACTAATGATGGCCGAACATCAGCCACATCCATTCGCGAACGGATGGATCAGGAAAAGTCCTTCCAGTTCTGCATTCCAAACACCGGAAGTGTCTGTAAAAATCTTTCCAGTTCCACATTCCAAACATCGGAAGTGACATCACGGACGTCTCTTCAGGTATCGGGGACATGCACTCACTCCATGGTGATGTGCAGATAGTAGGGAGCCGCGTAGGGATCTAAATAATTTTCTGATCTGGCCAGACGAAGAATTCCCACTTTTCGTAGGCGAACAGTACAGGTGTTCCACCAACCCCTTCACCAGCAAGAAGAAAATAGAACATGCAGTGTTTGCTGCTGACTGTCTGTCATGCGAACACTGCAGCCATCTCTAGCCACCACATGTGAGTCAACATCTGCTGAATCCACCCTTCTTTTTTAGTATTATATTTGGGGATGTGTGGTATTTACCTTCTTAGATCTTTCTACTATCATTTTATCTATCCTGACCAGTATTTGTATAAATTAGTAGATGGTAAGCCAGTGCAGACACTTCAAAACTGGACCAGGGATATTTGATAGATTAAACGTAGCATCTTATTTGTTCCCAAAAATATCAGACGTCCAGGCTGTGTGTTAGCTAATGGATTGCTGCCTTGGGAATAGTTCAGCAAGTCCACTGAATATGTTTATTCTATTGACTGGAATCCTGTATTTCGCATGATTTGCCTCTTGCAGAATAGTGATAACGCAATGATCTCACCCCACTATATTAATTAAAAGGTAAACAAAAAATCTATTTAAAAGAAATCTGCAATTGTGCAGTTAGAAGATTCTCATAACAAAGACTCAACATTTACAATAAATTCAGCACCATTGTTCTGTTGCATCATGATTGATTTACACAAATAAAGCAAATTTCCGATGATATTTTACAGCATAAAATTACTGTTTTTATTTCAGGACATGGTTTAAGAGGAAAAAATAATACACATTGCACATTCATGGTGCTATAAGTGTATTCTGTACCAGCATAAGTAGTTTACAATGAGTGAAAAAAAATGTATGGTAGTTATTGAACATGAACTTTCAGTTTCTTATGGCAAGTAAAGTTTATGGTTATGGTTTATGGAGGGAAAATGCAAGCGAAAAACGTGAATTTCTCTGAATTTAACTCATGGAATTCGTTTTATGCATTGTTTTTCCATGTGCTCAAGACATTAGTCCAGACTTGTGAAAGGCTTATTTTAAAACTTATAAACATTCTATGCCCTATATTTAGTATAAGGTTTTTGGTAAAGCTATTTCTCTTGCTTGGGTTTGGTTTATTGTTGGCTGTTTGTGGATTGTAGTTATGCCCTGTGTTTCTACATGCAAGGAGGGATGTTACACCATTATATCATGTTTGACCCCCATCTGTATGCCAGTTTCCATTGCTCTCTCTGCCCCATTTGTGATTACTGGGGTACAGTTATCATGAAAAAGGTAGCAAGTAAACATTTTTGGATAATCATATTAAAATGAGGGTTAACCTCCTAAGTGTTCGTGACGAGCCCATCTCGTCCAGAGTTTGTGTGAAGAACAAACTCTGGATGAGCTGGGCTCCCATGAAAGCCGCATATCGGAAAGCTACGGCGATGCTGCTTCCAGCCGCAGCATTTCCGGTTCTGCGGCTTCACTGATCGCGTCACGTGACGCGGAAGGGGGCGAGGGTGAGCAGTGCCATAGACCTCCATGTTAATGGAGGGGCTTCTGCTCTCCAGACCTCACTGCCAGTGTCATGAATGACACTGGCTGTGTGGAGAGGGGAGGGTGGAGGGAGGAAATGGCAGGCAGTGTACCTTGTACACTGCTGCCATTGCCTGTACCACACTGTTAAAAATGGTGTGGTACAGGCGGTGCGCTAGGGAGGTTAAAGAAAAAACTTGAGCATTTCAATTTTAGAAAGAATACGCTTAAAAATGTAAGGCTAGAAAAAATGTGTGTAAATTGTTCCACGGTGTTATTCTTAATATTGCAGTGAGCCATGCATGTGTTTAGCCATTAGCAATAAATAGCATTGCAGTTCACCTGCTCACATAGCAAATACTATGGTAGTAAGATGCAGAACAAGATCACAGGTTAAAACCAGCTTTAGGATTCCAGTAGTAAGGACCTAAACTCTGAATTTCATTGAAATTAGCCAGACTGCCCACCATCTAAACCTGATTCTTATATTCAATCTAATGAGCAGCCATCCTTTGTGACAAGTGGTTGAGCTTGAGGAGTAGACAGGATCCATGGACACCATGGGCTCTTCAGGATGAGGGTTGCATGGACAAGACGGAGATACAATTTATGGTTGGTTGGGTTGGGTCACTTTGGCATTTTCTTGAGTGCTAATGGTCTTGTCCCATCCCCAGACACAAGAATGTAAGTTCTTTACTATTTTAGGAATAATTTAGAACTTAAGGTAAAACTTTCTGGTTATTGTCTAGATGAAATTAACATTTCTTGATGTCCTCTAAAAGGATGGCAAAACCACCATGACTTTTGGCTTGATTCTGGTGTGGACTGCAAAACAAGTACATGAAGTACTTGGCAGATAAATCTCCATGTTGTTCTTAAACAACCATATGGAAACTCAGTACATCTTCTTCCCTGTCAGACACTCTTCTAAATGAGACACAGAGCCGTGATGTGTCTGAAATATTCTTATGTTATAGACTCAGTCATTTCTTTCTTTAATTGACAACTTTTAAGTAAGCCATCGATCCAATTCAAATATCTGTACAGGCAGATGGGGCTAAAAGAGGTCAACTTGCCACCAAAGGAATAGTTGTTGGCTGGATAAAACCGTGCCAATTAGCCTCAAAGGCCAATATTGTTCCCTGTCTACATCTTGTAGCGGTATATTTTTCCAGAGTGAGTGTGGCAGCCCTGGCACGGTTGCTGCAACATTGTGGCAACACGCTGTCATCTATGGAAATTTATTAACTCGATGTTCTAATTCTGACTGGCGTGTGCTGTAGGTGCGAGAATGATGCAGACAGGTCTGTGAGAACGAAGGAGCCTTTTTCATTTTTATTTACTTTTTTCACTCCACCGATACTTCATTTCACTGCTATGACATGTTCATTTAATGTTCTGCCCTCACAAATTTCTGTCAGAAACCGTGCGGAAAGCTGCACTCTGTGCTAGTTCTTCCTTTCCTTTCCCAGTCACTCCATGCCACAGCAGACTACTTCCCCTCCTTTTATTGTCTTATAAGATCTGTCTCTAGAAAAAGCCTTGAAATAATGTGAAATTGAAGCACCTGTGGGATGTCACTGCTTATGTGACATGTCACTGTTTTTTTCCCAGTTCTCCTCAGTTCAGAGGAAGAGATTTATCTAGTTAGATATACTACTCAGAATCCTACCCCAGCAACTTTTCTTGGAGATCCAATGACTTGTGCATAACCGCTGGCAAATTATAAACAATGTATTGATTATCTTCAGTCCACTTTGAGAAAAATATCAAAAGGTAAACCATAAGGGCCATTTCACACTATAGGCGTTTTTTAAAGGCATGCCTTTTTTATAGGCATGCGTTTTTGCATATATGCTTTTTTGACATTACATATGCGTTTGCATTTTGTATTTGTATTTAAACAAATGAATGAAAAACGCAGGTAAAATAAATCAAAAATGCATACAGCAGTAAGTTTGTAAAAACGCATGCGGAAACGCTGCGTTTTAAAAAACACAACGCATACAATGTGAATGGTTACGTTGGTTGTCTATGTAAAAACGCGTGCAGTACAAAACGCGTGCGGTAAAAAAACGTGCGTGTTTTTAAAACGCACCGCAACGCATATAGTGTGAAATGGCCCTAAAAGGTAAAAAGGATATATAAACTATAAGGCTAGACGCAGAAAGCATTTGAGCCATGGATTTTGTCACGGTGCAGTGCAGACACGGAAAAAAATCATGGTTAACGCACCGCACCGGGCCACGGCCAATCCACAGCAGTGGAGACAGGCTCATTGGGGGTAATGGGATCGGTTTGGGAGCGGCTAACAGAAACGTGTCCCTCCACTCCACACCTCCTGTCCTCCTTACATCTCCAACCTGGTACACAAATACACCCCTAAC
>CM070036.1:130337783-130347946 GCA_036250615.1 Ptychadena robeensis | reverse complement strand
AAATCTTTTGCTGTGTTAACAATTTATAAGTAAGCATACATTTACAAGGTCGTTTCAAAAACGACCAGGAGCTCCTGTCTGCCTCATTTCGTGTAATTTTACCCATTTACGGGGTGATACCACCTGTGTAAAGGAACCTCAAGCCTTCCTTTAGTGATGGGCCAAATATGAAGCTCAGGAGAGGTGACAGGGTTTGGCTCACCCAGAAATCAAATGATGTTTACAGAATAATTCCACTATTTGGGGACCCTCGGGCACTCTGCAGAGGAACTATGTCACTATACAGCCCTTAGCTGCTTTTTTTTTTTTTTGTAAGTTAAGCCATAATTGTGTAATAAACTGTATTGTTTTTGTGTTTGTTTTCTCTTTAGGTTTCAACAAAATAATATTTTAATAGATCATCAATAAAACTGTGTAAATCCTGTTAAACAAAGCTTGTATGATTATAGTTTTTTTAACATAACTAGTTGTCCACTTATAAAGTATGGGAAGTGGGGAAGGTCTCAACCCTTGTCCCAAAATCACCTCCTTGTCATATATATAATGCAATAGAAAACTATCAGAAGGTTTAACATACTAGAGTTGATGATCTTAGACTTAGAAAAGCTTCAGGGTTATTTTGATGGCCCCAGAAAGTTAAAATGAGTACTTGTAATCCCTCTACTTATTGCTGGAGTCTGCCTGTGGCTCTAAATGCTTAGATTTTTTTAAATAAATGTTAGTCTGTTTTTGTAATGGCCACCTCACATTACCATATTATCAAAAACGCGAGTGCAAAAGGCAGTTGTAATGTGAAAAATGCATGTGTTTTTGAATATATGCAGAAACATGGGCCTATACAAAATGCATGCCTTTAAAAAACACATATAGTGTGAATGGGCCCTCAAGGAATGGGGGGGGGGGCATTTTTGAGTTTCTCTGGTTGACCATCTCCCCTCTCAATCTTAAACTTACCAGATCTGAATCCTAGGAAGGAAGAAAAAAATCCTTCCATTCCTTTCATGTGAACTTTGCTGTCAGTCACCTTGATTTAGTTTGTCGAGTGATGGACTGCGTAGTAGTTTCTCTCCTAGGACAAAAAATTCAAAAGTGTTAATTGGCTGTATTTAACAATTCCAGTAGCTGCTCATTTTAAAACAATCTCCTGCTTTTTAAATAGGCTGGGAGTTCACACGTTTCAGATCGGCTGGACCCATTCTGATGCAATTGTGGAGCATTTCTGCTGTTTTCAGGTGGATAAAAAGATTTCCGCTCTGTTTCCCTCCCCCTCACCACCTGTCATTTTGGAAGCCTGCCTGCCACCCCTCCCTTGTGTCTGGCATGAGAACAGAGAGGGAATGAGCTCTGACTCTTTACAGTTAGCAGGCAGCACAAGACGTTTAAAGCGGCTGAAAAGGGGCGTACCTGCGGTTTATCAGGGCCCCCTTGTCAGGATAGCAAGTCACTGTCACAAAATTATCAAAGTTTTAATTTGTTCTTTCGTCCCTTTTGATTCTAGACCACTTTATGGCGGTAAACAAAATGGTTCTACCAGGAATCTATTATTATAGTGTGTTTTACTCATTTTGCATTTTATTGACAGCTCTTCATAATCATTTCCTATACAAAAAGGGGAATACCGTAGATTGTCAGTCTGTTGATGCAATCCATCAATGCAGAGGGATTAATGGTCTGATTATGTGAGTTGGACTCATTGCCATCAAACTAGCACCTGTTTTTCTTTTTTTCACAATCCATTGCCATAGGCTATTGGATGAGGTATTTGTTAATACTGAGGAATGTTTGTACAGTAAGGTGCCAGTTAATGATATTCTAGTGCTATGGAGTTTAGTTAGTTCCCTTTTGTTTTCTTTATTAGATAACTAATTCCCAAGTACATTTGGCACAAGGAAGACTTTCCATTATTGATGTTAATGTTGTCTTTTCTGCCTTTTAGGGACTATTAATATTTTTTTGAATTATATATTAATATTTAATATTATAATGATTTGCTTTTATTTATCTGGCAGCAATACATTATGCAGTGCTGTACATTAACCTGCAGGGTGGTTACCCCCAGTTAACTGGGAGTAAGTTTGCCGACCCCACAAACTTACCCCTAGTTAAGATCAGGGATACTCACTTATGCAGAGGCGAGCCATTCACTCTAGCACAGCAGCATGCATAACTTTTATTACCATTGGGCAGTGATGTAAAAAGGACCCTTAAAGATTGGCGGGAATCTCCTGCCAATCGCCTACACTAGTTTCAATTGGCTTGTCCCCATTGATAGGATCGCGCACGGTTGCGATCAAATCCCCGATGGTTGGCAGCCGCAATAATTTTCCTTCGATCAGGCCCATAGACATGAATAGAGGCGATTTGCGATCGTGCATGGAGGGGATCAAAAATCTTGTCTATTCATTCTCTATGGAGGCGATTTTTTTTTATAATGGTGGTGTTTTTAAAAAAAAAAAATCACCAGGGAAAATCACCTGGTCAAACGCCTGGCGATCGCCCGCCAGCAATTCTGCAGGCGATTAAAAATTGGCAGTGCAGGCAATTAATCGCCTAAGTGGGAACAAAGCCTACAGGTGGCGATGTTCTTCTGCAGGCTATAAAACTATTGTTTCTCAATGAAGCCTCCAGCCACCATGTGATCACTATATCAGCTGACAGAGGGTGATCACCACATGGTCAGAAACTACGTTGATTGGATCCTCTATACCAGTGGCTCCCAAACTGGGAGGCAGGCCCCCAGGGTGCAGGGGCGCAAAGGTATTCTGGGGGAGGCCCTCATTGTATTTGAATGGGAGGGAGGGGGGACTCAATAATGTTGCTAAACAGAAAAGGGGGGTCCTGCAAGGAAAGTTTGGAAACCACTGCTCCATACTAAAAATAACTAAAAAAGCATCCCCAAATTATGGGGGCCAAATTGCCAAGAACAGAACACACATTTTAAGTTAGTTAAAATAGGAATTTATTGCTTAAAAAAATTCCATAGGTAGTATTGCTCAATAGGACATATCTAACCCCCTTTACCCTCTAATATGTAGGACTTATTTATCAAATTGACAGCTCAGTATTACAGATGAAATAAAAGGAGAATGTCTCTCCCAGTGTAATCAGTAGAACTTTGCTATCATTGTGATATCTGCCTATTCTTTGTCAGAAATTCTAACAGTACTCCCAAAGAACAAAGAGCAAAGGACCAGCTGCCCAAGTTACAGCAGAGTTACGCTGTAGGAATAAGCTTTTTTTTGCCGATTCTGTAATATCGTATTAGAAGAAATGCTGTACCTAAAAAGAGTTGTGTGTGTTGACATTTATTGCTATGTTGAAGTGCATTGCAACATTGGTCATTAGGATAATATTTTTATTGGAGTATATTATATTGGTTATAGATTTTTATGTGGAGTATTACTTAATCACAAGGGATAAACAAAATTGTAGTCCCTCTTGACCAACCTTTTATAGCAGTCTAAAACAACAGTTGCCACTTTTGTAGACTAGGCATCTCCAACCATTTTATGTGCATAGCTAGATGCTACGTGTGCCTAAAGGTACCCAAACACGCATCAATTCCAAAATGATCGTAGTGTGCTTAAGCCAAAATCGACAAACTATCCTGGCGAATTAATGCGCACCACTTTGGGTGTTCAATCTCTGGCCGATCCTTGGATTGGGGATCGAGGATGATCGAACAGGTATTTACCAACATATCCGATCCCTGTTCGATCAACATTTTGTTCCAGCCGGATCAAGCTCTCAAGGTGGGCAGTGTTCGATTCCTGAAAGACTTATTGCGGGGAAGGCGCATGACGATCGCTCATTCAGGAAACAAGAGCAAAATCGACCTGTGTGTGGGTACCTTTAAGGTAGGAATACACGGGCACGATATTGTACCCAGATTTCTGCACAACAGAGTGCCGTGCGCGCTCACGGCATTGTGCTGTGCAGAAATCTGGGAAAAGAACAACCCGTGTATGCCGTTTTCATGTTGGTAAATCTTGTTCGATAGCCTATATTTTGAATTGGGAACCGCGGTTCCCTATTCATGGTATAGACATGCTGACAGCTGGAAGCCATGCAGTAGCGTGATGACATCATCACGCTACTGCTGAGATCTCTCTGTCGGCTCAAAAATCAAGTCGAGTATCCCAGCCTTTAGTTATATAGGTAGGCTAGGATTCCAAGGTGTTATGTTCATATTTTAAATAATTTCCTGGCACTGCTAAAAGCTATTGCAGCCATCGCTGCTATTCAAAGGAAGATATGTTGTGGAGTAGCACAGTATTAAAATGTAATCTTTCCTTTTTTTATAATATATGACTCAATCCTTACTAATTTTTGAAAAGGTTGTCCCAGAATCTTAATGATTGGTACAGCATGGATGTGGCATAAGATGTGGCTTGCGCAATGTGTTTGTAGTGAGGTGGTTCATAGAAGATATGATAATAACTTTTTTAACAAGTAGAAGAAAATCCTATGTAGACCTTATAATGTTTACCGTATTAATTTCAGTGTAAATAATACATGTGAATAACATTTACTGCATCTGAGAAGTGTGTTCTCCCTGGAGAAGGTGTCCTGTTGATTTTGGGTCACTCCAGGCAGAGAGAACAAAAGCCTAAACATGTCATTTTTAATTTCAACCGGGGGTAATCCAACTACTTGCCGTCAACATATTTGATTGCCTTTAGAGATTTAATTAATTAACTCTCTGTAGACATCTCTTGTTATAATGCCAAGGAGAAACATTGTGGCTCCTAAGGTATCCCAAGGAGATTTCTAGAATATTTTTGAAACCTTTTTTATTTTTTAGATAAAGTCCACAGTTGGCTATTGTACTTCAAGATTCTAACATTATTGACCACAAAAAAAAAGGCTGTTGGCAGTTATTGTCAGCATTATCAAGCAAGAGGAAACTTTCCATCTGTGGTCCCGAACCAAAAGACAAGAGGATACATTTCTTAACAGATGGCAGTGCACAATAGCACTAAGGCGATCCTCCCGAGACACGCAGTCAGTCACTAGATATTTTCAGCAACATCTTGAAATAAATTGTCCCCTAAGATTTGCAAGTCTTTAAAAAAAAAAGTACCACTAGAAATTGACAAATTTCAAAACATTGCATGTTTAAACATATTCCATTTTAGATGTAGCATAAGATGAGTCTGACAGGGCAAATAAAGAAATGTGCAGACTGCAGCTGTAAAGAAAGCATGCCGGGTCTTTGTCTGTGAAAGCTATTTTCTAAGCTTTTGACGTTACTGACGGCTTCATGGATATGATAACTTAATAGTACAGGCCATGGTTGGCTTAAATACCAATTTGCTCTTGTGAAGTATGAGGCCGAGCCTTCTAGATTTGCATACCTATTTTAAAGGGAAATATTCTGTATTTGCAGTACATATATGAAATTATTATTGTAGGGTTTACCTCAATGTAATCTTGATATGATTTTCACATTTTTACAACCCCCGTCCATTATTTTTTTTGTTTTTCTTTTATATAAGACACTAGAGGCCAGATAGGCTGTCTACTGCCAAACAATATTGTGACGACATACAAATAAAGCATATTCAGAAGTCACACAGAGTGAAGTTTTCAATTTGTTGTGGGCAGAATGTGCATGAAGAGGCAAACAGGAGCAGGATCATAGGCAGTATGTTAGTAGGGCGCATAGGTATTGCAGGGGAGGGGCGCACCAATGTGATAGCCTGGCAAACCTGGCAAGCCAGCAGAGTCAGAGAGGAGAGAACTATGGCACTTAGCTGCCTATTTGCTCCCTGGGTTGTCTGCTCTTTTCTCCCTCTGATGAATGCACACATTTCCCTCATCCTCACCTATTACTGCCAGACAATCAAAAGCATGGGTAAGGGAAAAGCAGGAAGCCGACTTGGAGGGCCATGTGGGACCATGATGTGTGTGTTTATATAAAGGATGTCTCTGAATGATTGGTACGTGTGTGTATTTATATTGTGTATGTCTCTGCATAATTTGTGTGTGTGTATGTGTATACAGTATATGATGCATTTCTCGGCAAAATTGTTATGTATAGGTGTTTGTGTGTGTGTGTATGTGATGCAGCCTCTGCATGATTGGTATGCATGTGTGTTTGTGTCTACATAAGGCATATCTCTTCATGATTGGTGTTGTGTGTGTGAATGTGATGCATGCCTCTGCATGATTGGTGATTCCCTTTTAAGGTAAAATTTTCCATTCATGTGGAGACCATGTCTTGTACTGATAATTGATAAGAGTTTGTTTTGCTCAACTAGAAAAGTTTTTTTGTATTTGAAATAAAGTTTGAATCTTAGCCTGTGTAGTTTGAATGAGGGGGCATTATAATGTTCCTATCTAGAAAAGGGGGGCCCTGCAAGGAAAGTTTGGGAACCGCTGGTATAGGAAAAAAATCTAGAGGGTGTAACAACAAGCATTATGTGCAAATTAGTAAAGAGGGTATATAAAATGTGGAAGGTATTAGGATTAGGAGAATGTAATGTAGAGGTTATAGCAATGGGAAGTATGTGTGGCAGAGAGGTTCAGAGGGTATAAAGGTGGGCAGTATGTGCAGTTAAAGAGAGCAGAGGGAATGATGGTATATGAAAGAAAGAATTTAGGTAAGCAGGGGTAGATGTGGAGCAGAAAGTGAGTGTGGCCCGGAGGTAAATGTAGGTAGCCATACGTGGTTAGATTTTTCTGTTCATTCCATTGTTTGAATATTGAACTTCTTTTTACCTGAATCGGTCGACCAAAAGTGATGGAAATGGAATATAAAATTGATTGAGCAGTGATCGGACATGTTGGTGAATTTCAGTCAATCATTCAGGTATCTTATGGGTTTTCTAAGTATTTAGATCAATTTATATTCAATGGCATTATGGAGCATGTGCACATGGCTTTGGAAAGTCCATTGCATTGTGTGGTGGTAGAACTGAACAATAGTTTTTAAAAAAAAATTTAAGTACCATTACCATCAAATGGAAAAAAATGTTTATGCCCACCTTAAGCTAGGAAGCTGGAATATGTCTGTTGAATGTCTGTAAGCTGAAGGTTGGAAATAGAAAGAATAGGCTTTGCTATTGGCTTGAAGGGTAGCGTTGCATAGGAAAAATGTGGTGGGCATCAACTGTGAAGAGCCTAAGTGCCCAACCTGCGGCCTAGGGGCCACATGTGGCCCTCTGGGCGTTCTTTGGCGGCCCCCCTGGTCCTCCCTCAAAACCTTACTGTAATTGCATAGGCAATAGGAACTCACCTGTACACTGATGCCCCGCTGACAGGTCCTTGCCAGGGAAAAAGGAGGAGAGGTGATAAACTTACGTGATAGGCGTACATAAAAGTCAATCAGCGACCTAGATGGTGCCTGAGCAAGTCCCTCGCCTCTCCTCTTCTCCTCTTCTCCTCTAGTGTTGGTGGGGCAGCAGACTGGTAAGTGACTATACTCCCTCTATGTCACAAAATAAATGGGGGGTGATTGTATAATATATATTGCAGAGCATAACCTGAGAATAGGGGCATATAACCTTTTATAAGAAGTATAGGTTGAAAATGTTATGTGTGGCCCTTTTGTGATGCTGAGGGCCGCACTTGTGGCCCTCCATATCAACTTAGTTGGCCACCACTGGTGAAGAGGGATGGGAAGTAGCCATTGCTAAATGTAATCTGAAAGAAAATTGGGGATATCGGTGGTTAGACAATGTGAAAGCTAGGAGTGGACATGGTCTCTATGACGGACTGTATACACTCACCTGTCACTTTATTAGGTGCACCTTGCTAGTACCGTGTTGCACCCCCCTTTGCCTTCACAAATGCCTTCATCCTTCGTGGCATAAATTCAACAAGGTACTGGAAACATTCCAGAGACATTGGTCCATATTCACATGATAGCATCATACATTTGTCGGCTTCACATCCATGATGCAAATCTTCCATTCCACCACATCCCAAAGGTGCTCTATTGGATTGAGATCTGGTGACTGTGGAGGCCATTTGAGTATAGTGAAGTCATTGTCATGTTCAAGAAACGAGTCTGAGATCATTCGAGCTTTATGACATGGTGCATTATCCTGCTGGAAGTAGCCATCAGAAGATGGGTTCACTCTCATCATAAAGGGATGGGCATGGTTAGCAACAATACTCAGGTAGGCTGTGGAGTTGCAATGATGATCAATTACTACTAAGGGGCCCAAAGTGTGCCAAGAAAATGTCCACTGCACCATTACACCACCACCACCAGCCTTCACTGTTGATGCAAGGCAAGATGGATCCATGCTTTCATTTTGTTGACACCAAATTCTGACCCTACCATCCGAATGTCGCAGCAGAAATCGAGACTCATCAGACCAGGCAACGTTTTTCCTATCTTCTATTGTACAATTTCAGTAAGCCTGTGGGAATTGTAGCCTCAGTTTCCTGTTCTAAGCTGGCAGAAGTGGCACCCGGGGTGGTCTTCTGCTGCTGTAGCCCATCTACCTCAAGGTTCGACGTGTTGTGCGTTCAGAGATGCTCTTCTGCATTACTTGGTTGTAATGAGTGGTTATTTGAGTTACTGTTGCCTTTCTATCAGCTAAAACCACTCTGACCATTCTCCTTTGACCTTTGGCATCAACAAGGCATCTGCCGCACTGGATATTTTCCCTTTTTCGTACTATTCTCTGTAAACCCTAGAGATGATTGTGCGTGCCAATTCCAGAAAATTAGCTTATACTCAAACCAGCCCATCTGACAACCATGCCATGTTCAAAGTCATTTAAATCACCTTTGCCCATTCTGAAGCTCGGTTTGAGTTGCCACTGTGATTACCTGATCAACGAACAGTTGGACAGGTGTGCCTAATAAAGTAGCTAGTGAGTGTAGCTGTTGTGGCTGTTCTCTATTGTTTGCTCACGGTTTTTCAAGATATTACCAGTGATACCTTTTTTATTACATATAGCTATGAAAATTATTTTCAAAAACCTCCAGTTTGATTTCAAAATGTTTATAACTTGGAGTGCTTGTTCTTCCTTCAAGTGTATTTATACTGTGGGCAGACAGTCAAAGAAAGCTTTCATGCTTGGAGCTTGAAAAGGCCACTAACCTCTTTCAACAATATTTAGATAGAACAATCTCTCATCGAAGAAATACAGATCTCTTGGCAGGCTGTTCTGGTAGAAAATAACCATGTCACATTGATCAACATAAATAGTAGTAAGGATATATAAGGAAGGTATAGGTAACACAACTCAAGCCATTAACCATATTCTTACAATACAATTGAAGTGAAGGTGTAAGGGCCCTTTTACACTACAAGCGATGGTCCAGCGGTACCACTACCGTGACCTTTACCTTGTCCACAACGGGCAAAAATCTGCAGTTTTCAATGAGCTGCGTGTGCGTCTTACACACAAGTGTATGGCAGATACTTGCTCTGTGCCTGCAAACCTGAATGCAACAGGGCATGTTAAAACGCAGGGCTAGTGTGAAAGGTACACAGGTTTCCTATGGAAACTGCTGCATCGCTGTATTGCAATGCAAGTAAGAAAGAGGTGAAAAGTGCACATGCTCCATAGTATGACCTGGTTCCCACCTACCTGGCTCGATCAACCCAGGTAATTGTTATCAAACATAACATCGATCGGACATGTCAGTAAATTTCAGTTGATTGTGCAAGAATCTTGATGGGTTTTCTAGGTGTTTCCGTGGATTTGTATTTGATTGAGAGAGGAAGGACATTCTGGATCTACCCAGGTAAGGATTTTAGGTTGTTTTTTGGGGGGTTATCCTATGAGAAATACAATTTTGAAATGGAAATTAAACATAAAATGGATGGAGAAGTGTTGGACAAGTTGGTAAATTTTGGTTGATCGTTCAAATAAATTTTCTTGGCATTTCAATCCACAATACCATGTGCTGGTATGATCAATCGTTAGACTGACTGATGATATTTTAATTGTACAAGCCGATCAAATTGAAGAACGATATGTTAGTGCGTGGGATCAGCTAATTGCGCCAAGTAGTTCTGCCCGATACCACTTTTTGGTCTGATCTCCTCCTCCCAGTCATAGGCGACACAGGGTGGCCCCCCAGGTGCCCTTATTGGATGCCTAGACGGAGACCCCACTGTCACTCCAGAGCTATGCCACATTACAGGGAGTGCAGAATTATTAGGCAAATTAGTATTTTGACCACATCATCCTCTT
>CM070036.1:130315798-130325964 GCA_036250615.1 Ptychadena robeensis | reverse complement strand
CTATATATGTTTTTGGGTGTGGCACAAGACTTTGGTCCCCTCCTCTACCATCCTGTGTTAATGGTAAATAAAACCCATAGAAAAAAAATGTACTTATCATGACATACTTATGTTGGATGACTGAACAACATTTTACTCATTTTACTCTGTGGTATGGCTCCTATCACTAGACACAGTGCTAGATATGGTGCCTTGTCCAAACACCCATTTTCTCTGGGGCATAAGGTAATCTGATCACTTCAACTATGTTAATATATTCAAACTGGTTCTGAATAGGTCCAGCACCACAGTATAAAGGCCCCCACACACGTACCGAGTGGGGGCCGACAGATCAGCAATGGATTGCAGCGTGATGACAACATCACGCTGCACTCCGTCGCTCACAGCATGGGTGGGCCCTTTGTGTGCCGGCCGTTTCAATGGGGTCTCCATTGAAACTCACGGCATTGGCCAGAGATTATGAGACATGCCCGTTCTCTGCCCAACTGAGATTTGGGGCACCCCCGATCGGCGGCAAAATCGGCCATCGCTCGGTGCGTATGTGGCAGCCTTAAGGAACATTGACATATCATCATGCTTGGGCCACCACCATCTTTTTTCTCTTCAGTCAGCCTTTTATAAAATGTAGTACAAACTAAGGAAGGAAATAAATAGTTGTGCACAACTGTCAACAGTGGTTACACAGTTAAAGTGATGTCAGTGGCCAGAAGGGGCCTCAGTAGGTGTCTGGTCCCTGGGCAAAGATCCTGGTTGCAGGCGCTGAAGGGCTCAGTAGGATCAATGGGACACATTTCGAGCGGCAGCTCTTTGTCAACTCAGCATTTGTAACCAGAAAGTGATCTTATCCGTGACCATGCGGCCCAAAAAGATCACTTCTTGCTAAGCCTCCACTCTGCCTCCTTTAATGTGAGTATTTTATCATTATCATTTACAGTACTTTACTTTTTTGCACTAGATTGCACACCTTGTATCTATTTGACAAGAAGTAATACATACAGAAGGAAAATCTAACCCTTCTGTTTTTTTCTATTAATAATAGTGCTTTTAAACATATACTTCAGATACATTTTTAATTATTCCTGTTCCCCCATGCTACTGCAAGGGTTTATTGCCTATTTTGAGCTAGGGATGTCAGTAAAGGGGATATACACTCTAAATCCTCTTTTCCACTACTGTGGGAAGGGGTGTGTCATATCCCTCTTCCCATTGCAATGTAAATCCATAGAGATCACATTGCAAGGGTATTGACATTATCTACTTGTACAGTATAAATATTACTCCTAAAGAAGCGATAAGCGAAACGCGTCAAGTATATACTTTAGAAGTACTTGAATATTTTTTGTTATACTATGAGATGATGAAGTATTTCTGTTTTCTGATAACCTCTAAATAAACCATTTATACGCTTATTTGTGTTATGTGAATGCCTCTAAAATCCCCAAGCTGTTGAAGTACCTACACGGGTAGGACACGGCAGAACAAAATTGGTATATCATTTTTCTTAGTGTAGTTGGGATGTGGCATCATTTTTAAGACAATCGAGAGTTCATTTTGTTGTATTGACATCACTGGCCTTAGACCCAGGGAGCCAAAGGCTTCCTAAACTAGAATCTGGTTAAGGGCCAGAGGAGATGCCGATGAAGTATGACTACTACAAAACAGTGAAAACTAAAGGCCCCCACACACGTACGGAGTGGGGGCCGACAAAGCAGGACAGAACAGCTCTAAAATGCAGCGTGATTACGTCAGCACGCTGCTCTCCATAGCTGACAGCATCGGCTGGCACCCTTTGCGTGTCGGCCGTTAGCTTCAATGAGGACACCCCTAACTAGCGGCATCGGCCAGAGAATATCGGACATGTCCGTTCTCTGGCCGGCCGAGCTGTGGGGCGACAGGGATTTTGCGTATGGCAGTTTGTGTATGGCTAGCTACATTTTACCTGGTGCCAGGCTTAAAAGTGTCTGTTGGAGATCTTTTACTTTTCTGATGCCAAAACAGGAGATGCTAGGAAATCTGAAAGGCCGCATCAATAAAACCTTGAAAAAGATTCTACACAATTCACAATTACCGTATTATTCAGACGCACGTATTATTAGACGCACTGGACCATAAGACGCACCCAGTTTTTAGGGCAGGAAAATCTGAAAAAAAAAGATTTAATATGTAAGTTTTCACATGAATTGGGTTAATACAATAAATGAAAGGAATGCAATATCAAAAACGTCATTCTCCACACTGATCCGGAGGAGGGGGGGCCAACAGCTGCACAGTCTACTCTCTGCTCTCCTCGCTGGCTGTTCCTGTGTCCGTGGGAGCTGCAGAGTTATTGCTGTTTCCACGGACATGAAGAGAGGGATAGATGGCAGTTCATCTATCCCACTCTTCATTGCTTATGCCGGCAGGGATCTGGGCTCTGTTGGCATAAGCATTTAAACAGTTCAGATGGGAGATCTGGACACCGGCCTGCATCTCTCATATTGACAGTTCCCCGGCTAATCTTCTTGCCGGGAGAGCTGGCGTGAAGCCAAGGTGCAGGGGTTGCGCATTCGGCCCATAAGACGCACCGATCTTGGGGGTGAAAAAGTGCATCTTATAGTCCGAAA
Source organism: Ptychadena robeensis (assembly GCA_036250615.1). Lineage (NCBI taxonomy): Eukaryota > Metazoa > Chordata > Amphibia > Anura > Ptychadenidae > Ptychadena > Ptychadena robeensis. The sequence continues at coordinate 130,323,361 of CM070036.1, read as the reverse complement.
AATACAGTAAGAAATTTTTTTTTCAAGTCTTACCCAGGTTCTGTCTTTAATTTATTCTGAATGAATACATAAAATGTAATATACAGTATATATGAGGTACAGAATACCAGTATATATGTAAAGAATTAATGCTGGTGTCCCTTTAAGGGAGCCACAGCTCACTTTTCCTTTGAAATAATCCTTGCACAGTAGTCTTGATGTTCTTTTCCCCTCCTTTGCAGCCTGCAGGGCACTGGTAGATGAGCTTCAGCATGAAATTAAGAAAGTGAACCCGAGTAAGACAATTGACGTCGGGTCATTCAGGATAAATCCGGATGGAACGCAGGTACAGAATAAGGTAAGAGAAAAAAAAAAGGAGAAGCGTTTGAATTGAAAATGCTGCTAATATTAACAAGCCAGGGGTTTGAGTATAATCCTAGAGCCTTCATGATTGGATTTACTCCCGCTGGGAGCTGACATAACCTTAAACTTCCTTTTCACATATCTTGTGTAACTCCTGTGTTCCTGGTAACCGTTGTGAACTGTCTTTTATTTGGCTTTCTGAAGCATTAGGAAACGTATTGAAGGCTATTGTTTTTTAGCTTTGTTTGATTTTCATGCATATTAGGGGATATCAGGATAGCCGACACAATGCACCAGTTTAATGTATAATTGCATAAAAATAAAGGCTAATTGAAATCTGCAAATGAAGGCCCTTTAGGATTCCTTCAGGGATTTTTTCAAGGCCACTGAAGTCAAATTCTTTTTTTTTTTTCTAGATTAATGTTATGCGTATGATCTGCTATGTTCACCTCCTTTCTATTTTTCCAAACCTAAAACAGGATGGCTAGCCTAATCGATATAAATGTGTTATGTTGTTGTATAGCTGGAATTATCAAGTCTGTTTACTGACATAACCAATACATGTCTGTTTACTGCAAAGGTGTCCTTTTTTATTTATCTGCCCCCTTCTGATTTTCTGAGTTTTATGGTACAAATGACTGTATTATTCAGTATATCTATGGCTCTACTAAAGCTAAAAAATTTTAATTTATTTTATTGGCTCATATACCTTTCAAAAGTCTTATGCTCTGTGTGTGTGTGTTTGTATATATATATGTTCTCATAATAAATATACTATATAACCTATACTTTTGTGCCACTTTCAAATGTTTTTTTTATTAGCACACACAAGTTAGATGGAATTAACCATTAAATTCCAGATCATCTTGTTCATTTTGTTAATTACTTCTGTTTCCTATATTGCTGATGAGATTTGTCTGTCCACATGCCTTGCAGTTTGCATCTATACCACCAGTCTTGCAAACTATGCAACAACTGTGAGAAGTGTTAAGGGTTGGTGTACCTAGGAAAAAATAAGGCTCTGGTGGCCGCCAGTTGAGTAAAATAGAGTTTTATTGGGAAAACATCAACACATTTCGTGGTACTTCTGACCACTTCTTCAGGATGGTATAATATATTTTACAGGTAGTCTCCTGGTTCTTTTAAAAATGAATTGGGAGACCTCGCTCCCTTCACACTGCAAAAAACCGAAGGAGCAGGCGATAACACCGTTCCATTTCTCCTGTCACCCAGAGTCAAGGAAGTGCGACCAGATCATATGATGAATAGCGAACAGGGACGGTAAATCGTTTCCCTATACGCCAAATTACTCCAGAAGCTGTTGGCACAGTATTTAGAACATCCATACACCCTTTTCCAACTGCAAACATCGTAAGCAAAAACATTCTCACCCAGGTCATGAGTCAATCGGCCGTGAACTGAAACGTGATATAGATAGATAGATAGATAGATAGATAGATAGATAGATAGATAGATAGATAGATAGATAGATAGATAGATAGATAGATATAATAAAAGAAGGACTCTTTGGGTAGTTTGTCGCTAATCTTCTGTGTCTTTCGGAAAAAACTATATTAATCAAGAATAACCTGTCCTTGAGTTATATATTATTTATCATGGGATTAACCACCTGGACATAAACCAAAGTTATTTTAAAGTATGAACAACCCCTTTAAAAAAACTTTTACTTTTCTGTAAAAGTAATCACATGGATTGGTTCCAAAAATGTTTTGTCATACAGGATAATTTTTTGTGATCTTAACTTTGGCAGTCAGTAAAGGCAGTTGTAAGGTCAGCTGTGGGTACAGGAAATTATACTAATTCCACCAAACCCAACTGGGCCCCTAGATTATTTGTTAAAGTGAGTCAAAATGTTTTTATTCCATATTGATATATCTATAGAAGGGAATTGTGAGCCATGTCACAGAGGTCTTCTTACAGTCAGGTGACACAGTTTAAATCTCCTGTTGCTCATTATCAGTGATATCTTTAGTGCCAGTAAGATCAGAATGTATCTGTCATGACTGGTGTTTAGAAGGTACACAGCGATCTTTTCCATAAACACAAGTCACTGAGTTAGCAGTAATGTTTTAAAATACCTACTTTCTTTCATAAAAAGAGAATGTTGAGTAGATGGTAACTGGCCAAATTGTTGATGAACCCAAGTTATTCCAGTCGTATGCATTTTACTGCATTGGCCTTTTGCGCAGAAGGCAGTTTAATATGGAAAATTACAGATTAAATTAATTAAATTAAATTGTATTAATTACATAATTACATTACATTAAATTGTACAGGGCACTTTGTTTACCCTAATGCACAATAAAAGGTGATGCCAGAACCCTTTTAGATGGAAAGCCATAATTCATGGCTCATGTGTTACCAATAAGGTAAATATGTAAAAACAAATGTGTTGCAAAATACCTTAAGGTTTGGTACTGCTGGGAAACGGCACTGAGCTTTCAACTGCGTTTTTGACCAGGTTATTCACCCTCCCTTTAAGACCGAATGAAGGGGACTACCTTGTATAATGGGTTGTAACTAATTGTATTGTTTGAATTGTCTGCTTTATTATGTTTTCACATTGTGCACTTTTGTACTGTATGATTTTTTTTATTCTATTTGTTGGCTGTATAAGGATGCAAATTTGTTTAATAAAAGTTGATTAAAAAAAACCCAAATGTGTTACCCAACATTTGGTAGTGCACTGTAGTAGACCCCAAGATTCTTATTGCCTTTTCTACAAGCTCTGTACACACCATTAAATTTGATTTTCATTATGGTGTGCATGCATATGGTTTTTTTTCTTAAAATGTTTTTTTTACAACAACAGTAGTTTTTTGCTACACATTGGAGAAAAAAATAAGGCCACATGACCAGCATCTATTGGGTTTTATCTTATCATGACTATAAAGTCAGTTAATGGTGGTCAAGTGGGTATCCAAGAAAATAAAACATAAAAAAATAACAAGCCTAAAAAAACAATGCAATCTACTTCATGTAGTATTTGGTATGTCTCCATAAGGATATCGCTTGTAGTAAGAGCTATAGTCAGGTTGTGATAAATGTCTATTTGGGGTTTCCTGAGTATTCAAGGTACTCCTTTGTTATATCAAAATGAGTTTTTTTACTTTTACCTTCTTCCCTAGAATGCGGGATCAGTATATGGGTATGTTATTCCCTTACCCACTGTTTAGCTCAAGTAGGAGACAACCGGTATCATAACTGACCAGCTGGTTCCTGGCTTTTATGTAGGAAATATCACATCTATAGTATGGTGTTGTATCTCTCTACACCCCAAATGTTCCACATGGCTGGCCTGTGGCTCCTGGCATTTCTCTATGCATATTGCATCTTCTGGTTGCCTGGTGGAGGATCATGGATAACCTTATTTACTAAAATACTTTATGGATGTCCACACTTATGCAACTGACTTATTGAATGTGTTATTTTATTATTTGTAATCTCCCCCCCTAAAGGCCCCCATACACTGGTCCGTTTCCCATCGGATTCCGGGACGATCGATTCCAGGCGCGTGCACGCGAAACGATCATCCCGGAATCGCGTGAAGCCCACCTTGTCCGATCGATCACGTCCGATTGATCGGGGGCACAGAATCGGATCGGACAGAGAACCAACATGTTGGTCTTTCTGATCCGATTCAGCACACATCAGGGGGAGTTGCCATTTGTGAAGTTGGCGATCGGACACAGAATCGTCCAGGAATCCGTGGGCCAAGGTGGTATGCAGCGATCGGACAGACTTAATTGGTCGATCGATCTACCTCCGATTCCCGCTGACATCGCCGGAATCGATCGGATAGGTTATCGATCGGCCATGTAATCCGACAATGTATGGCTAGCTTTAAAGATTAAGCATTGTATTGTTCATATTGATCGCATTGAAGGTAGGAATATTTTTTAAGCAATTGATCATATTGAGGATGGGGACAGTTTTCAAGTAATTTATTGTGATCTAATTTTCTTAGATCACAAAAAAAGATAATTTATTATTATTATTTTTTAATTTTGCAGTCTCAACCTTTAAATAATACCAATAAACTCAGATATTATTCTATATATTGCATTAAATCATTTTTGTTTTCACAACAAAGTGTGCACTGTCAGAAAAAATAGAATGTGTTGGGGGGAATAAAATACTTCAGGGCTAAATTCATGTTTAACATGTTTACCAAAAAAAGAAATGCAGATAATAGACCCCAAACATTTTAAAATGAGTGTCATCACAGTCTTTCTATGTGGATAATAAAATATTAAAATGTATTGCAACCTGAATGAAATCTAACTCTCATGACAATATAAATCCATTTAAAGAAATCTGTTTTTGTGGGGCCAAATGAAAATGCCAGTGATGCTCATATTGCATTGTTTCCTCTAACTGTATGTATAAACACCACATGAAGCTATTGTTCATTTTAATTTCATAACTTTTATTTTCTGTCACTTTGGAAAGATAAAGAGGTTAATTAACTTAGTGTAGAGTAATATACTTGTTTGATAATATAGCTACAAAGTATTCATTAACCTTTATTTAACCCCATCTTTTTAGCTGTCAGTTATGCTGTTAAATATAATTACAGCAGATCTTTTCTGTTTGAATATATTAATTGTATACTTGCATATGTTATACTACACCCTGCGCCTACCTCCTCTATCTTTTTTGTTACCTGTTCACAGTAATTAAACTATCTGCTGAGAGAATTCTGTTGAAAGACAAGAGAACCTGTAGTGCACCTATCCTGCTTCCTTCTGCAGGGGAGTCCTATAAAGTGTTGGTTGGAAAGAATTGTGATATTTTTTTTTAAGCACGAGAATCAGTTTTAATTGGCCAAACAATTACAAATGTTGTATTTCATGAGCAGAGATGGCAAGTTTTCCTAGAAAAGGTTCTACTGCAACAGAACTTATGTATACGTATTTGATGAACTTTTTCACCTGATCAATTATTACTTCTGTGATTGGGTGATTCTGTTTCAACCTATACAGGAAGGAGAAATAAGACATGATCAAATGATCCTGGACAGCAATTCAGGGGACTCCAATCAGCTTATGAAGTCGTTAGTTAAGTTCTAACGTAAATTCTTCTACAGTAGAATTTGCCAACACTACTCACAAAGTCCAACGTATGCCTATTTTCTGCCTATTAAACCCTATTCTCTCCCACTTAGGGCTTGTTTACACTGGCACTTGTTGACCACCCGGTAAACAACCAATTAGTGCAACCACCAGTTGGTTTTCTGATAGACCTGTCACAGAGTCCTTATCTAAACAGCAGCCCGGGAAACGACCATGTTTCCGAAATGTAGCCTTAAGCTGGCCACACACCTTTAGATCTCTCTGTCAGATATCCTTTAGATCTACCAACAACTATGTAGTGCCGGGTCCTCTGCAATTGAACACAGGTAGGCTTGATTGTTTAGAAATTCCCTCATATTACATGGTTTTGGTAAAACAAAAGGAGATCTAAAGGAAATCTGACAGGGAAATCTAAGGGTGTATGGGGCCCTTACTCCTTTTATCTTATCTATGGGTTATTTTTTTTTCTTTTTTAACTGACTAAAACATGGTTATCTGACAGACTGGATCTTTAGGGTGTCCATACACAGGCCAATGCCCATGAGATAGAGGAGCCATCAAGCTCAGCATGAAGATGTCATCGCGCTGCGCCCGATATCGATAGGGCTCAAGGCGCACCACTGCTGCGTCATCGAGCTCAGCCGATGCTGTGGGTGGGGACCCGCAGTCCCCATCCAAAGCAACATATATTGAACAGGATTTACCAACATGGATCTTTGGCTCCCTATTTGATAGAGTTTCTTAGAGCAGGATTGTTTGATCCCGCTCAAAGAGACCGCTGGCGCCATTGGCGGTGCATGCGCACAGCGATCTCTTGTACTCGAATCGATAGAAATATTGGCCCATGTATGGACACCATAAGTCTTCTTTCTTGTCTGCAATGTGGGATTGCTCAGGTCTTATCCTAGTTACTTGGATGTTTTATGTTGAAGATCAGAAGCCCTGACCAAATGGTACTAAATGGATTAAATATCCTAAAAGGGGCAAAAATGCTTCATTTAGAGACCATCATCATTTTAGGGCCATTTCACACTAGCAGAGCTGTGGTGTCGTTTTTGACTGCTTGTTCCAATCTCCCAAGTCATCTACTACCATTTTGCCTATATTACATTGACAGTTTTTATTTTCTTGTTAATGAAAATAAATACTCTTGCACTCTTACAACTGCTGTCTTACTTACTTGTAATCTTCTTAGAATACCCCCTCAATTGACCCATTTCTCAACACCATCACACTTGAGGGCCACAAACATTGATAATACAGCACCATTCTGTGTACCCGATCTGCTTAGATTAGATCAGTCACACAATACAGTTTTCTTCTTGCTATATTGCTCACCCAAGGTTCCTTGTAACCCTGTAGATACTACAGGGGCACAAGGGGATACTACAGGGGTTGTAACCCTGTAGATACTGAAGTGCATTGCCTGCAGTGATTGAGCCAACTGAAAGTCTTGCATTGTTATAGGATGTAGCAAAGCATTATCCATCCATAGTACTTATTCAGGAAATTAGAGCGTTCTATACCATGAGATTTCTAGCAACACACAATTCTCTAGTTAGGGGATTAACATGAAAAAAATTGAATGTCAAATATAACATCCCGTAAAGACACTTAGATGTTGCTTTCATATGTTTTTGTATGCTTTGCATTCACTCTTGTTTAAAAAAGCAGCATTATTTTTGTGCATCATTGTTTTACGCATGCATGTGCAACATGTTCTTGGGACATGTAGTCCATGGAAGGAAATCTTAGGGGGGTTTCCAAATTCGTCTGGACCCCCTCCGCTAAGCGCATTGCTTGGCGGGAAGTCCCGACTGAGCACATTCACTTACCTGCTCAGCGGATGTTGTGTTCTCACAGCGCTGAGCTGTTCCGCCAATGCAGGGCTGAACGTAGTGGGGTCTGCATCGGCAGATGTCTGTACACAGCATTCGCCGAGCAGGTAAAGTCTATGTGCTCCGTCTGGACCTCCCGCCAAGCACTGAGCCTTTCACGCAACAGTGGGGAAAATGACCAGCCACAAGCGCCTTTAAACTTGTCAGGTATAGCAACCAAATATCGAAATATATCGAAATTTTGCATTTTTCTGGGTAATATGGCCGACATCCCAAAATGTAAATAT
>CM070036.1:130305619-130315698 GCA_036250615.1 Ptychadena robeensis | reverse complement strand
AGGAAGATGAAAGGTAATGGTGGTACCTGAGCGGTCTGTAGAAGGTCACGATCTCATAGTGATTGGTTTTGATAGCAACCAAAAGCCTAATGTGGCCGCATGTCATGTCTGCCCTTCAGTCATGTTTTTTGCTTGTTTACTGGGCGTTTTTTTTAAATGTAAATCAGCACTATGTGTTTTTACTGAAATCAGTGAAAAGATATGCAGGTGTGTTTTTTTCCACTGCATTAGTGCCTATGAAAGTAAATTAAGACTCTGTAGTCTCGGCTGCATCTACACTGGGTGTCCGAGACACATCCGTTTTACACGTCCAGGTTGCCCAGTCCGAGCATGATTTGCCCTAGTTTAGGGTGCAATAATCGGAGACGTGCAGTAATGCATCCATTTGAAACTCATGGGCATGACTGGAAATAAATTGCATTAGACAAGGCAAGTTGAGTAAATAACAATGTGCCCTCTGTGTTGTTATTTTAACAACACAGCAGCTTTAATGGGCTATGCAGGCTCTATCATCTCTTTACCGATGTTTGTTTGGTTTTATTAAACTCTCTTCAAACATTTTATAAAGCTCCCTCGCAAGAACTGTTTTGCTACTTACAGCTTAAAAATTACACTCAATCAGCCCTCTCATGTTCTTCACCCAGGACTTCGAGAGATACTGCTGATCTGCTTTTTCATGATGAATGCATCCTATCATCATCCACTACTTTATGTTGCCAAGTGGTAGAGGGATCTGGGTAGGATGCTTCACTTTGTCCAGTGGCCACAAGTTTGGGATACTGCTTTCCATGGCTCAGTGAACTCTTCCTTTAGTAAAGCCATCTATAAGCTGTTACTCAGATGGTACCTGGTTTCAGCTAGATTAGCAAAGTTGCACTCTGGTACTTCCCCCATGTGCTTCCGTGGTTGTTCTACGGAAGGCACTCTGAAGCATATTTGGTAGGACTGTCCCAAAATCCGTCAGTTTTGGACAGGGGTTTACCAGTTGGTTTACATGGTTTTTGGCAGGAGTGTTTGTAAGGACCCATTTGAGGCTTTGTTAAATTTGTTATTGCTGCTAAAATGGTTCTAGCTAAAGAGGAGCATTACCACCTACCAGCATCCACTGACCAGCTCCTCCGCCTATAATCGTAGCCATTTCCATTTGGTTAGCTATCCGCTAGCCCTTAGAAATTGTCACATGAAGTGCACCTGCCTGGAGTTTGCCCCCCCCCCCCCCCCATACCATTTTTCCCTTATTTTCTTGTAGTCTTTCTTCTCTTTTTTTTTTGTGTTTTTCTTTGCATGTTTTCTCTGCATGTTTTCTCTATGGCACATTGATCACAGGTGCTGTCTTTCCGCCACAACCACCTGGTTCCAGAGGTTATATCGACACTACTGCGGACTTTGACAGTGCCTCGTGCCCTTTCCCATATTGCCAAGTTGGTCCACGTTGGTCCGTTTTTGAATACTTTGTTGTATTTGTTTATTTTGAACAAAATTTATAAAAATTTATTGAAGAAAAAACAACACACTAGGCAACGGAATAGGACTTGTATGTATAACCAGGCATGTCCTAGTCCATGTAAAACTACAGTCAGCGTCAACCCTGCTCTGAAATCCCAAACACAGGTATTTCGATGAGGTGGAGACTAGGCCTTAATGCTACACAGCAGCCTCCAACTTGTTGGGAGTAACAGCACTACTAGTAGGACTGATAACTGGAACGCACTGCTTTTGCTGCATTCCTAGTAATTTTAGGATTGGTACCTATTCAAGAGTTATACACCAGCCACCACTTCCTTTAATGTAGTTATAGTAAGTTATCCTAGAATAGGGTCATGAATAAAGTCATGAAAATCTGATTGGCTTTTTAGGATTATTTGATCATGTGACTATCCTCTTTAGGCTAAAACTGGACCGGCCAGGCAGATATACAAATAAAAGTGATTATATGCTTCTCTGTATCATTCTGCAGTAGAATTTACCATCCCTGCTTAGGAGTCCTGATGAAGCAGCAACTTCTGCATTACGTGTGAAGTCATTATAGGTAATCTTACCAAGTTCTTGGCATAATTACCCTAACTGTGGAGAGGTACCACCTTTTATGCATAAACAAGTAACACTTGCTATCTATTTTTCTTCTGTGGTATGAGATGCACACTCATTTATTTATTCTTTATACTGTGAATGTGTATGTGGTTAATATTTTTTCACAATTATCATTCTATGATATATTATTTGTGTTTTTTCTTATACATGGGATGTTATTTGTTTTTTTGGCATTCATACATTGGAGATTTTGCATGAAGGGTCCATAACGAAATTTTCATCAAAGTATAAGGGAAATTTTACTACCATGATTCATTTACTGACTGGCATGTTTAGTGATTAAAGAAGCTAGGAAGGAGAGCTATTTCATGTACTTCTATTATTGCATTGTCAGAGCTAGGCAATAATATTTAATATTGCACATAGGAGATATTTTTATTCGGTATTCACACAAGTCAATCAGCTAGAAGTGAATCTCCAGTGTGGCATTAGAGGGCAATAACAACCACTCTGATGACCCACACTGCCCCCCTTTTTTTAGCAATGAGTTGACTTTACACTAAGTTAGCTTACAATTTCAGATCCATATGGAAGAAACTCAAATGTAGTGTTGTTCTTCTGAAATCACAACAGAAAAGCTGAAACCAAGACCAGGTGTCATTAGGAGGAGAGAGACCCAAGTGTTAAATGTAAGGTTCCCTGGTGAAGCCTTTGCAGTTTCATCAAACTCTGATAAGGAGCAGAGGCCACATACAAAGAAGAAAGAGGTGATTGTTGAAAAACACTGAGCAAGAGCAGCCAAACACACCACCTTAACCATAAGCTGCAATGACTAAGGTCAAGCCAACATCAGCGCTTGTAAGCCCAGGTTACGGCAATGTGATTTATTCCACCTGGCTTGTAGTGCAACTGCGTTCAGATGTACTTTATACTCCCGATGGCAACCTCCATTAGTGAACTGTGACTTCATGCTCCTGTGTAAATTCTGTCTACAGTTTCAGCCTTGTTTTCATTCTTCTACAAGAGCCTTTTCTTTAGAGCTCGGCTCTTCCTGCAAACTGCTGGAACTATCGCTGAAGTTGAGAGACAGTTTCAAGAGCACAGATTTGCAGCTGACATGCTATGGTAACATACTGCACTCTGCCAAACTTCAATACAACACATAATACTTTCCATTTCTCTTACATAATGCGTATCGGTTTCCAAGCTGGCAGCTGAAGCTCTAATCCCTCTAGAGCGTTTTTTTTTTATAAAGGCATAAATAATATTCCTACAATATTCAACATTACTTCTATAGTAGCTCGGTATTTGTAGAACACTTTTATTGTCAATGTAAAATGTTTCAGAATTTCAACGCTTTATGACATCATACATCAGAGGTTTATTGGTTTTCAAAGTATAAAATCAAGCAACTTTTGTTGAAGAACCCAAAAATTTTTTTAGTAGTTACCCTGAATTAAATGAATTACTGAATTATCTTCAGTTTCTCTGTATGTGCATGTTAAGCATTAAGTGCCCAGAATGTTCCATCAGCCAGAATCAGTATTTAACTTCAAAATAAATATTTGACACATTGGTGTCAAATTGAGAGAGGGCCTTACATGTAAAATAAAATGCAATGGGGAGGAAATGTAACCATGCATAAGGAATGTATATATATATATATATATATATATATATATATATATATATATATATATATATTCATTGGGCATGTGCAGAACTTTTTTTTTGCATTGTCCTACCTGTGTGTACATGTTTTGGATCATGGGATTTCATTGAAGTTTGAAATTGGCAATTGGCTTTTTAAGCATTAACAGTCTAGTTTTTCTTTTTATTCATGTGGCACATCTAAGTTAAGCAAGTGTTTACAATGGTGAAAAAGTTTCTAAATAAGCATTCATTTATTAGGTAATTCCAAGTTTAAGGGCCATAGGTACAAAAAAAATTGGAGCACTATATATTGTTTTCATTTAATAAAGAGATTTCCTCTTTCCAATTGAAGCTCCTGTTCTTTGGAGTTGGGTTGGCATAAGATGTTGTTTATTTAAGATTAAACTACATAAATATTGTTTACTCAAAAACTTTTATTTACTTTTTTATTTGGCTTATTTTGTATATTTGATAAGACATTAGGAGATGATCTAGTTGCAATGTCTGTCCACCCCCCACAGGCACACAGAAATGTAGACTTTTATGTGATCAATGTGTCACTGGGCAGACACCGCTCCAGGCAGAGTCATGCAGGGAAACAATAGCCTATCAGAAGGAAAGTCCAGCCCGGAACATATATTGACACTAACCATCCACTTTTTTTTATTGGTGGTGTCTGGTTTAACATACACAAATGAGCATCAGTGTGTACCAACACCTTTACATGTAGAGCTATACACCATTCACTCTAGTATGAATATTCCCAAGTATACGCCTAATTTTTCAGGACTAAAATTGTGCTAAAATTTGTGCTAAAAAGATTTATATTTACTCGGGTCAACAAATGAAAATCTTTGTGTGTTGATTGCCCACATGACCAAAAAAATCAAAAAAATGTGCGCTACCATGTGTCGTTTTTGCATAAATTAGGTTTAAACTCAAGTCGAATTTGTTCAATAAAGGGCATCAGTTCATAATCAAATTGTTGGCACCACATGCCAAACTCTAAACACACAAAAAACACAGCCTTGAGTTCTACTGAAAAGAAGCTCAAATAGAGTATAGTCAATCTCCAGGGACTTTAAAGTGTAGGTAGATGCAACAGGCTGGAAATTCAATAAACATTCTAATTTTATTATAACATATAAATAATATCCACATTAGACCAAAATTAACACATTGCCAGACATTTAATGTTCTGACAGTGGCATATAGCACTGGCATATATATCAATTGTAAATGCCAGTCACTGTAAATGGAAAAACTATACATGATAGAGCAACACTTTTTTCTGTAAAATGTTCTTGCAATCCCTTCCCAGCAATTGACAATATCATGTTCAGTGACTTTGAAATAAACACATCACATCAGCTAGTTAAAGTAATGACATCGGAAACAAAAAGCTCATTTGCTGTTTATGTGCTGCTGCATTTCCCACTCTAGGCTTTCAGTTTTTTTTTTTTTGTGTAAAATTACCTACCTTTGCTAATATTCAGGTTGGCTTATATTCAAATGTTTTTTGTAAATTATGGTAGAATAATTACCACATCTATATCTTATATAGTGTTTAAATTTTTATATACAGCTCATCGTGGGGCTTCCAGCACTGTATATAAAGTTAAACTGTAGGCAAGGTTTCACTGAAGTGTTTCCCTCTGAAAGTGTGCATGGGAAACCTGCGTACCTGTTCAAATAAATTACATGTGTTTTAACCAAAAAAGTCCTGCTGTATGCATATTGACAAAATAGAGAGAAAAGGCAATTGATCTCAAATTTCACAGGATCACATTGCGCAGTATGATTTGAGAATGCGTATATGCTCCTTTATATTCTGAGGTTTAAAGTAATCTCACCTTCCAACTCTAAAGCTTCGGAAGAGCGTGGGAATCACAGAAGTTGCTGAACAGTATTTCAATATTTTGGCAGGTTAATTACCCTCCCTCACATTAGGAATTTTTTTTTCGGCGTGAAACGAAACTGTACAGGAGATCGCTTCCCCACCCTCCCCTCTACACATTGCCTGTGTCATCGAGGTGCTGGCAATGTGTGCAGGGAAAAGTGACACCATCTCCATTAATATTGAGGTCTATGGCGCAACCTAACCCCCCCCCCCCCAACACTTCTTTTGGGCATCATCAGTGACACAGGGCCGTAAAAGTTCAACAAGCTGCATCGCTGCAGATTTACAGAGGAGGGATGGTCATGTAATATAAGGGACTTTTCAAACAATCAAGTCAATCACAGAGGACCCTATACTACATACTTGTTGAGTTGTTGGTAGATCTAAAGGATATCTGACAGAGAGATCTAAAGGTGTATGGCCAGCTTATCTCTCACACGTACTTACACCCTGTGTTTAGCTTGTTCTCTTAACACTTAACATGTCCCAGCTGTCCCCATCCAATGTAATGGACAGGCTGAGAGCTGAGCCGCACACACAGGCAGCAGAGCTGCACACACAAGCTGTGTGTTATGCTAGCTTCTCCGTGTGAAGGGGGCGTTGCCAACACGGACCCAGCTCTGCCAGAAGAGGAGGGGGCTGGCTGCAGGCTGGGTTCTTTACACAGCCAGAGAAGCTGTCTGCTTCTGAGGCTGTGGAGAGACCCGGGGGGCCGGGAAACTGGATCCCCATCATACAGTAATTGATGTGCCCATGTGATGCACATTGATTACTGTCCGATTGACCAGTGATCAATCACAGCATGATGATGTCGATTGCACAGGAATCTACCCGTGTGTGGCCAGCTTTAGATTCAAAGCTGACTCAACTTTGAACCTAATTTATGCAAAAACTACATGTGCCCTTTTTTTTAGGTGTCCTAAAATCCCTTTCAACATCTCCAGCATATTTGTTGGTGATACCATGATCAGGAGCTTTGCAATTAGCTCTCAAAATTTCGCAACTTTCGTGTCTTGACTTAAGTATAAGCCAAATTAAATTTTGTGATCAAATTTTTTGCTTATATTAGAGTATATATGGTAAGCCAAAGTAAAAATGTCGAAATGGGGAACAGTCATGTCATGTGTGCTAGTATTATGGAGACAACCACGATGCTGGTTTTTATAGGGCACACAGTATTTAAAGTCCCTGGTACACTTATCTCAAGAAAGTGTAGGCACCTAAAACCACCAATCATAGCAGTATAAAGCTATCCATACATGGGTTGATTTCCTTTTCTATTCCTGAACATTCTATTGCCTTGCGTGTTCGCTGAACGGTCGCTTGCCTTGCATGTTCTCTGAACGGTTGCTTGGGAATCAAACCTTGTTTGATTGATCCTGCTTGAAGGGACAGGGGTGGACCAAGTGTCCCTGTCAAAGGTTTCTGCCAGGAATTGATTGTGCAAAGTTGTGCACAATGATTCGACTTCCGGCGTATCTTTGCGTCACCACAGCACAATTGTTCGTCGATCACACAGGTATCGACCCATGTATGGTTACCTTAAGAGGGAGGGCAATACTAATGCACTCTCGGGGTGGGCTAATGTTGAATGCCTCTGGGCCAAATTATAGAGATACAGGATAGAGGAAAGAAATTGAACATTTCAGGATATATAAATATATATATTGGAGAGAGATCACATTAATTCTGTTCCCATTACAGAAAGGGGCGAGTAACGATTACATTCAAGCAGCTAAATGGTTACTTAAAAGATAAACAGTCGTATGTGGTAAAGCAGTCACTGTGGAAAGAGTGAACAGTCTTGATTAAAATGTAATTACTGTGCTTGCATTCCTCTCCAGGGATATTCAATATCCATCAACTTTCCCTTGCCACTACACTGAGGCAACATACACTGCTCAGAGTTCATCTAAGAAAAGACAATTTATTGATCGAGTTCAGAGATTGTTCTGTGGTCGGCTTGTATGGTCAGCGAAAACAAAATGGCAAATAAAAGCTTTTTGTGGGAGTGGAGGGGAGATATTTATAACCACTCACCTTGTGTTACCTTAAAGCTGAACTTGGGAGGACAAAAAATATTATAACCTTGCTGTGGTTCCTCCTCCACAACTGTGCAGGTTAACTGCTAATTGTTAATGAATAAGATAATATGTATCCAAAGTGTGGGTATGTGGACACCCTTCCATACAATGCAGAGCCGCTGGTCCTTTATTGTACAGTTGAGCCCATAATTATTCACACCCCTGGCAAATTTTGACTTAAAGTTACTTTTATTCAACCAGCAAGTTATTTTTTGTTGATGGGAAATGACATAGGTGTCTCCCAAAATATAATAAGACAATGTACAAGAGGCATTATTGTGTAATAAAACATTTCTAAGCTTTTAATTACATTCGAATAAAAGTGTCATGCCCAAAATTATTCATACCCATCACAAACTGTAACAGCCTCTGGGAAAATCCAAATACCATTCCAAATAGTCCAAGCTGTTCTTAAGCATCCTAATTACCCTGATTAATTTGGAACAGCTGTTTTAATCAACTCAATAGGTGAAAAACAGCAGCTCTCTGCAGTTGGTTTTGTGGACAGTCATGGCAAAGACAAAGGAGCTCACTGTATTGCATTGTGGCTGCTCACAAGTCAGGAAAGGGCTACAAGGCCATCTAAATGTTTCCAAGTTCCAGTGGCTACAGTGCAAAACCAAAAGTGACACCTGTGCTGGCCAGGAGGATAGTGAGGGAGGTGAAAAAGAATCCAAGAATCACCACCAAGGCCATCCTGGTGAATCTAAGCACTGCTGGTGGCAATGACTTAAGGCAGACAATCCAACGCACACTGCATACTACTGGTTTCCACGAATGCAGACCAAGGAGGACGCCCCTTCTCCAGATAAGGCACACAAGCTCGCTTGGTCTTTGCAATTGCTCATCTGGACAAAGAAGAAGACTTCTGGTCTTCTCTGTTATGGTCAGATGAAACAAAAATTTAATTGTTTGGTCACAATGATGTTTCCTTCATTTGGCATAAAAAAGGAGAAGCCTTCAACCCAAAGAACACCATCCCCACTGTCACACATGGTGGCGGGGACCTAATGCTTTGGGGGTGTTTTCCAGCCAATGGACCAGGGAACCTAATCACAGTACATGGCACCATAAAAAAAAGCAATACATGAGGATTCTCAGTGACAACATCAGGCAGTCTGCAGAGAAACTTGGCAGACAACAAAATTAACGTTTTAGAGTGGCCCAGCCAGAGTCCTGACTTGAATCCAATTGAGAATCTGTGGAGGGAGCTAAAGATCAGGGTGATGGAAAGAAGACCCTCCAACCCGAAAGATTTGGAGCTCATTGCTAAAGATGAACTGGCAAAAATACCTGTGGAGGGATACAAAAAGCTTGTCTGCAATTATAGGAAGTGTGCCATTGCTGTAATAGCCAATAAGGGCCTCTCTATTGATTATTAAGAAGGGTGTGAATAGTTTTGGACATTACACTTTTTGCTCAAATGTAAATAAAAGCTGAGAAATGTTTTTTCCACAAAAATGCCTCTTATGCCTCGTCTTATTATCTTTTGGGAGACACTTAGGTCATTTCCTGTCAAAAAAAACTTGCTGGTTGAATAAAAGTAACTTTAAGTCAGAATTTGCCAGGGGTATGAATAATTATGGGCTCAACTGTATATGTTGACTTATAGGACCGCTGGGCTGAGCGGTGACCAAACAAATGAGAACTTATCATCATCGCTATGCAGATAAGCAATTAATCTTTGATTTGAGGATCCCTTTTTTTTTTATCTTTGAAGCTCAGTTGAAATCTCATCCCAAATCTCAAACCCATCATATACAAATAAGATCAAGATGTGTCAAAATGTAAAACAAAAACGTTTTTTATGTTTCCCCTTTATGTTAATAGAAATTAAATGCATGTTAATTGCCCACATCACCAAAAAAGGAGTATTGCTCTAGCATATGTACGGTAGTTTTTGCATAAATTAGGCTCAAAGTCAAATAGGATTTCTTAATGTCAACTTAACTTTGTACTCAATTTATGCATAAACTATACATGCTAGAGCAATACTTTTTCTTTAAAATGTTCTTTCGTTCCTTCTTTACATCTCCAGCAATTGATAATATCATCATCAGGGAATTTACAATAAATTTAATATAAATTCACGAAGCAACTTATTGAAATAATGACATCCCGAAACAAAAACACACCTAACACCAATCTTTCATGGCTGCTATTCAGTTTAGTAGTAATGTGTGCTGCCAGAATAGCACCCTGCCCTTATCAAATGACTGTATGCCCACTGGCTGGCCTTCTTGAATCATTTTGGCCCTGTCAAAGATACTTGCCCTGTTTTCCTGATTCATTAACATTATAAAGTGATTAATGTGTCTCACCTCTTGGCGAATGACTTTTCAATAGTTTATTAAAAGCGGTTGTAAACTCAAAAAAAAAATCCCCCACATACATTACATGGACATATTACA
>CM070036.1:130271695-130305519 GCA_036250615.1 Ptychadena robeensis | reverse complement strand
TGGCAGCCTGATGCCGATAGTGCAAAGTGACCTACAACGTGGTAGGTCCGCTTTAATGTTAGGGTATGTTTTCACTGGGTGTTTCCAGCAGATTGCAGGCCAAGTTCTAGGGCATGTTTCGGTTCCATTGGAGTAATTTACTTCACTGGAATAGGAGGTGTTGAATGGTCTGCCCAGACACAGTGGGGGAAAAAAGCCCTTATTTATTTCTACTTTTTTAAGTTTTAATGTTAAAGCAGATGAGTGTATGGTCATACCATCCACACCGGTTGTCTTCCTTCCTTTCTGCTTGGCCAAACTACTTCCTGATCTGGAACAAAATGAGGCAGGGTGTGATTACTCAAAATTAAAGCTTTTTCCAGTTACCCCACTGCTAGGGTAAGTTGCTCATTTATGTGAACGCTTAAAAAGTTTTACTTACTTGAACCAGTACTTGTTGCTCTGTTTCCTTTTTCTAGAGCTCTGGTCTTTTACCAGCCACAGGAAAAGGTAGGAAGTCTAATAGAGGAGGAGTCACCAATGGAGAGTGTGTTCACCTATGTAAAGGCCCCCATACATGTTTAAATTTCCCTACAATTTATGTCAGATTTGATCGTAATTTATGATTGATGTTGGTTCGAACGATCGAACTACGATAGAACTACCCCCCCCCCCCCCCCCCCCCCCCCCACATGGAGAAACCAATATTTAAACGATGTTGGTTAAATTTTTGGTCGATCGACTTTCAAATCGATTGGTTTAGGTCAACCAAAGGCAAAATCGAAACGTGTATGGGGCCTTAAATCTTTCTTTGCGGACTATAAATGAGCAAATATATCTTGCAGTGGAGTGAGGGATACCACTGCAAGCCTATTACAAATGTTTCATATAGTTGTCTAATACAGAAGGTCATGTGTGATTTGCCTGCTTTATCAGCATTGAGGTACCCCAATGTTGTACTCTAATGTTCCAAAACATAGATTTTTCTATGTTTCTGTTAGCTGACCACTAAAAGTTATGCATGGTCAGACCATCCACAAGGTTGGGAATTAACCTATGCACAGCTTAAGCATAACCCTTGTGTTCATATTTTCTGAAAACATTTTGTGCTCAATTTTCTAATGTCCTTTTATTTATCTGGTCAGTGGTGGTTTTAGGCATGGGCAACCTGGGCGATTGCCCAGGGTAGCATCATGCTGGGGGTGGTATATGGGCATTGGTTTACTGGGGAGAGAGAAGGAGAAGAGGAGACACACCAGCACCCCCTCAGGAGTGCTCTTTTTCCTCAGTAGTGGAGATGCTTTCCTTGGGGGTGGTGGTGTATGGGGGAACAGAGTCTCACCTCACCAGCACACCCCCCGGGAAGTGGCCGACAGGGAGCGGGCGTCAGAGGGGGTGCTGTCCCAGGGCATGGATCCTCCCTATGACCGCCCCTGTATCTGGTATTCTTGCACTGGTGTCTGATATAAAACCATTAATTAGCAACATACATGACATACATATTTATAGTAAGCAGCCTCTACTAGGAACTGAACCCAGAACTTCAGCACTGGGAAGTGCTACCTACTAATGCGCTCTGCCAACCAGACATTTAGTTTGAGCCTAATTTCCTTACTTCTTCATCTAGTAACGTTCTGCTAATAAAGTAACTTAACATGGAAATTCGAATACATTATAAACAATTTGCTTTGGTTCTTCAGCATCTTTTAATCCTGTTGATTAAATAAGGAAAGTGCTTTTCATGACAATTTTATGATAACTAAATTATAAGTTCACTTCCATTTTTTCCCCCCTTTCACTTAATCAAATGTTCCTGCTGAATTTCATCTGTGATATTCTGGAGAGGTTGTATGCCTGTAATTCTCTAATTGGATATGACTTTAAAATTAAAATGTTAAGACTGTTACTCAGAGCATGGGTGAGTCGATTACAAAATAAGAGATGATGCAAGCATTTATCTGGCAGACATAAACATATTACTCCTTTTAATTGAACATTTTCTTAATCAGTTCCCAGCCAGTGGGATCTTCAGCATACAGAGCACTGTGCACCGCTGCTTTAAAAGCTTCTTTGTTAACCCTAAGTCCACCTTGAGGTCTCCACGCTGCATGGTGTGTGCTAGTCCCTATCCAGCGGGTAAAGGGTTACATTGGAAATGGTGTCTGCACATTGTATAGCCATGCATTTCTCAAATATCCACATTCTTAATGATCTCCAGCAATGGTTTTTAATTAATTTAGTAATTTTGCGATGCAGTGATCAAACTAGATGCTCATGGGAGCTTGAAGTTGTTGAAAGCCAAGCGTACTTTATCCACTCAACTTCCAGCCTGTTAAAAAAAAAAAAAAAATTGGCTTCCTTCAAATGAATCAATAAATAGCTTGAACGAGGAGATTGAAGAGATTTTCAAGGCTTTTTAGCTGCATGTTTGTCCTGGAGTATAGAGACACCTGCATTTCCATATCTATATGTGTATCAAACCCGCCACGCCTATATAAAGCACAGCTTATTGATTGAACCCAGATGTTCTTCACATTCTCTATTACTCACATCAAACCTTTTATTCTGCCTCATTAAAATTCTCAGCCTTAGACAATTTCTAATTATATTGTCTAATAAACGAAACCTTTAGAAGCCATTTGCATATTATATGAAGAAATCTCACCCAACAAAATCGCTGTGGATTCAATTAACATAATAGCTAATTATGGGATTCATCATCCCTTTAGTGTTACTGTGTTTTCATCTTCCTCCTGTTCTAGCCTACAGCATTTAAGTTTTGAATTGCAGCTCCTAAATATTGACTTTTAACTATGTTTAATTGGAAAGTGAACATCTTTATGGAACCATAACGGGTGGCTGATTTCTACTTTTCGTAGCAGATCATTGACTCTTATTATTTTTTTTATGATAACTTGATATCAAAATAAAAACATTTCAGACAAAAATGTAACATGTTTTTGTCCTTGTTGTCAGGTATTTACTAAGCTCATGCATCAAAGGCCTGACATGGCATTAATATCGGGCTTAGAACAGTGTGCAGCATGTGCTTTCAGTAGTCTTTATCCCTATTTAGATAGGACTGTAATGGTTTGATGGGGAAATTTAGCGGGCAACAACTAATTAGGGTTAAGCTGGCCATACACCTTTAGATCTCTCTGTCAGACATCCTTTAGATCTACCAACAACTATGTAGTATAGGGTCCTCTGCGATTGAACACAGGTAGACTTGATGGTTTAGAAAATCTCTCATATGACATGGTTTTGGTAAAACAAAAGGAGATCTAAAGGTAATCTGACAGAGAATTTAAAGGTGAATGGGGGCCCTTAAGGTGCAAACGAGTGGTAATGTCTCATGTCAGGTTAAGGTGGGTTTACACGTGTAGATTTTTACCAACAAAAATTTACCAGCATGTTCGATGACCTTTCGAATGATTTTTTGTTCGAGGTTGAACAAAATGTATCCATCAAACAAGTTGGCCATTGTAGATCACCCAATCAACCTAAAAATCGTTCATTCTTCGTTGATCTAACAATTTTTTGCTTGATTGGGTGATCAAGCCAATTTGTTCGATGGATAAATTTTGTTTGACCTCAAACAAAAAAAAATTAGAAAAGGTCATCGAACATGTTGGTAAATTTTTATCTGTCCCTGTTATTTCGAATGTATTTTCATTCGATATCGGCGATGAACGAACAAAAAATTCAATCAACTGCCAATTACATTTTTTTCCGATGTCAAACATCGAAAAAAAAATTTCATTGGCAGTTGATTGAAGAAAAAATCTACATGTGTAAACCCACCTTAAGACATTTGTATGACACTTTCCTTTCAATCCATTGGCTACTGCATTATATTGAACACAGAAAACAATTTACACCATAATAAGGCATCACAAGATTATACACATTACACAAACAAAAGGTTTTGAATAAGGTTTTTGACCTGGTCACAGTAAAACCATTAAAACAAATTAGTCCATATCAAAGTAAATAGCAAATTGTTTTCTGTGTCTAATTGAAATTGGGGTGTTGGCATTTCAACAACATTTTGACTAATACAGGGGGAAAATATTCAACTTGTATTCTACTGCATTATATTGATTGACCATGAAGTAGTGACTCTCCCTCTCTCTCTGTTAATTTCAGATAGGTGCTACTCACCCTTAATTTATCTCTACACCACCTGGCTTTACAGTAGAAGGGATCTGAGTGGTTGTAAAGCCACTTAATCATTTCTACAGGGAGGCCGGTTGCACCTCCCAGCATGGTTGCAGGGTTGACCCTTAACTGAGCCAGACCCTTTAGAATGGCCAGTGGTGGAGAATCCATATATTTACCTTTGTATAGTGAACCAGGGTTTGCTCAGGTCAGAGATAGTAAATATCAATATTCTTGCCTGGGTAAGAAACAAAGTTCTTTGGTCTACCAAAATAGGTCTAACTTGGGGTATAACTGACCATATATTTCTTAACAAAGAGTACAGCCGGCTCGATATACAAGTTGTTCAAGGTACATGGCAGCAGCGCAATGATGTCATTGCACTACTGCCCCACATTAAAGGAGCTGAAGGCGAAGCACTGCTGTGTCTCCAGCACCAACAGTTTCCAATGGTTTGCATGGTGACCCCGTGGTCCCCATGCAAAGCAATGGACATTGACCGTGGTTTACGGTCATGTCCGATATCCCTGTTTTCGAGTGGGATTGATTGGTCCCGTTTGAAAACAGGAATGGCCGCATTAGATATGGGCCAGATAGATGGCCGTGAGCGTGCACAGCGTTTAAAGTGGCCATTGATCTGGCCCATATCTATGCGTGTGTTCCCAGCTTTTCACCTGCTCAAGTGCTATCATTTAGATAGTATCACTTTTAAAGGCATAAAAACACATTCTCCCCTTAAAACATCTTTACATTGCATATATGAATATCAGATATCCCCTGTTTTCAGCAAAAATATAACGTGATTTTCAGGCATAAAATGCATGTTCTAATCATGAAGCAATATGGATAAATAAAGGATCTCTAAAGGTCACCATATACGTCTAGATTTTATGTTCAATCAACTTAATTCAATAATTTTTTTTGTTGATTGATTAAAAAAATCCATGGCAGCCCACATGGTTAGATTGACCTAAAACTATTAAAATCTGGAAAATTTTAGAACAAAAAATGATTGGACATGCTGGAAAAGTTTAATTGGTTGTAATGAAATTAAACCTTATTTCAATTACACTTTCAGTCGATCCACAAACAATTCGATCAAAAATCTGTTACTACAGTTGGCATTGATTACAATCAATTGACCAAAAATTTTCTTTTTAAGTTGATTGAAAGGGAAATCTAGACATGTATGGAGGCCTTTTAAGCTTATGTACACTCAATGTACACCTTAATAGTATAAATGGTGGTTAGCAAACTGCATGCAATGGAAGAAGTACTTTGATCTACTTTTTGGGTGAACAGTTAATTAACCATTTAGCTTAGTAGTCACAAACTAATTGCATTTATCTTGTAGGACCAATATGTAGGAGTAAAACATTGCTCTTTCATGAACTGAATTGGAATTGAATATTACAATGCTGCATTGTTGTTTATCAGCTACTTTCAGGACATCTTCTCTTATCTCCATCCCTGTCCCTAGGTGAAGCTGGCTTCTTGATATGTAACTGCCCCCCCCCCCCCCCCCCCCCCCCCCCCATATGTCAATACCACTCCAGTGTTGGAGAGAATGCAGGCCATCAGTGCAGTGGAGGCAATTCTCAGTGACCCTGTGATGGGGGAACCTAGGTGCATTTATTCTCAGAAAAACATTGCTGACCTCTTTCTAGAAAAGCTACATCCCTTTGCATCTCTATTTGTTAACGGTATACAGTTATACTACTTTTCCTTATGTCTGTTTTACATTTGATTAACATTTTACAGCTCTTGTTTTACATTCACTCAGATCTTAGAGACAGGCTGATGACATGAATTTTCTCTTCTGGAGTCAAGCAGTAAAGTTATGTTTTGTCCCTGATTTGCCCCTAGTTTATCATTGGGAAATGACAGAGTCATTTGCCCACTGCTCCTTGCTTTGCTCCCTCCTCTCATCAGCATCCTTCTTTTCAGCACAACCCACCTGATTGTCCCAATATCCTGTGAGCTACCCAAATTTGAGATTACGAAAAATGTTATCAAGCTGTTATACCCAAAAGTCAGATTTAAATGACGTTCACAGGTTTGTTGATTATAGCTTTAAAATGTTAAATATTTCAGGAATGTATTTCTCCAGTTTTAGTGTGTAGGCTTATATAGATATAAAAGACTACTCGCAGCAAAGTTTCTTAAATGTCAAGTATATCAATTACGTTCTGCGTTGTGTAGCTGATGTGTTATCTGTAGCACATCACCTAATAATATATCTGCTTTATTTTGGGAAACAGTGGTCCCTTAAGATCTGCTGATGGCTGATAGTAGAGAAAGATAAACATCTGATGGCTTACTATGGATGGACTATTGTGACACCTTCATACAAAAATCTAGCTGACAATACAATGGTGACAATCATGGCTGATAACCTTGGTATAACAAAGCCGGACAAAACATCTAGATCCAGAGGGATTCTTCCAGCTCCTAAAAAAAATAAAATAAACACACTTTGTGAGCTCTCTAGAAGTTCGATGTACCCCAAATAATAATAACTATAGTCCATATGAGGTAGTTATAGACCACATAAAGTTTTTTGGTGAAAATTAAGAAATAACATTTTAAAATGTCACCAACTCCCACAATTCTCTCACCTTACTTAAAACATGACGTGTTGCCATTACCAATACCTGGTTTGACCAGACTAATAATATATGCCAATAGGTGATATTTATATAATAAAATGATCCCTTTACGAACACTTTTCTGGCCAACATTTTGCAGAACTTCAGCAAACCCGCTTTTCTCCCTTGGTAGCAAAAACTTTTTGCAATGCTATGCTTTTTTTTCAAATTTCCCTATGGGCTGTAGTGTTACAATTGTTGCAATACTTTCCATACCCATCATAACATCGTAATGTTATTCCAATGGAGGGGTAAAAAAATGTAACTTTTACAACTGCAATAAGGACCTCTCTATAGGGTGGTCTGTCTAGGGCAGTCAGCTCCCTTTCTGTTGTTGATTGGCGCACAGAACCATATTGGACCATTTTCATTCCCTGGTGCCAAAGATTAAGATTTGAAATAGTTTGGAACCCAAATATAGATAATACAATTTTTTTTGTACCTTAAGTATATTGAAAGTAAATACCCTATGCTAAATGGTAACTATAAGCTACTGTAGAATGGTGATTCAACTAAAGGAAAAAAAATAAAATAAACACACTTTGTGAGCTCTCTAGAAGTTCGATGTACCCCAAATAATAATAACTATAGTCCATATGAGGTAGTTATAGACCACATAAAGTTTTTTTCCGGCGTATAAGACGACTTTTGAAACCATGAAAATGTTTGCAAAAGTCGGGGGTCATCTTATACGTCAGGTGCCAGGGAGGGGGGGGGCGACCATCTAGGGGAGCCCAGAGGTCTGCTACCCGGATCCGTGCTTCTCACACTGTGGGCTGACAGCAGCCAGAGGGAGAGACCGGGAGAATCCCCCTCGTGCCCCTCCTTCCCGATGTGTGAGAAAGTAGCTATGTGCTGCTATTGACGGCAAGTGCTCACTAGTGACATTGTGGCTATAACTGGTATTGCAGGGAGATTAAAGCTAGCTGACACATTAAATAGCTGTTCACTTTATAATTTATACACACCTTTAAAAGTTAAATTTTTAGATTGTCAACATTCTTTCAGTTTTATTGTTAAATGTATACAATTTATGTCACTTGGATAACCACAGGAAAACATTAATACCTATGAAAGGTTGCAGATAGGTGTGTCAAATTGGGAATGTAAATTTCCATCTGGGTGTTGGAGATATGGGGGTTGAAAGACAGAGAAGGCATAAAAATGTGTGTTGGAAGAGGGATAGTCTTATACGGCGAGTATATCCAAAACTCTATATTTTTACTGGAAAATTTGGGGGGGGTTGTCTTATATGCCGGAAAATATGGTAGTTTTCTTCAAGAAAATATATTGAGCATATGTTGCATGTATGTTAATTGGGGCATCCCGAGGTTACCTGCTCTGTGAGCTATATGTTGTTAATATAAATGCAGATATTACTGAAGGGGAGCTGGGGTGCAATGTTTACAACACTGGGATACCTTCAATATAATAAAACTTCCCAACAATCTGCACACATTTAAAAACACTTCAGCGTATGTATTGGGATAACCTACATTAGCATGTACAGAGCAGGACCAGGTAAGATTTCACAATATAATGTGCTTAAATCCAGCGTCTATAACTAAAAGTATCCCTATCAATTCCCAGTTGGTAGGAAACATAGCAATTAGGAGAAGCGGCCAATATATACAGAGAAACTGTGAAATGTATCTGTAATAAATGTCCTTATCCTCTAAATAGAGATAATGGTTTTGACTTTGGTCAAAAGGAATTTCTGCTGCCACAATGATGGCCCCTGCCACATTGATATTCTAATGAGCCTGGTATCTCTCAAAGTCTGTTCTGGGTGGAAAGCCTTGTCTCCGGTATAATTACAATAGGAAATTGTTCATTGACAAGCACTATTCAAAATCTCATACTCTTAAATGCTTTCAAAAGAACTTATTAGTTTGCTTCTTTCCCAAAATATCCACTGTTCTCCGTCACTTTAGAAAGTGTTTTACATTAATTGGATATTTGAGCTGCCACTATCAAATCCTCTTGTATTTATTCCTTAAGTATCTTTTTCATAAAGGTATCTCAAGGTGGTATATTCATGTTTATTTCTGAAGCACAGAATTTAGTTATTTTTAAGCTATTCTACAAAAAATAGTTCTAAATTCAACGTTTGGGTTGATGTATCTTAAAGTTATGTAAACAGTTAAATCATTTTGTAATTTTCAAAAATGTATTATAAAAAATATTTTTTTTTTTCGCTCCATAATTTTTTCCATATAATTTTTTATTAAAACCGACTACAACAATTATTAATATGTGAATATTATCTATAAAATGCAGTATTTTTACGTTATATCAAAGATTTTGAGTATCTTTTTAAAAAATGTATAAAGGAAAGCAGCATATATTTAGTTCTTTAAAATAAACAGTCAAGTAAACACAAAAGAATTTCCGTTCCATTCAGTGTAGGAAGTGTCCTGGTCACTTGTACTTGTCACCCCAGTGCTGCTCCGACAGATCAAAGGTTACTGTGCTCTGAAATGCCGCTCAGCCACATCCACTAAAACCAACAGCATTTCCCAAGAGCTTATTTGGCCTCAGTGATCCTTTTTTTTCCCTTCAAATTCTGCAAAACCTTTATATCGTAATGTACAAAACTTTTAAAATAAGTACTGTTTTATATGTTTATTATCAGGTTACATATTTCTCTTGTCTAAATACATATGTTTTATTTGGTGTAGAGCTGACAATATTTTGGGCCCAGGAAGCAATTCTTGTTCTATATAATAATATATTTTCTATAAAATCTGTTAAATTGGGCTATCTGCAATATAAACATACACGGGAGGCCTTTTGCATTCAGTATTATAAAAAAAAACAGACATTTGACATTTGCAGTTTGAGTCATATTAATAAAACAGTCATACTAAGTCATCTTGCCTATATATTTAGCCTGTTTGTAAATTGTTTTTATTCAGGACTCTAATCAGACATGTTTTCACAACAAAAAAACACATACTTGTAATCATCAAAACTATACTGAGTTTGAAAGCAGATGTGTAATCAAGTAACTGATCAGCAGGTTGCACAGCTTAAGTCCATGCCATAACGTGCTGCTGGCCATTGAAGGGAGAAGACTTCAGCTCTTCATTTTGGCTGCTGATCTGATTTTCTTTATTAAACAGAAGTGAGCAGGCAGTGGCTAAAGTTATTCTTGTCATGTTCTTTCCTACATATCGAATAGGGTTAACCCCCCTAGTGCTCTTGCAAAGTCCAGATTTCTGCACCAAAACTGCACCATAGACTCAAATGGATTTTTTTTTTATATTGTCGGCCTGTAAATTCCCAAAATATGTCCGTATAAGGGTCTAGTAGACTTCCTGATCTAATATAATAATGTTTGAAACACACAATTATGTAAAAACAATTACATAAAATTAATAAATAAAAGGTATAATTTGAATGATAAAATCTCTGAAATACTTCTTTTGTATGATAGATTTCAAAGCAGCATGTATTTATATTTTGTTTATAATAAAAAAAAATAGAAATTTGTATTACTTTGAATTGTATTTTATACATTTATCACTGTATGCAGTACAATTACCATTGCCATTACCCCCTCTCCCCTGTTGTGATGGACCTGGTGACACCACACCAGGGGAGAGAGGGTTAACTTCAAAGGGGCACATCTGGGAAATCATACTGAAAGCAGTTTTCTGTTTTCATGTGATATACTTTTGAATCTCCCGCCGTCGCCCCCCCCCCCCATGTGATGTCGGGGGGGGGGGTCGGCTTCCATTCAGAAGCTAGTTCAACAAATCAGAGCCACTGGGACAGCACAGAACAGTGAGTTTGTGCTGCCAGGGCAACGATCTCCGCCAGACGGCCCATCTCGTCCAGTGCAGTACTGACAGCACAGCGCTGAACAAGATGGTGCCGTCAGGGGGGTTAAATGATAAGTGGACCATTTGCATATGAAGCATCTTTAGTTATGTTTGCGTGCCATAAAAGAGAAAGAGCTGGAAGCCCTCTGACCCCACTTACTGTGCTTAGAAGATTTGGGTCATCTTATTGAATTCAAATACTAAACTGTGGCATATTACCTTTTCTAGACTTTCAAGACCATCTTTAGTAAAAAATAAAAATTACTCTTGCAGTGGGACTACTCCCCACACTGGAAATGTAAAAATTTTGTTCATTCCTAGGGTAACATAAAAAGGGCTTTTTTTTACCTTTACTATAACTTCTGCAGGCCCTACTTTTGTGTGACCGATCCCACAAAACCACATGGTTCATGAGGTTGATGTCAAACCATAAAATGCAGGACAAAAAATTAAGCATTGAAGGTAATAATCATGAGGGCCACCCACAGCCCAGAGCATCCAAGATATGTGTGTTGGCTGGTGGAGGGCCATGGGATAAGGTAACTAATTTTTTGGGTGTCTATTCTAGGCCTCAAAAGGCATTTAACCCTTGCAGTGTAGGGGCAACCCATCTACATAGCTTAACTACATTGAAGAACCCTTCAAAAGGAATTAATAATAATAAGCAATAAAGGAGTCCGAGAATGCTAAGACAGAACAATTCCAATGTTATTTTTCCAACATGAACTTGATTGATTTATTACCTTTACTGTGATATCCATTTTTGCAATAAAAAACTTTTTTTCATATTTAATGAATACATTTGTATACATATCATAAAATGTATGCATAGCACTGTTTGCTATTGCAAAAATTGCAGAGCTAGGCATGGGTGGTAGCAGCCTTGGGCACCGTGGAGCAGAAGGTAAGTGCAGCAAGCAAGAGACTTTTCTACCTAGACAAAATCTGTCCATGCTTCCCACTATGGTGTGCTGTAGTGCCTCTTATACTTAAAGTGCATGTAAACTCTAATAATAAAATCATGAAAAAAAAATATATATACATAACTCGCCAATCCAGGGACAGCGACCCATAAAGAAAAAAGATAATACTTTCCTTTCCTGCCTGCTTACTCCTGCGCCGACAAGCCTGGAGTGTGTGGTCTTCCAGACTGCAAGATGGAGAAGCGAGACTCTCCGCGCTACCAATCCAGATCTGAATCCGGTTATGATTCACCCCTCCAGCATCACTGGATTCAGTTGTGGCTGGCGGGCGCAAAAGACACGGGGAAGTAGATTTCACTGCTGACGTCTACGCTCAAGTGAGCCCTTTTGGTTGCGGCAATACATGGGGGGGGGGGGGGTTGGAGTGTGGCTGGATTTTTACAATTTTATTTGGTAAGTACTTTTTTCTGGTGCGGATAATAAATGGCAGTTGAGGGGGTGGTAGGTCCACTTTTATAGCATGTAACATGCAAACAGACATGTGATGCACATTGTTGGGAAATTAGGTATGTGCACCCTTTTTTAGCGCAATGCTGGACATGACTCAGCATGACCAGCTGTACTGCTGAAACTTTGATTTAGCCCATTGAAGTATCAGATACCTGGTTATCCTCTGCACTCTCTGCCTCCTTCCACCAGTACTTGTGCCATTAAACAGTCATTTGGTATAGGCAGATTGAACCAGATCTTAGTGGGCCATCTTTAGTTGAGCAAGTTGGGAAGCACCATCCATCTAAGAGGTAAGAATTAGTGTCTATTTATGTGTGTTGGGTTTTTTGTGATTTGCTGAGTGACAATGGCATTAGGTATTCAGCTGAAAAGATGACAAATGCAAAATACTTTTCATATCCAGAATATTGGGGTAAATAAATTCTGCGGTCCACAGAAATGACCTCTTTGGTAATTCTGGGACAGCACTGAATGCTCACTGAATTTATGGTAGGGTCAACAGGTTTTCCAACAAATATAATAAAACACTCTGAATTGAATGTATATTTGTAAGGTTTATATAGCAGTTACGATACATCACCATTAGCCCAACTACAGCATATACACCTAGTAAAACTGTATGTTGTATGGCAGTTTTTTCATTCATTGCGTCTGTTACAATAATCAGATGAACTCAAGACTCCAGGATTTACTCTCCAGATTGGATATTTTCTATTAGTTTTACATTTTACCCCAGAGATAACCCCAATGATACAGTTAATACACCTTGGTTCATGTATGGATAATAAAATATGTAATAGAGACAGCTCATGTTTTTTTAATTCTCTACATTGTCTGATCATTTCCTAAAAACAATGTGTATGCCTTAAAGTTGACATTAAAGGTCAGTCACGTCATTGTAGGAAATTTACTTGTATGTGCTTCTTGTTGAGCAGATAAAACTCAATGCTTTTGTATACATCTTCCAAGACCCAACAGGCACTAAACAGTTGAGGGGCAGTTTGGGGGAATATTCTGAGGTCCGATTGTCTTTTTGAAAGCCCGTATGTCACAAATGAACATGAAAGTTATGACAGAACTCACCTAAGTTATGCTGTCTGTGTGGTCGGCCTTGGGCAGTATGACCTAACTTGCAGTGGGCAATGTTCTTTAATTTGTATATTGTGATATGAGTTTGGAAGCAAAGGTTTGTGTGCTGTTGCTGTCACTCACAGTAACAATGCCGCATTCTCAGATGACTGATGCAGCTGTGGGTGGTGCCAGTTTTTGCCTCTGCAATGGGTGCCAGCAGACAGGCCCCGTCTGCATATGCTTTACAATGTATTTAAGTTTCCTCAGCTGTCTGAGCATCACATTTAGGTGTTAAAAAAGCCTTTTTATCATCTATGTATAATTGTGTGGATAAATAACATGACTTGAGAAAGGATAGCAAGACGCATCAAAGTTGAGCCTCCTTGTTTCTTGTATTAATGCACTCTTGTGTTGTTGTTTGCTTTGTCTATGGCTTTGTCTATGGCTGGGTCCTAGTTTCGGCCTTTTTTTCTGCCAGTTTCATTAAATCTTAAAATGTCTACAGCGTCCAAAAATCTACACTGGGACTGCCTTGCAATCTGGCATTTACCAACACTACTGAAAGTTTTATAGGTGTCTTATAACACCAAGATAACATGTGAAACAGCATACTTTTTATTCTATATGCATGCATATATAGATTTTTGAAAACCCCAAAGGCATTACATTTGCCACAGCTATGATTTTCTTTCTGCAGAAAAAAAAAATCCAACTGTGAATTCAGTGCAAGGTTCCTTATGAACAATATAGTTTTCCTTTTGTCTTTTTTTTTTTACTTAGCTCAGAAACAAATGTCACATCCAGAAGGCTGAATTTTAAATGGAGCATGAATGAAACAATAAAAGCTAGACCCAAATTTTAATTCTCCAGCCTGTATTTATTTGATTTGCGTCCAGATGGTGGTGAAGCAAGGAAGCCCTTTGTGTAAATGAAGCACACATGTGAAAGTGCCTCTATAATGTAGTCATTGAGACCGGAAGGGTTCATACTGTGTCTGAAAGGAGACAATAGAGACTGGATATATCAACATTGCAGAAATCTAGTTCATTTGTGATTCGACCCCTTTGACTGTGGTTGTCATGAAAACTTCCTACTTTGATCAGCAGAGGGTGGAGAGAAAGCCTCCGAAAGGCCCAAAGATGCATCAGTATTGTTTACTGTGCACTTGGCTTCACTTCACACCCCCAATCCGGAAGAAGCAACAGAGATAGGACCATCTTGCACCTTGACCTGTCTAGACTGGGGAGTGGGCTTTTTGTGCCGCTTACCAAGAATACTGGGTGCTCTTTGACCCTTTGAGTATTTGCTGTTGAGGCACTCACTAAGTATGTAGGTAGTGTGTAAAAGCTTCTTGAATTCTTGCTTAATTCAGGAGGAAAGCGAATGAGACAAAGACATGGACCAGCTGTTATGAAATAAAGCTGAAACAGTAGAACCTGGGAGAAGTTATATTTTGTAAGCTATTATTTTCTGCACAAAGCCCCTGGGAAGCATTAAAACAGCTGCATTGGAGATGGCGTACAACAACTATTCTAAGCAATGGGCTTTCTGCAACTCTTACTCATAGAAGAAGAATGGAAACTATGTAACTATTTATATCACTATATTGACAAATTCTGCAGATTTAAAGATTAAGTAGATCATTATGTTTGCTTTAATTTTTCTTGCTGTTTAATTTTGAATTTTTGAATTCTTTTTTAGGTTGCCTTAGTTAAATCTGAAGTATACCTAACAGAAGTTTTGGAAACAATATGTGAAAAAATGGATGACTATAGTCTATATGGTGACCCTATAACTAAGGAAAAGTCATTCAAAAGGTTTGCACCAAGGGGCAACGAGGACCTTCCTCCACTAGACTTCAACAATTTCCAGTTCAATCCTGGAGATGGCAGTCCTTTAA
This sequence comes from Ptychadena robeensis, assembly GCA_036250615.1. Taxonomy (NCBI): domain Eukaryota; kingdom Metazoa; phylum Chordata; class Amphibia; order Anura; family Ptychadenidae; genus Ptychadena; species Ptychadena robeensis. Next base: position 130,290,500 of record CM070036.1, on the reverse strand, counting down.
AGTATGCCGTAAGTTGTTCTGTTGCCTAATATTGTTTGCTTTTTATGCATATATACTAAAACATATATGAAATGCTAAGACATAGTTTAACAGTACTTTCTTCTGCGTTCCTTCTTTAAATCATGGCATTTTTTTATTTATGTTATTTTTAACTTCTATAATGTTATTAAATTAAGAAACACTATTTTTTTCGTTGTCTGGTAATATTTTAGCTGCTTACATATAAAAAAAAATTATCAAATTATTTATTTTTATTCAATTTGTATTTAGCCATTTATCGATTTATTTATTTAGAGGAGGTTTTCTATATTTTAGACTTTTGTTTAACCTCATTACACTTTGGAATTATTACAAGAAAAATGTATTTCCAGAGATGACGATATTGCTGTTGGATACTACATTACAGCACATCATTGTATTTTATAATCTATTTGTATATATTTAATGTAATGTATTAATGTATTGATTATATTCATTATCCTAATGTTTCTAGCTGTGAAAAAAAACATTTGTAGAATGTTAAAGACATTCATATCTGATTAATGTAATGTAGGGGTTGGGGTTATTTTATGTTGACTACACATGGTATCTCATTTCTTGCAGTGTGAACGTGTGGTAGAGGAGAATGATGAAGCAATACTTTCACTTGTTACCCAGGAGGCTTCCAATTTCGCTTACAAGCTGTGCACTGAGATAGCAGGTACTGTTTATGATATTACCACTACTCCTGCATTTTTTTTCTCGATATTATGCCAACTCTGTTAGTTCAAGAGGTTGGGCCATCTATGTGTCGTACCAGAGCAAAAGCCCTCCCCTTCCTTAGAAATCCTCAAAATTATTTTACTTGATTCCATTTTTAACATTTAAAAGCTTAAGCATGGTCTTAATAATTATAACATGCATGTGGAATCACACATTATTGTCAAATGTGCTTATTAAATGGTCGTGAAATTTCTCAAATTCTAGGCCTCGTATTTTAAAATTTTTAACGCTCGTATAGTAATAAACATCAGGTTACCATTTGTTCTTTAGCCATGTTGGATGCATCTTTAAACCGATTTCCTTTTCATGGAAACAATTAAAAAAAAAAAGGGAATTTGCAATCGCATTCTAGTAAATATTTTGCCGATGCAAAAAATTTCCACTATTAGCCTTTTCTTGGCTTCTCTAACTTGAAGAAATGGCAGGTATAATAAAAAGTTCTTCGTCCTTTCACCCAGGGTGCTTCACATTTTAAATAAGTGGCATGGCTTTAAAATATTAATGGTCTAAAAAATAACAGAACGTATTGCACTCCAGATTTGGTCTTTTTTTTTGTAATGAATAACAAGCACACTTTTATATTGTTCGGCAGTCAGGCAGTGTAGTTTGCCTCACCACATAGAGCCAGCCTGTTTTAGGGGGGAAAATGCATTATGTATCCAAGATAAAATATTGATTTTAGAACCAATGACATCTTAAAATGAAGGCTTGAGATCTTGGTATGTAAAAGAAAAAACCCTGAGGTTTTAAATAAATATTTAATCCTAACAGTATGTGCTTATAGATCTCCTCTCATGCAGCCCACGTTGTAAATGAAGTTGATAGCAGTTTTGACATTTTTCTATACAGTATAGTATCTATGGAACCATGCAGGTAAACTCTCAGATTTTAAAAGTACTTGCTTTTGGAGAGCACATCACTGCAGCACAAAGCGTATTCAGAGGTTTGTGAGAAAAAAAATGTTAGTCAATAGATATTTACTACTATTATTTTTTTATCAAGTAAGATATCATGGTTTATTCAATATTTATCTAGTTTTCATAAAAGTCTAAGAATCTACCTTTAACTACAAAGCTTAAGCTCATTTAATTATTTATTTTAATGCCGGTACAGTGTAGGCCAAAAAGCCTGAGCTTGATTTACACCATGGCCTTTATTTTAACATAAGCCTTGTTTCTGCTTGCCTGCAGGTAATTACTTCAAGCAATATTCATTTATTACCATGTTGTTCTTTCTCATTTTGTCTTATGAAAAGATTTGATTATTTCACACCGCTGAAGTAAATACTTTTTGTATTTCGTCTGAGATCTGTTATGGTGAATCCAAATGCAAGGATTTACGCTTAGAACAATATATTCACATTATGTTTGTTGGTGTTGAATAAAGACACAACATCTTTATTTATTATGGCCTTTATCGAGAGTGTAAGTTTTGTGGCACCGAAGTGGACTCGATGCACATAAATTAAATTTGAAGTTAATACGTATGCCCCAGTATCAAATTGTATTTGTTTTTATCATCACCGACCTAATTATACTGTACAGAAATATATAAGGTTAGTCTTGCCTATGGCCATTTTAAATGTCATTGGTTAATGTATGTATTTTGGCTAATTTAATTTTAAATTTTTTATGTATACTTTAAAATGTTAACACATTATCAAATGTGCTGACCGGCTCTTTTAACGTTTAAAGTATTTAACTTTTTTATATAAATGTAATAGATAAACAAAGCAAAGAGCTGCCTCTAGAAGGATGAACTTGCTATGGCATGTTTTCACATAGGAGTCAGAAAAACTTTTTATTATTTTGAAAATGAATAGGTCTGCACCGGTGGAAGCCCCCCTTTGCCATTTGGGCATTACAACGATTGGTATAGTGTACAGGTTACATCCACAGCCCTAGGCAACCTTTGACCTGCTAGATGTTGTTGAACTACAAGTCCCTATGTGCCTGTTTAGGACCATAGTTGTGGTCTCTTAGTGTATGCACAGCAGTAGGTAACTTCTGTCAGCTGGACATAAAAAAATATTAAATGTTTTTTACTTGATATGTTGATAACAAAGTTTTTTAGGACACAGGAAATACCATATGTTTTTTTTTACTTTTATATATATATATATATATATATATATATATATATATATATATATATAGTATATGCCATTTAGTTATTACTGGCAAGTTAGCACTCATTAAAATTTAAACATGTTTTTTTTTAATCACTATATTTTTAGATTTTTGCAGTTGCAATTGATTCACAATGATATGTTGAAAATTACTTTTCTATGTACAGAACCAGTATACATGAAAAATGTATGTTGCTCTTTTAAAACCAGTTAAACACACAGTGGGTAGCTTATAGGCTGTTCTAAAAAGCAAACTGTTATATTTACTCCTTGCTCCATAGCAGGATAGATGAGTTGAGCCATGTTAACTCTACGGGAGCATTCATTCTAATGGTAGGTGTGGTCTTACTATGTAAGTACAATGTAAGGAACAGAACAAGATACACAAGATACACAAATGCTTGCTATGTATGGTGGGTAAGATAAAAATGATAATCCAGCTTGATTATGGGAGCTGCCACACAGCTTGATGAAAGAAGAGCATGTTAAGGCTAATATTGGGTACTACGTCCTAGTGATCAGCGCAAGTCCGTTCTATCTACAGGCCTAATCCAAATATATGTTACAAGCAATCTACTGAAGACCATTACTTACGGCATGTCACATTTTTTAAATGAAGCTTTGGACTGGAGAGGACTCATTTAATGCTTTATATGAAAGATCAGAGATCTCTTGGCAAGAAAATTTGAAGGCATTTTCTTTTAATATTTAGAATACTGATTTTGCTGTCATCGTTGTTCATTATAAAACAGAAAACTTCCGCCTGGCAGTGGTACTTGACCTGAAAAATTGCAGTTCACAAGATGTCCTTTGATCCGACATAGCCCTATCACTTTTTTTCAATATACTGTTGAGGTTGTATATTCAATATACTGTTATAGGTTGGTAGCATCCTGAATCCTGTTGATATATCCTGACTATATAATAAAGCCATATGATGTGGTTATTGTGATATAAACATTGTTTTTCTTGTTTTATAGGTTTTTGTAAAGATATACCACACAGCGAACTATAGAAGAACGAAATGCATTGTCAAAGAATTCCAATTGCAACATCATTTCCAGTATAGTATTTTGGTTTCTCTCGTCCATAATGTTTGGGCATCCTACGGCAAGGGAGATACTTACCAAAGAATATTTCTTACAAAAAAAAAAGAAACGGACTAGTATATAAGCTGTCGTAATATTATATCTTGTTTTTTTCTATACTAGTAAAATTCCTCGTGTATTTTTAAACACTTTGTTCTTAGTGGTTTTTCACAAATAAACTATATTTGAAATAAATGCCGTATAATGTTATAAATTAAGATAATGAACTATGTTTAATTGTTTTATTGACAGCATGCGCACTGATATCCTTTTTTTTCAGTTAGACGATCTCTGGAAATTCCTATAAGGTAACATACGCTAAGCAGCTCTGAATTCAATTATATTTTCAGGATGTTTTTACTTAAAAGAGTATTACACTTAAAATCTATCTATATCTATGGGGTTTTTTCTCAACCACTCTATTTGTTGATATTTCATTTCAATTTGCTCCTTGCCATTTACGGGGTTAATTATACCAATGTAGGCGTATTTGTTTTCTACTGTATCAGTGACCTTGTTTGACCTTATTGCACATCTTCAGTTCTCAATATGTCATTTACAAGAACTCCATAAAAAAGGGATTACGCTATATAGTATACATTGCCTGTTTTTTTATTATATATCAACTCTGGCAGAATGTAGTTTCCAGTAGATGGACAGATGTTTACTTATGATGCTACTGCATTATAATAGCATAAGTTATCGTTATAAATTTTTTTTAAATTTAGCTTTTTACCATCGACCTTTGTTTATTGCAGTGGAACAGATGAAAGTTTTTTTTTTCCATATGATATACTTGGCAACAATTGCCGGTTACGTAGGACATTTAAAGCACTTACTACATCTCCAGTTGTGTGGTATGTTTATTCAGCCAAAAATGAATACTGCGAGAGACAAGTTTTTACAGCAAGCGGTATTAAGCAGCGGATATATCACTGAGCCAGGGTATCCTAATAATACAAATATGTTTTTTTCTAATGTAGCAAATCAGTACTACAGCAGTCAAATTAGCAATGCATTTAACCGTGCCATAAAACAACCACATTTAATTAACGTAACCACTAATATATTTTTACGTGAGACCGTGTCTTGTGCACCTATTAAGAGGGAAAGCTGAATCCAATCGTGATTCCTGTGGTCATAGTTGAGAAGAATAGATATGCAACCAAGCAGGTCAAAGCATATTTGTTTAGAATTTTATTTTAAAGCTGACTCATAACATTTTAGGGCATCACTTACTTGAAGTACAACTAAAGGTAACATTTTTCCCTTTTTTTTAGATTTGAGGTCTTGAGATGTTATTTGTTATACCCTTTTTTCAGTTTTTGTCCCCTTTGTCAAGATTTACCGTTTCAAATTGTCATGATCACCAATCTAACCAAGAATAAATCCTAAGGTTGATAAGTCAAAAAAATGTTGGTTGTCACCAGAACAGGAATCTACCAATAGGGATACTGTTTCCCCTGACAAATGCCTTCTTCGAGAGTGGAGTATATCCTTCACATAGGAAAGATGTATTCTCACTTTCTGTTGAGTCTACAAGTCAAGAGACATCTTTATAGTAAGACATAAAAACAAAAATGATTAGCAGTCCTAATCATTCCTTATTCCAAAGGATAAAAGTTATACAAACAGTATTTAAATGTTTGTCATATAATAGTTTTATTATTATATATTTTTTTGTGGTTGTGTGCTTATTGGATTGCAGAAGAAAATAGAGAGAACATTCATTTGGGGTAGCATTGGGGAATACTCTGTGTAGCATAAGACGCACCAAAGAGGAAAAACAATATTTGTAACTAAAATCTTTACTAAAATATACAGTATAATATTTTAACAACAATCTGTTATGAGAGGAGAATGTTGCTCCAATATACAATATATTATACCTACAAACCCAATCATTTGAACTTCAAGCCAACTATTTACCAACCTTTTAGTTGTGAGAAAATGCTGAGATCTGTGATTCTCTACCAAGGTTGGTTGACAGGACAGAAAAAATATGTTGGAGGGCAGTAGGGAATACTTGTGGATCTCCAGCACTGGGGTACAGTAAAACATGCTTGAGTACAAAAGGGAATGTTGAGACTTATAGTTCCCTAGCAGAGATGATAAGTTTGGGGTAGTGCACTTGGGCAGATACATACATTCATACAAAGAAGACATAACTACAGACAAATATACAGAAAGACACAGAAATGCAGCCAGACAAGCACACGTATATATCTAGTGACACTGCCATTGGGCATCAAGCTGGGAAGGTTCCTTGTTCCTCCACCAGCCTTTTAAATAGCTGTGGGTGATAGGACATTAGTAATTGTGTATGCTTAGGAGGGAGGTGGTCCGTAGACAGAGAGACTTTTTCGGGCTTCCTAATCTGCTAAATGGGCTGTATATTGACCATATATTATGCATAGGCGCCCCCCATCCCCCCCAATTTGGTGGGTAAAAAAGTGCAACTTATAGGGCAGAAATAAAAAAAAATATGGTAACTCTCTACAATGAAATATATGGTAACTGCATCTCTACAGTGGAATAAGAGATTGGGCCACTTAGTAATACTAATTACATGACCCCAGCACCTTGCTTTTGACATCTTTAAATAAGACTCCATATACTTGTGTAGAGTCCACTTGTGGCCTAGTGACCTTAGAATAATGGATCATGGTTCCCACAATGAATATCCATAGGAATATATGAAGGATACACTTACCAGATGAAAACAGGGAGTTCATCTCACATCTGAGCCCGGGTAGACTAAAGATAGTAACACTTCCAGTATTAATATTACCTGCGCAATTCACACCAGTCTCTTAAGGCCCCCATACACGGGTCCGTTTCTCATCGGATTCCGGGACGATCGATTCCGGGCGCGTGCACGCGAAACGATCGTCCCGGAATCGCGTGAAGCCCACCTTGTCCGTCCGATCACGTCCGATCGTTCAGGGGCCCAGAATCGGATCGGACAGAGAACCAACATGTTGGTCTTTCTGATCCGATTCAGCACACATCAGGGGGAGTTGCCATTTGTGGAGTAAGCGATCGGACACGGAATCGTCCAGGAATCCGTGGGACAAGGTGGTATGTAGCGTTCGGATGGACTTAATTGGCCGATCGATCGGACCTCCGATTCCCGCTGAGATCACCGGAATCGATCGGATAGGTGATCGATCGGCAATGGAATCCGACTGTGTATAGCTAGCTTAACTCCCTAAAGAAGCTCACTACATAGTGTTCCTCTGACATTCATTCACACAATATGGCCTGTCTGGTAGAAAGATGGATAACCCATGAGTATGTTTTTGGATTGTGGGAGAAACTCCCATCACCAGAAGGAAATGCATTTGATAGATCCTCCACGCAGATAATGTCCCTAAAGGATTTGAACCCATCTACCACTTGGCTCTAGACTACTCTGCTGCCTACAAAACAGTCTATACCCATCTTATCTTACTAGGCAGATTGTATATAATGGTTATTAATTGGCAGTTATTTAACTTGTATTTAAGTTGTAAATAAAAAAATTTACTTGTATGGCGCTAACATTTTGGCAAAGGAATTGCATTTTAGACTTTTCATTCACTGGGAAATATGGATATTCCTTGTCTTTCAGGCTCAATAGTCTGGTTTATTAAGTGCCTTACAGTATGGGACAGGTATAAAAACTGAAGCAGAGAAATTATAAAGCTGTTGATGGCAGCCAATCACACTTTAGCATTCACAATTCTGATGACTAATAGTAGGGGTCTGATTGTTGTAGGAAATACATTTTACTTCTTCTACTACTTTTATTGTGGTTAGGTTGGGGGTTCACTTGTGTATATTTTAAGTTTAGATATTTTGCTCTATATGACACTGATGAAAAGAAGACTGTGGTAAACCAAGCTTTCACATTTGTTATAACATTTCCAGGTTCATATTATACAGTATGAATTGGCTTTCATATTGAGTTCATATGTTTGAAAAAAAAAAAGAACTCCGACATTATGCAGTGTTGACATTTGCTCTGCAGGCTGAGATGCTAGCTCAGAAAAGAGTGCCTGTGCTGTTTTGGGAGATGTTTACAAATGTCTATAACAGGAAGCTGCAACACAAGGACCATTGTGGCTGGTTTTAGTGTTGTAATGTGATCTCTGTGGAGAGAAGACAGAGAACGGTATTTTTCCTGCCTACAGCAGACTGATGACCTGGGGGCGCAGGGTATTACAGGTGGGGTGCAGCTCGGGGCTGAAGAAGGGACAAGCAGAAAGCCAACCGTGGAGGAACTAGCTGCAAACAGTAAGTAGTGTGCTTGTAATGCGTGTCTGTGTGTGCATGCTTGTCTCTATGTGAATGATTTGTCTCTCTGCATGGGTCACCACACACAACTGATGCTGTGAGTGATGGAGAGCAGCGTGATGACGTCATCACGCTGCTCTGCTCAGCTTATCTGTTGGTCCCCACTCGATAGGTGTGTGAGGACCTTATGTCATACCTATCAACTTTGATCTGTAAAAAACAGGAGGAAATACAGGAAGTGACATCACCAACATCACTTCCAATATTCAGAATGTGACCTTCCCGACCAAAACGGGAAGGATGAGAGGTATGCTTTATGTGAATTATGAATATTTCTGTATGGCTGGTGTGTGTATATATGATGCATGTCTGTGCATTACTGGTGTGAAAACCAAATAAAGTTGTATTTCAAATAAAGTTTGAGGGGCCATGTCACACTAGTACTGATACAATACTGCAACACAAACTAGTTTGAAATGGTCCTCAATTTTTATTTGGAAATACAGCTCATACAACTTTATTCGGTTTTCACACACAACCTGTAACTGTTTTGTTTGAAGGGGGGGCTCTATATTGTTCCTATCTAAAAAAGGGGGGTCCTGTAGACAAAGTTTGAGAACCACTATCCTAGGCAATGTCCCTGGCCCTAAAGGTTTTTAAGTAAGCCAATGGTACACATGTAAATATTGTTTTAAGCCTGCCATACACCCACAGACGGGTGCAGACAGACTAGCTCCGATGAGCTCCAATATGCACTGTGATGATGTCATCACGGTGCATTCTGGGGCTGCTTCAATCGGCCGGGCACCCTTTGTGTGCCGGCCATTATCTTCAAAGAAGACGCCGGGCTTCATTGAAGGTAATGGCATTGGCGGGCATCAGCTGGCATCGGCCAGAGAACATCCGACATGTCCGTTCTCTGGCTGGCTGAGCTGTGGGGTGACAGGGATCTGTCGCCCCATGTGGGCACACGCCGATTGGCGCGCACGCTCGTCGGTCAGCAGAAAAATCGGCCGCTAATCGGCATGTCTATGGCAGGCATTAAGGATAGTCCAAAACTGCTACCCATCCTCTTCTTAAAACATTAAGACGAAGCAGAAAGTTTAATAGCAGTCATGTGACTACTCAGTGCCCATCTTCTGCATCTTTGGTGCAAGAGTAGTATGTAAATATTTTTAGGATAGTTCAAAACTGCTATCTGCATTTATTTCAAACTTTGAGATGAAGTTGTAAGTTTCTGTCACCCCTGGGTGCATCTTCTTTCCTGCTAGGACTCCATTTCTATCGACATCAGATAAAATATTTCTGCTTTCACAAAAGCAGCAAAAACGGAATGACTCGAGTATAAGCCTAGGCTGGGAAATACAGCAGCTACGGCTCAGAAACACACAGCAAATGTCCTTTTGTTTCTGGATGTCATTGTTTTCCTAGTGGATTTGTGAGGAAATTACAAAGCCCCTGAACATAATATCATCACCAACATTTTTGGAGATATAGGGAACAGATCATTTGAACGATAAAATCACTGCTCTAGATGTTTATTATTTGTTTTTCATCACATTTTTTTATATTAAAAAATATATTATATTTGAGTATATTCAGTACTTTACATTTAATGGCTGTTGGTCCAGAATGCTAACAAAACCACCATGATCTTGAATTAGAGTAGAAATCCATTAACTAGGGTATACAGACACCCATTAGTTGTTTACAGATAATTAAATAGATGTATTTCCTTTTATAATTGATATTATTTGTTGTCTGTACTGCTGATCTCATGCAGCTATTTTCCACACAATAGTCCACAGCCGCTTGTCAACCACTTGTGGCAAGTCCTCATCTGAAAGTTGGATGAATGGACGCCCTCACCACACCAACCGATTCTTATACCTTCTTCCATTCTAAAACCATAGGCTATGAACCCCCAGGATATGCGCCTCAGACATATGTTGCCCAAAGGAGCTTAATCATAGAGGACCACTCCCTAACCACATGGACTTCCTCTGCATGGCATCTCTCAGGATGGGGTCCCTAAAAATTCCAATAGTGTACCACACCTGCACAGAGTGTTCCACTATTACCTCTTGTGGTCTCCATTAGAACGTAGGGTCAACAAGCACTGGAAGTAGAGGAGATATCAGGTGGTATGTTCTACAGATGATATTTTATTAAAACTTCAGATTTAAGATTAATAAAAATTATTATTAAGTAATATTCCTTTAAATGGATGTTTTATAAAAGTCTAACTTTATTTCTAACAAACCCTTTCCATTAATTATGAGAATGTATCAACAGCACTGACCTGTGCCTCTTATGATTTTTAATACAATTCTTCCAATAGTTTAATTCAGTTAAATGTTCAGAGTAACATTTGTTTGAGCCTTTTTGTGCTTGTTTACAATTGTAAATGATATATTTTTTTACCTTTAGCCAGTCATTTTTTATTACTATGGTCTAATGACGAGTATCGGTATAGATGTAATCTATTAGCAATTTGTCCATCATTAGCCCAGCGTACCACCTGGTAGTATTTTTTTCAACGTGGGAAACATGGTCCTATGAAGCAGAAGCCATGTTGTTTTCAGAGAGAAGTTCATGCCCTCTGTTTAGAATTTAATCAGTTCTTTTGTTGCTATTGGTCCCTGTGGACATATATACTTTAACAGGAAATAATAACAGATGACATTGCATTTTATTGCTGGCCAGGAGTCTTGCTCATGTGGGCAGTTGTTGTAATTTCCCTTTCAGCGTGCAGCCACCAGCAATAATAAAAGTTGATTCTTACAGAAATACTGCACAACAGAGCTGACTGCAGTTTGGCTTTTTTTATAGCTATAACAGTAAAGGATAACATGCTGCAATATCTTTTAACAGTACAAGAAAGTAAGTAAGTCGACCCCCTCGTCTTATTGTCCTTTTCCAACTTTTCATTAGTAATATTTTTATTTGTTTGTTGTGCCCCGTTACATTTTTTATAACATTAAATGAAATCTGAAATGCTGGGTTGCCGTACTATTGAAAAATATAGGACAACTGTTTTCATAGCAGATTCGAGTTTCTGTTCATCCAGTTCTGAACAAAACCAGTTTGCTGAAAGGCTCAGCAGTTATGCAGTACAGTGTACCCCACACATCCTTGTGTTGCCCCTCCATTTCCCAGTTTAGGAATTACAGGAGGCGGATACCAAGTCAAATTCTGACAATTGCCTTAGTTACATTTAGCAGAACTTTAAAATATCTTAGTTGCTGACTACTAAAAAAGTCTGAAAGGGGACCCTGAGATAGAAATCTAAAACGGGCAAAAGTGAATTTGTGAAACTAAAAATGTCTTTGACTTTTAATTATGTTCTCCCATACTATTGACCCATACTGCCAGACCTCAGACTCCAAATCTGTAGGGACTTGGACTTTAGGGTTCTATAGACAGGGGTGCACATAAGTGGTACTCTGGTACTCAAAAGGAGCCTAAAACTAGCTATGCGTGCCGGAATTTTTGTTATAAAGCTCATATCTGTACTAACAACTTGGAGGCGCTCCGTGTCTGGGCGGCCGCAGCGAAATGTTATATGTATATAATTTATGTCACTTGAATAACCTCAGGGAAATATGAATAGCTATGAAAGGTTGCAGTTAGGGATGTGAAATCAGGAATGCAAATTAATAAACCAAAAAAAAGATTGGACTTCTAAAGGGTGTTGGAGATCTTGGGATGAAAGTCAGAGAAGACATATGTAAGGTAGTCTCGGGTTAGTTACTAACTTGAGGTTTGGGGTGTCACTACTGAGGTATGAGATCTGGGGGTTCAAACATGTTGTACTGTGAGAGTAACATTGACCCAAAGCCAGCTGGTGACCTGTGGTTGGAGACAGTTAATCAAAGGCTAAATTAAGAATGGGCACACTCTGGATCACTTGTGTTGCACCGTTTAGCCAGTAACTGACACTCTCAGCATAAAGCACCATTTTTCACAGATCAAATTAATCAACTACAAAATATGCCTTGTTTGATTTTGGTGCCTTAAACTCAAAGCCCCATCCATACAAATCCCACCAACCTTCTCAGGGCACACTGTCCTTTGGCCAATATGCAGTCTGAGGATGGAAAGGAGGAAACAAAACTTTGCAAAAAAGGCAGGCAGTTTGGTAAGCACCTCAACTATTTAACAAGAACTCACCAAACTCACTTTTCATTGCAATCTCTCCCACTTTTTCCAACTTCCAACTAGCAGAAATAAGTTAACCGGTAAACGCAGCCCAAATGTATTATAGCCCCCCTCCCAAAAAGAAGCCTTATTCAAATGTATGCAAATGTCGCAAACCAGTATTTTGCTGCAACAAATGACTTCAGGATGCTGAGTCACATTGTTTTCCCATCATTAGCAGCTAAGGCAGTAAGGCAGCGTGTAGGGACATAGGTTAAGCAGCTGTAAGCTTATGTAAAATTTACCACTGTCGGCACTTGTTGACAATCCATTAGTCAGGTATGTTTGCTTCGTGCAATTTCAACAACTTACACTTAATCACAACTTGTTCTTCTAACTGTGTTGGAAGTTTGCATATAATAAACTTACAATTAACTCTAGATGGCATTTATTTTATCACAGGTTTCCTAAATGCAAAATGTAATGTTTAGTATATCCATCTGAAAAGAATGTTGTGTCACAAATTACAGATGAGGGAATCAAACCTCCTTTCAGGCTGATCACACTGAATTGGCACATTCTGCAGATTTGTATTGCTTTGATTAGCCTGTGGGATACCAGATTTGCTCCGTTTACAAAAATGAAGGCAACATTTGCAAAGGGAATTATCTGAGCATTTCTAAACAAACCTTTAGTAGAACAAATAAAGAGGCCTACATGACAATTATGGTATAATGTTTTCAAAATTAACCCAAAGCGAATCTAAATTGTGATGAAAAAGAGTTCATGGAATTACTTATGTTCATTTCCAATTACCAAAACTCCAAATTTAGTTTTTGTGAAGGATTAAGCTTTGTGTAGGATTTTAGTCAAGTGTTCTCAATGGTAGGGGGTGTGGCATTAACCTGGGTTCTACCTAATGTAGATTAAATGTTGATAATATCAAATACAACTTTTTTATATAATGCCCTTCATAATGTTTGGGAGCAAGGCACATGGTTTTCAGACTTACCCCTACTCAATGTAAAGGTTCAAAAATTATTCAGATAAGATTCCAAACCTACAGTTAAATCTTATTGCGTTCATTTTACTTTCACCATGTAGACATTACAAAATTTTTAACATGAAGTTCCTCTCGTTCAAAGTAGCATAATATTTGTGACAATGTAATGGTAGGTGCATTAAACCTGTTATGTTTAGTACTCTTTTAAATATCCCCTGTAATGCACTTGAAGTCTGAGATTCATTGACACTTCACAAAAAGCCCTATCCACCCTCTTTACAGCTACAAATAAAGAGGCCTACAGGAAAATTATGGTATAATGTTTTCAAAATGACCCCAAAGCAAATCTAAATTGTGATGAAAAAAAGTTCATTAAATTACTTATGTTCGTTGCCAATTACCAAAACTCCAAATTTAGTTTTTGTGAAGGATAAAGCTTTGTGTAGAATTAAAGTCAAGTGTTCTCAATGGTATGGGGTGTGGAATTTGTACCTAATGATTGTACATGTAGATTAAATGTTGATGATATAAAACACAACTTTTGTATATAATGCCATTCATAATGTTTGGGAGCAAGGCACATGTTTTTCAGACGTACCCCTACTCAGTGATGTCTCTGTCAGATATCTTTTAGATCTACCAACTGGATTTTTCTGGATTAGAAAATCTATGGCAGCCCACATGGTTAGATCGACCTAAAACAATTAAAATCTGGAAAATTTTAGATTGAAAAATTATCGTAATGCGGTTTCATCACCATGCTGAACGATCGTTCACACCGTTTACGTTCGGTGAAGCGAAGCACACCACCTTGGAGAATCGATCCCTAACTGATACTTTGTATAGGAGGTCACTGGGAGGATGAACCTAGGTCCATTCTCCCAGATCGGTAAATTCCCCCTGAAATATTCAGGGGCTGGGGGACTTTCAAGGCTCCAAAAGGGAGGGTAAAACTGATCAAATGGTCTATATGTAGAACTGCCTACCTGCCCTGTGGCTAACCGGAGACAAGCTTCACCCCAAGACAGCATTCCTTGGGTCCATTTACCTCTAACTGGATTTACTGTGCAATTCGGATACCTTAATAATATATGACCCATGCTGGATGTAGGGTACTCTCTAAATCCCCCATTCCCCGGCAGGAGCGCGCTTATGGCCGCACTTGGTCGCAACCTTTGAGGCTCTACAAGCCTAACGTGGTTCCTTGAAATGATGTACTCCCGTACACGTAACGCGCGTCGTGTTGGGAGCCTTATGCGTTATTGTTATCGCTGTTTTGTTTGTAACTTTATGTTGAGCCTATCACTGTCTTCAGGGCCTGTGGCCCAATCTTGATGTTTTATCTAATAAATGTTTGTTAAAGTTCACATATAGACCATTTGATCAGTTTTACCCTCCCTTTTGGAGCCTTGAAAGTCCCTGAATATTTCAGGCGGAATTTACCGATCTGGGCGAATGGGCCTAGGTTCATCCTCCCAGTGACCTCCTATATATTGTATTTTGGGATGCCGGCTCCTCTGCCTATAGAATAGTATCTCTCTTTTTCTAACTGATACTTTGTATGGGGATCATGGGTCAAATCAAAGTGAGCTTTGTTGGCTTTGAACTTGCAAACACTATAGCCAGGGGTGTACATTAATTTTTTAGTGAGCTCCTCAGATGAGTACCAGGAGATGGAGTTTGGTACTCACCCCATATGTAGGGGGGTCTTCCTCACTGTCCCCCTCACTGTCCTCTGCGGTAGCCTCCTGCATAGTTGATTCTGCTGCAGATGGACCTCCCTGCTACTGATTGAGCCTCTGATTATCACTCTCACAGTACAACACTGTTTAAACCCCCAGATGTCATACCTCAGTAGTACAACCCTGAAATATTCTGGCTTAGTAACTAACCCCTGAGACTACCTGCAATTCAAATGTCAACCGTTCATAGTCATATTTCAGCTGTCACACAGTGCTTTTCTCTTGTCGGATTTTACACTTACATATACCTACTCTGACGTCATCCCCCAGATCTCCATCTTAGAACACCAATTTTTTGGGGATTAGTAATTTACATTCCCAATTTCACTCCCCTAACTGAAACCTCTCATAGTTATTCATGTTTCCCTGCAGTTATCCAAGCGACACAAATTGTATGCGTTTAACATATAGCTGCGGATGCCCAGACACTGAGTGCCTCCAAGTTGTTAAGACGTATCTCTTTTTTATAACAATAATGCAGGTACGCCCCTTTTGAGTGCCAGAGTACCACTTATGTGCACCCCTGGATATAAATTTGTGAACACACATTAGAAAGATGACTGTTAAAGGATCACCATGCATTTGCTCGGCAACATGAGAAAAACTAGTGACTAGATTCCACACATTTTCCCTATGTGCAGAACTTTCTCACAAGGATTTCAATAATCATTTTCCTAGATTTGGGGCTTAGGTTTTGGGTAGGAGATGGGGAGTAATAACTATTATAGTTTGGGTATAGTCAGGTTATTGGAGAGTTATGTATTAGGCAAATGTTTTATCAAGTGAGGTTTCTGTTAATTTCTAAACATGTTGCAAGTTGTTAGTACGCATATGAGCTTTGTAACAATAATGCAGGTACACATAGCTGGTTTTTGGCCCCTTTTGTACCAGGGTACCACTTATGTGCAGCTCTGACTCTATGTATCATTTTGTACGAACTTAAGTTTACTTGTGATTTATTAACTTTTTCCTGAAAAATAAGAATAATTACACAGGTAACAAACCAACCCATGGACTGATGTGATAGAATAATCTGTGATTGCTAGGTATAAAGGCAGTTCACATTTATTTGAGAGTCCTATGAGCCCCGAGGGATCTTGTTTCATCAACCTCCTAAAATATATATTAAGGTGTATTTGTGAATGCCATTTATTCATTTTTACAGGTTTTTCTTTTTCAAGGTATACTCTTAAAATGGCCTCTGGGCCAGAGAGTACAGATTTATATTGAAATGGACAGACTTTATGGTAAAGTGTCCTTTGTATACATTAAGGTTCATATCGTTTCCTTTATAATGCCTAAGGAGAGCATTGATTATGACAGATGATTAGCTGTCTGCTGAAGCAGATATTATTACTTCTAGCTTTGAATATCTGTGAATAACTTCATAATGTTTCTCAGAAGATGATAATGTCATGATGGTAACCTGAAGAGCAGACATCCTTGTCTCATTTTGGATATTTATCTTGGACAAGTTAAATCCTGAAGGTTGAATATGTGTCTTTTTCTTCCAGATTTTTGTTCATCTTTTACATTTACATCGTCTTAACAGAACATAACCCTCCCCTTGTTGTGGGACTACATGTATTGTAAGATTAATATATTCATTTCTTTGTATTTTTTCAAACACATTTGTTAATGTATAAAGACAAACAATACAATAACATGTCATAAATACATAATTGATAAAATCCATTCTGGTTATTAGTATGGTATTTAAAACCATGTTTAGGTGTTTCACCCACTCTGGGCTTCCTCAGGACAAAGCACTGTTAGATAATGAAAATGAAGGGGGTGGAAACCTTGCCAATACAAAAAGTTCATGGGAGATTTTCTGGAGTCAAACTGTCTGCCTGTAGAAGTCTTTCATCCTAAAGGCAGACAGAGGGGATAGGAGACTGCAGCTTATTGGCTCCTCCACTAGCGCTGACAGCCAATCAGAAAGAGGTAAACAGGTAGCAGGACTAAGAGGAACATGGAAAAAGCTTCTGAAAGTAAGTAAAGTGTATTTGATTCTTGTGTGTATGTATGAGTGTGTATGTAATTCATATGTGTGTGTGCACAAGGCATAAAAGACAGCAGGGCATGCTAGGTGGTATTGTTCAGCATCTGACAGAAGAGAATGCTTGCAGTTCTTAGCACAGCAACTGGGAATGTTGCCATTTATGCTCTGGCAGCAGAATGACATGTGACATGAACAGAAGACTAAATGCATGCTGGAGTCTGTAGTGCATCAGCAGCCTGAGATTAATAGGAAGTCTACTGTATCTGCCATGATCCCTCATGAACAAAAACTGAACCCATGACCAATAACCCCATGGAGGCCGGGGAACAGGGCAGACCATCATAAATAAATTATTTTATACAAGCCAATAACAGTCTGTGCCAACTTTATGTAGCCGTATTCAACCAAGAAACAATGGAATAACATGATTCATAGGGTGACAACACTCTGTCCCTGTTTGCTAGTTATTGTCCTCCTTTGTCACCCTGCCACAAAGATTCTAATAACATCTTCAAATAGCCATTTCTGTACATTTTACACAGGCATTTACCATTGTTTACACCTTGTGACATTACTTCCTGGAAAATGTTCCTTATTTTCAAATGCAGAAATTGATCGGTATGATAGTGACCCCAGATGAGTTTTTCTTTAACCTTTTACCAAAGCCTAGTTGATGATTATGCCCATTTTTGAGGAGACATAGGGGCATTTCTTTTCTCATTTAGAAAGTTGGCTAGAACATGTTTAGAAATTAACAGAAACCTCACTTGATAAAACATTTTCCTAATACATAACTCTCCAATAACCTGACTATAACCAAACTATAATAGTTATTACTCCCCATCTCCTACCCAAAACCTAAACCCCAAATCTAGGAAAATGATTAATGGAATCCTTGCGTGAAAGTTCTACACATAGGGAAAATGTAAGGAACCTAGTCACTAGTTTTTCTCATGTTGCCGAGCAAATGCATGGTGGTCCTTTAACAGTAATTTTTCTAATGGGTGTTTACATATTTATATCTCATATGCGTACTAACAGCTTGGAGGCACCCCGTGTCTGGGCAGATGCAGCTAAATGTTACATGTATACAATTTATGTCACTTGGATAACTGCAGGGAAATATAAATAACTCATCTGAGGAGCTCACTAAAAAAGTGATGTGCACCCCTGCTTATATGAACATGAATGTAAATTACAACATTGAGTTACAAAGTTTGTTGTTACACAGTAAACATAAGTGCATTTTAATTGTTTAATTTAGATATTTGCTTGGGATTGGCTTTGTTCAAAAATTGACCTTAAATCTATGTAGAGAGCCATGGTTGCTACCCAGGCTTGATTTCACATTTCTGCTCTTAGTCATCTTTCTTATATTAAATTTAAAGGAATTATCAAAGAAGTTTGTGTGTCCTATTAAGCTCGAAAGAACAAGATATTGTATGTCCGCCACAATCAACAGGTATTTTTATACTTTCTAAAAATGTTCTCTTCTGATAAATTTAGGTATCACTTAAGCCTGAAAGCTATTTACGATAGTTTTTTTCTGCTATCCACATCAGATATACTTTCCATCACTTCCTTTCAACACGGGAAATGTTTGTGTTAAAGCGGACCTACCACCAGGAATCTATGTTTTCATGAATGGCACTAGAAGTG
>CM070036.1:130247048-130257148 GCA_036250615.1 Ptychadena robeensis | reverse complement strand
CAATTTTTTAATGTCTGATGGCCAGAAATCTTATTTTCATGTAAAAAAAATATATAAGCATGGGGTCCCGTCCCCCGAGAGCATACCAATCCCCCTTTTATGCTAAATGGAGGGACCTCACACTGTTCATGGCTCCCCTCTTTCAGAACATACCAGGCCCTATGCTAAATGGGTTTTTGGTGTGCTCTAGTGGGGACTCCACTTTTTTTATTGGGTAGGAGGGGGCAGGGGGGTAGGAAAAAATACCTGATGGGCTGTATTGTACCATCTGACTGTGGGGTGATAGGTTAAATTTTGTCTCCAAGTAAAAAAGTGTTCACAAAACACAAAAAGTTCACAAAAAGTGTTCAGCGGACCACAAAAACCACAACAACTGACTGTTGGGCGGACATTTTGGCCATCACTATTTGTAACATATTTTATTGGGTTAAGGGTAGCCCTTTGGCCATTTACATTGCTCCACACCCAATTCTCCTCCACCATGCTGTGCTTTACACTTGGTACAATACAGTAGAACAAGTACCAATTTCCTGGCATCTGCAGAACTTAAGGTCCCCCATACACATCTAGATTTTACGTTCAATCAATTTAAAAAGATACATTTTTGGGGGTCAGGGAAAATTTTTCCCAATTTTATTCGTTTTAGGTCGACCTAACCATGTGGGCTGTCATAGATTTTCAATAAATCAGCCAAAATGGATTGAAATAAGTTATTTGAACAAAAAATCCAAACGTGTATGGGGACCTTTAGTCTTTTCCATTGTACAGTGGTGATGTTCTTTACTGGCTGCATCCTGGCTGGGAACCAATTCCATAAGGCTTTATATGCACTGTTCTTGATCTAGTCTGAAGGCCATACCGAGTTTGGAGGTCTATAGTCTTGTCTCTGCAAATAGATGATGACTTCTACTCAATATGCATTCTACGTTAGTTTATGTGGCCTACCACTTTGTGTGTGAGTTTCTGTTATTCAGTGAAATATCCTATAAGCGGTACGTTAGAATTCACTGAGCTGCTGAGAGTGACCCTTTGTAAAAGCTGTCTGCTTGTCTAGGTACTTGACTTAATACACATTCAAATATGTGGAGTTATGTCTAAATTTTTGGGCAATATAGTATAATGTCATGTTTGACACTCAGAATTTATTTCTAGATCAGTGGTTCCCAACCTTTCCTTGCAGAGCCCCCCTTTTCTATTTAGGAACATTATCGAGCCCCTCCTCCCCATTCAAGCACAGGTTTGGAATGAGGCCGTGCACCCCCCCCCCCCAGAATACCTTCGCCCCCTTCCCAGTTTGGGAACCACTGGTCTAGCCAAACTGCGGTGCCTCATTTTCTTTCTGTATGTGTCAATGTTCCTCTAAAGAGGACCTATTTAGTTCATCCAGGTAAAATCCATAAACCCAACAAAACATGAGTTAAGGTTGTCACTCGCTTTCTTTGCCTATGTCTTGTTTTTTCCAGCCCTTTAGTACACACCAAGTTATGTTTACATGTATCTGACTAATAACAGAAACCCCAAAACCATTCATAGCAAATGTCTAATCTGTTGTGACTGACAACCCCGTATTATAACTAGACCCTTCATAGTCACAAAGTATCTGAAATCCTCCTCAGCATTTCTGCTTTTGAAATATACTTTACTTGCTTATACTCTGACAGCCAAAATGTTGCATATCTACATTTCACTTGTTAAAAAAATGCCACTTTTGTCCAAGGAGGGTTTACCACTTTTCAGCTGCAGATAAGGATTCTGGGTAGCTGTATGCAAATGAGCTCAAAGGTCTCATTTATATGTCATGGTTGGATGTAAAGTAGTCTCCTTATGCAGATGTATGCATGCCGGGGTCTATTGTGTGCAATTCCCCAAATCTTTCTCTCAAGGAGTTCTGCAATTGGTATCATTTACTATTCAAACACAATTTTCTCAGAAAATGGAGAAGCCTTTAAAAAAAAAAGATTTGGAATAAAGTCAAATCAAACTTCTATTGATCACTTTTAATTCTAGGCATTTTTATGTATTATATGTAACTTTATATAGACTTAAAACTTTTTTTATATCAAACTTAGCATTTTGTGGAGGGGGTGCATTCAACGCTGCTTCTGTTAAAGATGTGACTACGCAATCTGAAACACATTTCATAAATCTGTCCTGAATACGGTGGTATTATGATTTAGCAATGAGCTGAAAGTACTGTACTAGACTGAGGCTAATGCATTTAATTATAGCAGCTTGTTGCATTGTTTGATTTTTTTTCCTCCAGTTTAATACTGGCAAGGTTGTAGCTTAGTGCGGAAGAGGCAGAATCGATTCTCTCTCCCTAGCTGAATGCACCCTAGAAATAAAATATGGATAAGGTTCTAAACTAAGCCAAACCCTCTATTTCTAACAAAAGGCCTTAGTCCTTTATTCTTTACCTTTTTTTCCCAATACAGCTGAAACATTTTTGTGTCTGTGCTTTCCATGGTGTTGCAACCTTGAGGGCTACAATTTGAGGTGTATTCCCACATCGCAAAGCCGAGCCATTGGCATAAGGAATTACTTTATTTATACAATAAAAGGCATTAAGCAATTGACGTTTTTTAATCACACAAATCATCATGCTGAGATGGTAATAATATTTTTGTGTTTGGTATTATTGCTGTTCTTGTTATTTTAATCCAGCTTCCCTTCCGTTACTATCATTTCTTTTTCCCTTTTCTTTTTCTCTCTTCTTTTTTTTCTAAACAACACATTTGTTTGGCCGCCGTTCCCTCAGATCCACATATAATGTGCTGAATAAGATTATCTCGGGAAAGGCCAGCTGGATAGCCGGTAATCCAAAATACATGAGGCTCCATCATTATATTTACCACCCCAGTGATTCCATACACTCGTAGGAAATTGGATCCTTTTTTCATGTTTCTTTTGCCTCCTCTACAAAATTCAGGTACACTGTCCATCCTTTGTTGCTGGTAAGGAGAATGCTGTTGTTGGGCTACCAATCTACACAGAGTTCCATGTACTTTAAATGATGGAATGGCTTTTTGCTTAAAGGAAAATTTGTAACTTAGGTAAGTGTGAATGTAAAACCAGCAGTGGACAAGAAAAGTTGATCGTGTTCACTGAAGTGTTGTGAACATTGTTATTAGACCAAGTTTTAGCTGGAAATATGGGCAAACTCACCGTAAAAAACATAAGCTGACAAAAGCCTGAAGGAACTAGGTGTACAAACTGAGAACCTGATATTGTGAAAAGTGTGTTTAGCTATTTGTTGTTGCTTCTCTGGTACCCAATCCTAAACTAAGAACACATCAATGCTACAGATCACTGATTATTGGGACGAAGTGGTAAAATTTCAATAAAAAATTTTTTTAATTTAAAAACATTTATTAAAAATTATATTTTAGAACTATTTTAATAACACATTGAACCCACAAAAATATTTGTCAAGATGTGTACATCCTATCCTACCATCATTCAATGCAATACTGTGTATAAACTGACTAACTGTATGCTGTTTCCTCCTGTCCCAGAGGCTTCCTCAGGAAAATGTGCTCTATAGGCAACAAATATTCTCTTTAGATTGAAACAAAATGGAGGGAAGGGAAAGAGAAGAACATTCCTTGCATCCACATGTGTGCAGGCATTATGTTATATTATGATAAAATATTAGGTAAAAACATTGATCAAACATTACATTATCATCCTTTGAGATCATCGGGGTCATTGGTGGGGACAGTGGACCTGGGCTGAGACCCCCCTCCCCCCAGGCTTAATCACCATATGCTGGTTTATTACAGTTTATTACGGTTTGGCACCTTTTACACTGTGTTTTTTTGATCTTATGACCAAATGGGGAGTGCCCCTGTGGTCGGAAGTTGGGGTTCACTGCCCCACTGTATACTCCATGCTGTTCGTGTAATCCTATGTGCATCATACATCATAGTGACTTCTAGTCCATTTGACATAGGTTTTTTATTACATTATACATTATAATTTTAAATACCATTAAATTACATGGATCACTTGGAGTGACTTGGCTTTATTTGGGTTGGAGGAAAGAGGACACAACATCTAAAGGGTTTAGGAAGGTTACAATATGCAATACTTCCGGTATGAGTCTGGGCTAGGCACATAAGCCCATCAGCATTCCTTAAGTAGTGGTGCAGCCTTTCATTTTTCAATATATAAATAGACTAAGAAACCCATTAACAGACTCCTAATACTCAAATTAATATTGTGTTTGGCATCTTGCAGACATGTTTAATTGACTGTCCCAATAGGTAAGGAGAAACAGATCAGATCCTAAAGGATTTGGTGCAAGATACCACAGGAAACCTTTAGGTCATATGGAGTCCATTACTCAATAATAGCCAGAGCTATTTTGTCAGAGCATTGGGGACCTATCTAATATTACAGAGGTGGTGTTAATAATGATAAATGGTGGTGTCTATATATTACTGCAATAGGATGTTAGCATATGCCATCACTAATGCTAAGCTAAATGAGACCAGTACCTCTGTTTAATATATCTATAACTTTAGACCTATCACACATGTAAACGAAAGGTTGGCTTTGAAAATGTAAAAAGGTAATTATAAATGGTGCTGGGTATAAATGACACTTACTAGTGGATAGGCTATTTACTTAATTAGAATAAAGTATGTGTCACTTTTCCTACAAGAAGCATGACTCTCTTTAAAGAAAATGTCCTGTTCTCCCATTAACAACACTACAGTGATGTAATCCAGCCTTCTATCTTATATATGTCTTCTTAAAATTAATTTAAATCCCATTAATTGTCTTTTTATACAACATCCCCTCCTGCAATGTAATTGCACAAGCCTTTTCTCTTACATATTTAATTGAGAAATCATGTAATTAGGGCGTTTGAGGCAGCTTAGGGAAAATCTGCTAAGTTCTTCCCCTCCTGTGTTTGAGCCACATTTCCCGCTGACAGACACTTCTAGATTGGATCTCACTATGTAGGTTGGGATTTGGGTGATCAGAAACATAGGTTACAGGAAACAGGTTACATTTATCATTTCAACACCTTAAATTAACCAATGGAAGTGTTGAGATAAATATACTTTTTGTAATCGCCCAATGGGGGTCTTTCAGCATGGTTAATCAAGTTGTTGGTCAAAGATACAGCCATCCTAACAAAACTTAGATGGCCCAATAGCAGTCAATCAGACAACACCCATAACTGCTCGACAGATATAGCCTTGAGTATGAAAGCCTGTCGCCTCATTACAGAGAGCAAGGATGACTCTGTTGGACGAGCCATGACTGGCAAAAAACATAGATCAATGAGCAGAGTGATTCCATTCCCTTCTGAGTGATCCAAAAACAACCTACTGGACCCAAAACATACTAAAAGAATTGTTTATCCCAAATTAAAATATAAAGTACCTTTTCAGGCCAGCACCCAACCCCCAACTGCAAACCTATTACCTGCACCCAACCCTACGTGTTATTCTGGTGGGTTGCATAGCCAACCCATACCCATAGGTTGTTATGCTTTCTTACAAAACTTTACAGTAGAAGGCTTAACAAAATGTCTAAAATGGAAAACAATCCTATTTTACAATTAATCTATGAACAAACACATTAATAATCCTGAACTAGTTGAAATAAAGACATGTTTGAAGAAAAGTATGCAGCATTGTTCATCTTGGCAAATTATTGTGGACTAATAGGAAATCAAGTGTTCCAGGATGTAACTGTGTCCTGCTTTGTAAAATGAAGCCAGCAGTAGAATATTCCTTGGGGCTCTAGTTCCAGGTTGACAACGTATAACGTGCCAATTGTGCCAAGCAACAGACATGAAAACCATTTTCTTACTATCAGTTGAAAAGATCAAAATCTTCTCCTTCATTCCTTCATAAAGCACCCCCCCTCCCTCCAGCATGCAAACACAGACCTGGTTTAGGCAGGGAGCATATCTCTCCTTCTGTTCAGCACACTTCAAGCATAGAAATATAGAGTACATCAGATTGTCTACTTCCTTGAACAAGCGCAAAATTCTAACCTTTGCTCTGCCTTTTTCATTTGCATCTTTTGCCTCCTCCTCCATGGCACAGGCAGGTAGGTGGGTGGACATGAAGAGAAATATACCCCTGTGTGGTGCACACTCTTCAATTTGGCTTGGCTTGAGAACATTATATGATTAGTTCCAGTTAAAAGAGCAATCACCCAATTACATGGTGGCAACTGAATGCATTTAGGCATGTTGACATGGTCATGACGAACCGCTACAGTTCAAACCGAGCTTCAGAATGGGAAAGAAAGGTGATTTAAGTGACTTTAAATGTGGCTGTTGATTTCCGTTCCGTGGATGTTGGTGCCAGACAGGTTGGTCTGAGTATTTAAAAAACATCTGATCTTGATGCCAGAGGTCAGAGGAGAATGCCCAGAATGGTTTCAGCTGATAGAAAGGCAACACTAACTCAAATAACCACTCCTCACAACCAAGTAATGCAGAAGAGCATCTCTGAATGCACAACACATCGAACCTTGAGGCAGATGGGCTACTATTTTTAATAGTTTAAATATTAGATTTAATAAAAACACAATCCAACATGAATCTGTACTAAAAAAGTTAACGTCTAATAATGATATTCAATGTAACATACATCAGGATTGTCTGTTCTATTATATATTGATAAACAATAGGGATGACTGATTGAAACCCAGCAGGAAATCATGTTTGTGCCATTTTGATATATTTAAGGGCTCTGATTGGCTGCTGCATGTTAAGTACTGCTCACTAACTCTAGTCAATAGTTGCACACCTAAATTAATGTAAATGACCAATATTAGTGATCATGGTTATATTAATTTGTGTACCTGGCATCCATGGATCACAAGTTACAATATATTAGGTTGAAACTTTAGCAATGCAATTATTCTATAGGGAATGCAACTGTATCTTGATGCAGCCAACTTAAATTAATCTTTGTTAACCCTGTTAAGTAGAACAACTGCAAATAGGAATGTGGTTATATTATTTATAAGCGCTGGAAGCCAATACTCGGCAAAGTGAATTACATTCTCTTGTTGCACTCAATGCGTTGTTGGAGGATCCACCATTTGAAGGGAAACAGTATTCCGGGAGTGATTCATGTAATTGTCTTCATGAGGAAGCTGTAGTGAAACACATCAACACAACCCCATGGTTGGTATTTCAAATCTACTATACACCATATACTGTTTGCTACTGCCTCTGTGCAGCGGTATGGGACAGTGGGAAAAAGTGATAGCTGGGAAATCTGGCTAGTCCTTCTCTTACCCACCTATGCCATTCGCTTTATGTGAGAATGTAGAGTATCCTCCTATATGCTTTTTAATGTGTTAGTATATATTTACCCTAACAGTATGTTTTTTTAATTTTGAAATCATGGAATAAAATATGTTTGATCATTTTCAATTAATTGATTTATGTTCTAATGCCCCCCTTAAACCCCTGAAAACATCCTGATAATTTGGTTGATATTCTGATGCAGCCAACATTCACGTCTATTACAATATCTCTGTTCACTACACATTTTCTAGGTTCTCACAAATTTCCTGGTCCTTCTAAAATTAGCTTATCAGCTTTCACAGGGCACTGTGTAATGTATTTATTTTAAAATGTCAGCCAAAAAGTGCATGCCTATTTCTAGCCTGTGCGGGTTTTATTTGAAGGCCATACATCATACCTTTAATTACACAAATATTCTACCTGTTTAGTCTTTAAATCCGACCCAAGATGCTCTGGCTTCCTTCCACTTGTTCCCTGCAATGACCCTAGAGATGCCTAGAGGCATCTTACCATTGACATGGGGGCAAAGCAGCGGGATTATGCATTGGAGGTACCCCCATATGTCGGTTCTCCACTCATAGGCATTATCTCTGAAATAAATGACCCAAAGTATCTTGTCACCAAGGTCTCTGCATTTTGACTGAAATACGGCAGGTAAGCTTATTTAATTGTCATTGGACACAATTTGTTAGATTTTTTTTCCAGTTGTTGATTTTTTTAAATATTAATTTATTTATATACTTATACTTATTCTATTTTATCATTTATTATTGCATTTTGGCAGTATGATTGTTTGTTGAAAGCAGTATGAGAAATTTAAACAGATAATTTTTTGATAAAATTTTTCCCCCGGAACACCACATGATTGGCATAGAGTGCAGTGTTATGGGCTATGGCGCAGAGATTGGCATTGGCATAGAGTCATGGGCTATGATGAGCCTGTGTAGAAGGGCCTGCACTTTTTACCCTGCGTTCGTAGAGAAGCCCAGATATCCCAGGGTGCAGGTGAACAAATTAAGCTTCTTACTAGTGATGGCGGCATAGGCAATATCAAATTTGCGATATTTCGCAAATAATTCTACTAATATTCAATTTGATATTCGCAAATATTTGCAATTCGAATGTATGGCTATATATTGTATAAATATATTTGCAATTATAATAATATATATTATATACTCACTTTGTCTGAAATTGTATTTGATGGGAGATACATCACTCCCGGATTGAGATGCTACTTTTGGAAGCAGCTCCAGAATGGTCCTGTAGACTGGTCTGTACAGCAATGGCCTATTTGTTGTTTTGGGTCTGGAGCTGACCAGGAGCAGAGCAAGGAGGGTACTTCTGGTTGTCCAGTCCGGAGTGGATTTAATTCCAGGTTTTAGGCCTACCAAATTGCTAATGAGAGGTTGAACAGAACCTGTGTGGGGGGAAGAGAGGAACAGAAGTGACTCACACCAAGAAGAGTGAGAGACTGAGCACTGAGTTTGTAGATAAGGGGGAAGCTTGGGACAAGACTTCCCTTCCTTTGGTCTGGACAGTGTGGATAGTCTATCAAGGGTTGTGAGACACAGAGCCCTGCCCAACCAAGGCTGCCATACATGAGTTTTTTGTTTTGACTTTTTTGTTTGTTGTTGCCAACTGCACCGTGTGACTTCAACTTGCCACAATAAACTGTTTGTTTCACCATACCTGAGCCTGTTTTGCCTGCAGAACTCTAACCGTTTGTAGCTGATTCCCCACAATATAAATTCGCAATTCATGGCCATCAGCTTCCCAATGCACAATATCACGAATATTCGAAATTGTGAATATCTGCCGCCATATTCGCGAAATTTGCGAATTCTCAAATAGCCAATATTCATCAATATATTCGCAATTTGAATATTCAAACTCAACCCTACTTGTCACTTCTGGTACTTTTCTCTCCCCACACTTCCCCCATAGGAAGTGACATCAATGCTTCAGACCACCGGTCAAAGCAGCAAAACTATAGAACTGATCATTGCTCTGTAGTCGATCTACCTTTATTTCTTTATTTGTTTTGTATATATATTTATATGAATTTTTATAGTTTTGCGCAATATGGAATCTATGAGGATAATCAGTTTATAAGCTGTAATCGCCCACTAGGACAGTAAAATATACTAAAAAGGCTTTTATCGCTCTAGCTAAACCACAGTCCTCCATTATAAATTACATTCAGTATTCAGAATTCTTCACACTGTTTCCTTCTCCGTATATCCATCTTCCTGGCATTGTTGTCATCAAATAGTTACGCATTGTTGAGGTTCTGGAACTTGAAGGTAGATCAGCAATGGGATTGGGCAGCTCTGTTGCGGCACTGACAAATGACTAGATAATGAGGATGTAACATACAAGAACTGCTGGTTTGGGTGTATTTTGGATGCTGATTTGTGCTCTCTTGAGAACAGCTGCAAGAACAAATATCCATAAACCCAACAAGGCAATAGCATGCATTCCAATATATTACAATTTAAAAAAAAAGCTAATTTTAGCTGGGTACTCTACATGCATAATAACACATTGCACCGAGCTTTTATGGGTAATCTGGGATTACTGCCTATAATAATGTTCATGCAGGGAAAGCATTATATCGCTTGTAACTGCTGACAGGAGAGTATAAAGCCCTGAAAGCAGTAAGCGGGCTTCTCCAGGACTTGTTTTTGTGCTTTATGTAGAAATCTGAGGGTGTCCATACACATAGGAAGGAGGTAACCTGTGCAGACATGATCCGCCGCAGGAAGAATGTTTTCACTGAAGACCGGGTAGAGAACCCGGTCTTTCAGTG
>CM070036.1:130234079-130246948 GCA_036250615.1 Ptychadena robeensis | reverse complement strand
TTTTGGCGATATTTAGTACATAGCAGCATAGTTTTGGGTCCTAATTTTTGTGGTTTTTTTCATTATTTTTATAAAAAAAAAATATAATTATTTTACAGAATTGTTTGTTTCAAGCATTATTATATTCAGGATGTCTATTAGACCCTTGTACAGACATATTTTGGGAAGTTACAGGCCTACGACATAAAGAAAAATTTACCTGTACTTCTTTTTGCCCACGTTGGACGTTTGTTGGAGAAAAACACAGTGGAAACATGACCTAAGATTTACTGAATGAAGGGGAGGGTATGCATGTAGGTGCAGAATGCAATACCATTGGCTTGCTGTGGCGCATTAATTTTCACCCTTAGGCTTCAATTACACAGGTGTCTGAAAACACCCAGCGCCTGGATGCTCAAAACAAGTGTGAGGCACATATGCAAACTGTTTTAATTCCTACACCGTTCACCTGATTTGGATGTAAATATCCTTAAATAAAATCTGACAGTCTGCAGTTAAAGCACATTGTGTTTGTTTTTATTCAAAATCCATTGTGGTGGTGTATAGAGCCAAAAAGGTTAGAATTGTGTCGATGTCCCAATATTAATGGACCTGACTGTATATAGATAGATCTAAAAAGCCTACTTTATAGGGTTGATACACTGAACTTTTACTCATTGAATTAAAGCTGTGTTTACTTTATGTACCCAATCATGAACAGAAGGGATGACAGAATTTTACATATCATATGAATGAAGATTTGTTCAATGTACTAAGGAAGGATTTAGTACAAATCATAAAAAACAACCAACTCATAAAAACAACCTCCAGACAATCAATGTGGACCTGGCACAAGTAGGTTGCAATTTACCAAATTTTTCGGACTGTAAAACGCACCTGACTAGAAGGCACACCCAGTTTTTAGAGCAGGAAATCAGAATAAATCCCCTGCATTACCCAATTTCAGCCACAAAATTGGTGTCACTAGAGAGCACACTTCACGGCATCTCATCTTTCTCACACATGGGAAGGGAAGAGGGGTCGGGGGGTAGCTGCATTCATGTGCAGCTTTCTCCCCACACACACTCTGCATTGGTTATATCAGCAGGGCTCTGCTGATATAACCAATACAGTTCAGATGGGAGATCAGGCTGTGTGCAGATCTCTGATCTGCCAGGAGAGGGTGGTCGAAGACACAGGCACCCCCCCCCCCCCCCCCCCCCCGATTTTGGGGGTGAAAAATCTGTCGTATAGTCTGAAAAATATGGTAAATGTGAAGTGTGAATGTACCCAAAAAATGTTCTGCATTATCATTGTGTATGTAACATTTCAGCATGAATATTTTAAGTAAAAATTACTTGAATTAATACCACAGTGTATCTATAAATATACATTGTGTGCTAACATATACCTTAAAGTGGTAATTCATCATCTTTAGAGGAAGGAGCAAGATAGTATTTCACATTGCAGTCCATCCGCATTGCTGAAACGTTTCTCCCTGCTCTGAGATGAAGCCATCAGATCAGAGCCATCAATACCTTGTGTAAAGTCAACAATTTTTAGAACACATGTTTTCTCTGGCAGAACACTGAAATATTCCACTTTCTGATAAATTTCCTTTTCATCTGCAGACAGCTTGACAATTCTAACAAGGAGTGATAGTCTGAATGGTTGTACATAATGTCATAATTGTACGTAAAGCATGTCTGCAATAGTAAGTCAAAGCAACTGGACTTATTGAAATTTTCTTGAAGACATGTTGCTAGTCAGTGGCTTGCTCATTCTTATGGCCCCATACATGTTTCAATTTTCACATTTGATCGACTTAGTCAATTATTGCATAAGCAATAATACAGTTCAGATGGGGGATCCCGACACTGGCCGGCATCTCTCATCTGACAGCTCCCTGCGTAATCTCCTTGCCAGGAGGGCTGGCGGGAAGCCAAAGCGCAGGGTTGCGCAATCGGACTATAAGACGCAGGCACTTCTCCCCCCGATTTGGGGGGTGAAAAGGTGCTTCTTATGGCCCGAAGAATACGCTAAATAATTTGCATAATTATAGATCCGGTGGCAGGCATTTTGGTGTGTTTATGATCAACTTCCTTCGATTATGCTTTAGATTGATCGAACCAACATTCATCAATTATCGGTTTATCCATGTGGGGGGTTATTCGATCGCAGTGCGATCCATCATCAATTCTTCAATCATAATTTACGATCTAATCTCACATTGATCGTAGGGGAATGATCGTAGCGAAACATGTATGGAGGCCTTTAGTGGGGAAAGCCAGTCAGATGACTAGCTAAAAACATCAGTAAATCGAGTTGCTTTGCCAACTACTGTAAATATACAATGACCTGGATGAATGAGGAAATAAAGCCTTCTATTGTCTAATAGCAGAGGTATGGGGGCTACCACTCATAGGCAGACCACCAATTAAATCCTTTTAGCCAAAATTATAAAGGATGCCTCTGATATGACTTCCAAACTTTAGGGCAAAGTGGAACACGGAAATCCCCTGTTTGCTTTAAATTTAGCTTTTTGGGCGTTTTTGTACAAAGCTGCACAATTTTAGTTTTATTGTAAAGGTAACAAACTGTAAAATGGCTTGCATAGCAATATATATCTTTTTTTTTTTATTTAAAGAAAAGCCAAGTCCCTTTATTTCATATAGAAAGATATGTATATATCAAAGGAGTGACATGTATGCTTATTTGGCAGTTTTGAAAAATCATTGCAGTTGCATATTTAAATGTAAAGGTAACATTGAAATGTAGAACGGCTTATGCAGCTGTATATTTTAATTTCTTTTTTAAAGCTAAGATATCCTTTAATTTTAGATTCAGAGATTTATCCAAAATGAAGGCAGTGTTATCTATGACATTACTGTATCTACAAAATGCCTGGGTCTGGTAGTAAAACTACTATACTGTATATCAGTGGTGGGCAACTGAGTTGATATGGAGGGCCACAAGTGCGTTTTTTAATGTGCGAGTTGATATGGAGGGCAACAAGTGCATTTTTTAATGTGATGACAGCAGGTACAGCTAGAAGACATTATTTTTAATTTTCAAATAACAAATCTTGTTTGAAATGATATACTAAAGCAGTAGGGATCACTATTGGCAGACAGGTAAGTTCCTATGCATTAACAGTTAGGTTTTGGGGGCTGCAAGTGGAGGACTGAGGGGGGCCACTGAAGAATACCCAAAGGACCCCTTTGGGTCCCCTGGGCCTCAGGTTGGGTACCTGAGCTGTACATAATGTTGGAGAGTTAATACATGATGTACGGTAATTCCTCTGTGCCACCTTCACTAGATCAGTGACATCAGTTAAGAGTGCCATACATTACATTATTTATCAGATTTTATAAAGTTGAAAATAAGGTCTAATCTAAAGTGGAAAATTACTTAATTTATCCAAAAAACTACGTATGCAATTTTGGTTATGGTATTATCTTTAGGAGTTTTCAATTGACTCCCTAATAAACTCGTTGAAATTTCACAACTATCTCTACTACCCAAATCCACTTTGATTGTGGACAGAGTATCGTTTTTAGCAGAATCAACTAGTACTGTACTTATTAAACAGACAGAAAAGACACTTTGAATGTTTAAAATACCAAGAAGGACCAAATTAGAGGTTTAACATGTCTTTGACTGATTCTCAAAGTTACTTTAGCAGGGAACTCACAGCCATCTATCTGGCCCATATATAATGCGGCTATCCCTGTTTTCGAGCGGGACCAATGAATCCCGCTCAAAAACAGGGATATCGGACATGACCGTAAACAACGGTCGATGTCCATTGCTTTGCATGGAGACCGCAGGGTCTCAATGCAAAGCATCGGCTGAGCTAGAGACAGAGCAGTGCTATGTCTCCAGCTCCTCCGATATAGGGCAGCAGCATGATGATGTCATCGCAC
Source organism: Ptychadena robeensis (assembly GCA_036250615.1). NCBI lineage: Eukaryota > Metazoa > Chordata > Amphibia > Anura > Ptychadenidae > Ptychadena > Ptychadena robeensis. The sequence goes on along the minus strand of CM070036.1, from coordinate 130,243,043 downwards.
TGCTGCAGGGAACCTTGAATGGCTCCAATATCAAGCCGCGTGTTCCCTGCTTTATTATATTAAGTGTGCATAATTCCAATTTTGTTATATGAATTGCTGTGTTTAATTTTTGTTGATTTCCATCTAGCTTCTCTTTCATTTGTTTAATAGTCTGTTGGATTGTCTATAAATGTATCCAAAATGCAGAGTCAATGATGAACGACTTTGCTGGTGGCTTGGAGTTGTCTCTATAGATCTGAATCTGTATGTAGACAATTGCAGCTAGTTCTCTATTTACAAACTTTGCAAATGTATGTATGGACAATATATAACTAATACAAATATAGTGACTGGGCTATCTCTAAGATTAGAGAATCATTGAGTCAGGGCCATTTCAATCCTTTGGGGGGGGGGGCCTCTGTCAACTGGGGGTGGCTATTGGCGAAGCTTCGAAGGGGGGGTATGCTATTGGAGAAGAAGATGCTGCTTCTCCTACCTCTACTTCTTCTCCTCGTTCCTCCTCCACACATACACCTTCAGAGTCTGTACTAATTAATTCATTAATCAGCTCCCCTCCTACTGCCAATCGTTTAACTTTGACAATAAATACTTAGGCTGGTCATACACGGGTCGATACTCATCGTGAATTCCATGAACCCTCAAGTGCAGCGCGATGATGTCACCATGCTGCCCTTTCACTTTCTTGATTGAATGGAGAATCGAGGTGCAGCCATTCTGTGCAATTGATCCCGTTCCATACTTTAGATGGGGACCCTCAGTCATCATCCAAAGTAATGGAAATCGTTGGCAATCGAACAGAGATTTACCAACATGTTGATTCCCTGTTCAAACGATCTTTCTTCAAGCGGGCTTGTTGGTCCCGCTCGAAAAAAGGCTGGATGCAATCATCTCAAGCACAATTGGTCACCATGATCGATTGTGCTTGAAACTTTTAAAAAAAATGTATGCCAACCTTACATAAAAAGCCAACTGTGGCCAACTGTGGCTATAGTATAACAATAACTTATGTACCCTTCTCCACACCCCAGCAACAACTGTTAGGCTTTATCGTGGGCAACTCAAACAGCTACTGCAACATGGGCACAAGGAACATAAGTGCCTAGAAACACCCATAACTTCCACTTGGCTTTAGTGGAATAGTTGCATGGGGGTGGAACACTGATGTACAGCTTTCCAAAAATGACTTTATGTCTAGGCTTGTGTGTGTATGTGACTGTTGCACGTGTATTAGGTTGGTTGTGTGACCTGTCACAGAAGGAAGAAGCTGTATTCTTCACCGCTTCTTATCTTCTATAATTTTAAGCTTGATTTGAAAAATAGTATGGTACTGCTTTTTAAATATAGATCTGTTTCAACCCTAAGGCCATACCTGCTATATACCAGCTTGATAACAGTTGCTTTTGTCTTGGTCCAGAGTTCTATAATAAGGATTTCTTATTATTTACTCTATTTACTATGCAAGCATCGAAAACATTTAAAAAAAGTTTTCTGAATTAAAATTGCACCGGGGCTGGATCTGGCCTGTTTAGCTTTTTTTCCGGCCCTTTGTCACCTTGTTGAAAAGATGCTCCCCTCTGTTAGTTCTCTGCAATAAGTGCACATAATGCCTAGAGGTGTCCAAACATTGCCTTGATGACTATGCAGTAGCGTGATCATATGATGACACTGTGGGAGCACCCTTATGGCGACAACAGGCAGTCTCTAGAAATTAGCATTTTTTAAGTCCAGGACATTTATATAGATAACAACAATCCTGTCACATGTCACCTACCACACATTATATCCATCATAAGTGATGGCGGTGATGCATGAAACTGGCACAACTATGGCGGGTTGATCATTACAGACTCTTGGTCCGGCCCCTTTATCAAATTTAAGAAGCCAATGTGGCCTACGAGTCAAAAAGTTTGCCCAACCTTGGTCTACAGCAGCAAAGTTTCCTAGCAGGGCCCCCTTTTCTATTAAGGAGCATTATCCAGGCCCTCTCCCTATTCAAACACAGAATGAGTGTCAGCACCAACCCCCCCCCCCCCCCCCCCCCCCTGGAATATCATCTCGCCCCCCCCCCCCAGTTTGGGGACCACTGGTCTAGACTGACCCTTTGTAATTTGATATTTATACAACATAGATTGGTTTCATCCAAGAGGAATATTCCACCATACACCTGTCTTGAATGCTTGAACTGAACTGAGCCAGAAGTCAACCAGGACTCATTTATGGTAACTTGTACCAAATTAAACAATTTATTATTTTGATGGTGGAATTTTAGGATCACATTGATTCAATAACCCCAGATAAGATAAAGAAAATGGTAGCCATGAAATAGATTTGCCAGCTTGGTTATATATTGGTGCCCACGATGATATATGGTCTATTTTAGGTCAGCAGAGACATAATAAGAGCATATACAGGGATTAAATATGCTCTATAGTGCAAGTAAATGAGATGCAACTACAGAAGATCTGATTGGAAGGGAAGTATCTATAAAATACCCTGCATGTGTCAATAATTGTGGGTCCTAACTGATGTCAAAATAGTGAACTATCACCACTCAGTATTACCAGGCCAACATATCTTTTAGTAATGCCCTGGGGGGCACCTAAAGGGCGGCCTCCTAGTTGCACCTAGAAAAGCATGCTAAACAAGGAGACAGGTCTATTGAATTAATTATAAATAGATCTCAAAGTGATCATTTCTTTTTTCCTATTTAACAATAATCCCTTATCTGTCCAACCCAATTTCCACCTTCTTCCAGTGGTGCTGCATTACAACCATATACCATTCATGATTGTGTGGTAGCACAGCACAGTAACTCCCTTCATGTCCCTTCAATTCTCCACTTCCAGTTCTTCCATGCGAAGCATTGCAGTCTGTTACAGTTTCCCTTTAAGATGCTAAAACCAATCAGTGAGTACCTCATTATTAGACCTATAGGACATCTTGGCCATACATATCTCACTATATACGTTATGTATTGTACTGCGTAGAGACCTTCCTTCTATCTGTACTAAAACATCCCCTCTGTGCCCGTATTATTACCAAACATGGGGTAATATTCCTTTAAAATGAAATAACGTGTGTCACATTTTAAGTCTCATCTTGGCTCCAACACTGGCTAGTCCCCTTTGGCTAATTTAAAAATTCATTATTTCCAAGGGGATATTGCAGAGTGGTTGGGGAATTTTCTATTGCTGCAGGAACAATGTGAGAGGTTTTGGCAGAAAGTAACATGGGCTAACCTTAAATACACTTTAACTGTGACTTCTGCTGGAAGAGTTCATTATGGTTATTGTTTTTGGGTAGTTTGAGCAATTTATTTTGTAAACTGTATACATATTTAAGGGTATGCATACTCAGATAGACAGCAAAAGAGAGTGAGCGGCTCAGTATGACTGACATAGATCCACGCGACCAGATTTTATCACTGGTTTCTACTCTTTTTGTCAAGAATGTTACGTTAAAACATTTATATGATTTCATGACAGGTTCAGAGTAATAATGATCTATCTATCTATCTATCTATCTATCTATCTATCTATCTATCTATCTATCTATCTATCTGTTCACCCATCAATACATTCTTAAATGAAATGTATTTTATATATTAAATGTATACAGCTTGCATATACCATTTTTAAGGTGGATTATAAAGGTCCTGATTATCTGACTACCCTCTGCAGGGTTGACTGGACATCATTGATCAGAACCACTTCACAACAATGCATTCACAATAGTCATTGGTCACTCCTATTGGGGAAGCATGTGATGAGTGACAATGCAGAGACAATTGTCACCTTATCACAGAAAGGAACTTTTTCTTTTTTCTTTAGATCACTCCATACAATTTAGAAAGAAAGGTTTAGAAAGGTCCTCATATTGCATGGTTTTGGTAGAAGAAAATGTGATTGTACAGAAATTGTATGGCAAGACTGTAAAGGCCCCCATACATGTACCGAGTGGGGGCCGACAGATCAGCGATGGAGTGCAGCATGATGACGGTCCCCATTGAAACTAACGGCATCGGCCAGAGGTTATTGGACATGTCCGTTCTCTGGCCAACCAAGCTTTTGCCCCTGTCGCTCCATGTGGGCACCCACAATTGGCCGCTGCTTGTTGCATGTGTGGGGGCTTTAGGTGTAAGGGGACCTTAAGTATTTAAAAGTTAGATACATCTTTAGACACATTACCATTCTATGAGATTGGAAGGATTTAGTTGAGATCTAGATCATGGTTTGTACCCAAAACCTTTCTAAACTAGGGGGCAGATGGAGATCCAGCATATGGCTGCTTTACTAAGAGATGTGTTATACACCCTAACATTTTTGTGGTTTCTTGGAACAGTCCACTAGATTTCTTTATTCTTGATTTTTTTTTTTTATAAATAGGTTTATAGTAAAAAAAAAGTTTTTTTATATATATATATATATATATATATATATATATATATATATATTCAGCCTTTTAATTAAATAAGTCCATAAAGTTAGGTAAGTAGGCATCCCTGGGTAGGGTGATCTGTTCACTGGAAGTATAAAGCTGGCCATATACCTTTAGATATCTCTCTCAGATATCCCATAGACAACTATGTAGTATGGGGTCCTCTGTTACGATTAAACACAGGTAGACTTGATGGTTTAGAAAGTCCCTCATATTACATGGTTTTGGTAAAACAAAAGGAGATCTAAAGGAAATCTGGCAGAGAGATCTAAAGGTGTATGGCCAGCTTAACACAGACTCTTTATAAATTCGATGTGATGAGAGCAGCTGACGACACAATTTGCTCTTTGCTTATTGATGGTGAAACTGAAACGTGTCATGGTGTGCATGCATTAAAACTTAACTTTCATCCACATTAATGTAATCATTTGTTCTTACCATCAATTTTACTGTTCACCATGGTGTAAATGCATACTGTAGGCACAAGCTGTCCCCAGGACACAACACATGGCCCCTGGGTCTCATATTAACTTGTCATGTTTTTTTTGTTCACCAAAATATGTAAGACATACATCCCCTATGGAAAATCAGGATGCATGGCTACAAGAATGTGCAGAGGATTCTGTATCTGAGTATCTTTTGAATAAGAATGTCTTACCTTATGCAGAGTTAACAGTGCAACTGGATCTATGCAGTCTGACAAAGTTCAGCCACTGAGCTGCAGCATTAACTTGTATTTTAACAAGATTAAAATATATTTGTCCTGGGGATTAGCATACCTAATTCCCCCTCTGCCTTTCTAGGAGTGGCAGTGCACTTTGATCTGCCTTGCATGGCAAGAGCCCTGCTTGGTCCCGGCCATTGGAGTGCCAAGTGTGAAATTGGCCTGATGTCATTCTTTTTCTTCACCGTTTACAACTCTCACCCACTTTAATTATATTTCCGCCACAAAGCCCAGCAGCTTCATTCTGAATTCAGGTTGGACTAGGAAGCATTTAGAAACTATAACTGAAAAACACAAGGGTGGGGGGAAGGGACAGGATATCCATTAAGAAAAAGAAATAAATAAAACCAATAATTGTTTGTTTACCGCATGTTTGACAGCGATACGGAATCCAACTCTACAAATCTGCTGGACGCTTAATTTTTCACATTTTTGACTCTATGAAAATATTTTTTAGATGTAATTGTTCATTAATTTATTTAACTCTTTATTCTAATACAGTGTTTCATGAAATTTCAGTGCCAGTCTAAATTTCCAAGTCTAAATGCTACTTTAATTAAGTGTAAGCCAGGCATGACATATTAGGCTGTATTTATCTGCTTGGATACTTGTTATTAGCCTGATTCCACCTAAATGGTAAACTCGTTGGTCTGATTGGGTAGTAGGAGATATACGGCAGAATTGCACAAGGAGGTTTGTTTTAAAAACTAGAGTTGTCCAATGCACCCAATGATATTTCAGCTCTCCTTTGTTAGAATGTGAATGCTATCGTTTGATCGGCTATATTTCTATATAACTAAGCCCCGCTGTTATTAAAAAGGCCATGTTTAGCCAATTTTTTTTTCATTTCTTTTGATTGTTCTGCATTCCCCCTCTCGGTTTGAACTTTGTAGGATTTACTTGACAGATATTAGACTTGGTAATGCAAAATGGTTGATTAGGGCTCTGGAAATGAGATTGGCAAATCATGAGCCCCTGGGCTGATTGTAGAGGTGTGGGATGTATTTAGGGAGAGGAAATGAGCCACCTGCAGCTTTGACAGAGGCTTTGACCTTCAGCCCAGTCTTATGGCCACAGACTCCATTCAGCCTGCATGGGGTGTCTGTGAGACAGGCTATTCTCTCATTCAGCTCAGCTCATCAAGTCAGTGGCCGTTGGGCGTTACTTCCACATACAAGTTGGACAGAATAGGAATGGAGATGAGCTGCCTGGGTTTTGGAGAGCAGGTCAACGCTGGGAAATAGGTCCTCGCAGACAACCCCTATTGTCTGGAATTTTCCACTGTTTCCCTCTCTCTGCATGGAAATCTGTGACAGGTAGCACAATATTACTCACAGTGTTGTACATTCTACACAGCAGCCAGCAGCAGAATGTGTGGGAGCTAATTAACAGAGATGCAGAACTGAATTTCCCATTACATAGGGCTCACTAAAATAAACTGTTTGCACAATTTCTATCAAAGTGGGAATTTGTACATTTCTTTAAATCTGAAGTCTCAGCAGATGCAAACAACACACATAATGCAGCTTTCACTATGAATACATTATGACATTAATTTTTTGAAATACAAATATGTAAATACCATAATTTGACCTTGTATTAGACTCTTGTATACAGCAGGGCTAAAGTGGGAAAAAGAGGCACAAGGGTCGGATCAGTTCTAGTAATGACAAGGAGCATGCTGAAAGGAAGAGTGACAGAGAGATGAATTTATCATTGTGCTGCTTCTCTTTTTACTGTCCAATCACAGACTGGTAGCACCCCCCCCCCCCCAACAAAAATGGGCTTTCAAAAAGGGGTTTAATAACTAACATTAGGAAGGGATCTAATAATATTTATTAGTCTAGAAGACTTATAAAAAGTATGCAATGACCGGCTTACTTATTTTCTCATAGCTGATCTATTACAAATGTCTCTGTAATGTTTATTCTTTGTTGTTTTTTGTTGTTGTTTTTTTAAATAAAGTTTATCAAGAAAAAGAAATATTAGACAGAGACAAAAGTACTGTAAAGGAAATTGGTGGACTGAATTTTAATATTGCAGCAATAGCTCACTCTATTTAATAGTTTTTTTGTTTTTTAATTATATGTATATTATGATCTGACATTTTGCTCCAAATACTTCTACATGTCTCCATTGTATTCAACTCTTGACTGTATTATTTTCCTGGACTATTTTATTTGTCTAAATATTTATCTCCATAAAATGTATTTATACATATCCTATGTTTTTCATAACATTAGACATTTTTGGTTTTAATTTTGTAGAATTATATTGTAGTATTAGTATTCTAATACTAATTAATTAATTAATGTAGTGGACAAGGCCTAAGCAGACATATAAAGGTTGGATAAGCATGGAGGATGGGAGTTTTGATGGGACTTTAATTATTGAAACATCTGCCAGCAACAATGGCAAATCCCATGTTTCTATCTTCACATATACCCTTTAAAAAGAATCCAGAAATTTAGAGTAAAAGATTATGTATACAAAGTGTTTGATGCAAATCCATACTCAGAGTGCATATTCTGCAACTCTAACTACTTTATGGTATAATAAGTTAAAGCGGTTTTACACTCAAAATAAAAAAAACAGACATACATTACACATACACAATACTCACCTGTCAGCAGTTCAGATGATGAGATACTGATACACAAAAAAAACTAAACTGTCTTCACTTAGATTTCTCATGCTGGCATCTTGGCTCATGGCATCTGCACACTAGAAGAAGATTTGTTTACTACAATCAAGGATCTCAGCATTATCGGCTTAGCTGCAGCTGATAATGCTGAGTGACCTCACAGGTGGTAGGTCCGCTTTAAGTTTTGCTCACAAGCTACTTTAGAATTACCAAGTCAAAATTATCAACCAACAATGAAAATAGCATATATATATATATATATATATATATATATATATAATCCATCAGAAACCATACCAATCAGAGTACCATAATACTTTTCCAATGCTGTAGTTTTATTGCATCAAGCACAGTGAGAATTAAACAACAGTTTCAAGCTTCCCGGCTCTTTCTCAAGTTCCAAAGGTCTATGTATACCAAGTATACTTTATGTATACTTATGAAAACATAACGTATATGTATATACTTTATATATATGTTTACTTTTCATAACAGCAATAATATATAACAATACAATCCTGTGTGTGTTATTAGGCAAGTAAAAAGGCAGGGCTCTGACATTGACTTCCAGTGCCTCTATTATCTATTATTATTATTATCATCATTTATTTATATAGCACCAACATACTACGCAGTGCTGTACAATAAATTATAGTTGAGATGCCACACAAGATAACAGAGGGGTACAGATAATGAAGGAGTAGAGGACCTTGCCCAAAAGGGTTTACAATCTAATAGGTTAGGGGGAAGGTCAGGGGGTAGGGGTGACTATCTTTCAGCAGATCATGGCCCGATGCTGAACACCCCTGGTCTACAACTAGTCATGAATGTATAATGCAAGTGAGGTCCAGGAAACCAAATGGTTTGTGATTCTATCCTATTAAATAGCATCCAAGCCTAAAGGCCTACAGGCACCATTGATAAATCTGGCACTGCCAGTCTAATTGCCCTGAAATATTGACATAAAGTTTTATATGCTTCACAGAACCACATTAACACAATAGATTTTTAAACATATTACCAGTAACATATGACTATTCAATCTGAAGCAGCTCTTCAGTTTGGATGTACTTTAGTCAAATGGTTAAAAAATCATTCAAGAGGGGAGAAACAATCTTCTCCTAAAAAGATCACTCAGGCCTTTAGAGAGTTTTACTCC
>CM070036.1:130180313-130212403 GCA_036250615.1 Ptychadena robeensis | reverse complement strand
CCCCCCCCAACCCATGCCATAATGCTTTATTTTCACAGCCTATCTAATAATTAGCTATTCACTGCCTATCCTCTCATCCGTTACATGCTCAGCATACCTTCCACCATACTGAAGGTCCACAGAATAAATCCATCATTCTTTTTTCCCCAGACAATACCCTTTAATCCGTTATTTCCTCAGTTATTGTCATCATTCTGTATCCATGGTCCAACCCATCTCTGTTAAATACCAATATTACCACCTCGCCCCCATTGCCACATCATAACTTTGTATGCATTATTTTGCAGCAGAACCTCCATACATTGTTGTCACAGCATAATCTGTAATCCGCTAGTTCCCCAAATCATTCACCAGGCACTTTTTCTTTACTTTCCCCCTCTACTGTTCCCTTATATAACCTCCATACATGTCCTCACCTAAACCTAGCCACAGTGGTTTCATAGCATAACTCCATCATCTGATACGTTCACAACTTTTCATCTCAATCACTATGGCCACAATTTAACCCACCCTAGCCATTTCCACTGCATAGGTCCTCCACTTTTTGTCCTCCAATGGCAACCCGCCATTTCCAAAGCATACCTGTCCTCTACCTCCATTCTACACCTAAACACCTCCATCACTATTTCCTAAATCCAACCCGCACCTACAAATTGGACAAAGTATGTCGTAATTCACTAGTTTCCTATCCTCTATGTTATAAACTATTCTTAATTTTTGTTGACCTAACCCTAATGCAACATTTCTATAACCCCACCAGATATTTCCACCATATCAAGCCTCGTCCACAATCTCAGAGTAGTTTATGTCCCAAGTTATACCTCACCCTGATACAAGGGATCAGCCCAGGTCATTTTGGAATCCTACCACCTATCATTAGCACCTATCACTTCCAAGAACATATATTATATATTATATTATATAAGATTAGATTGATATCTCTTATTACCTTTATACTGCTTCTGGTAAAGGGACTGAATCCTTTATAATGCGAATGTAGGTATAGAAATTGTGCTGCATCATATAGCAGAGCCTATCTATATGGATTTTATAAAAAATTAATTAATGATTAATGAACGGAATAGGGATAGCTGCAGAGATACTATACTATAGCTGTAATGCTATAGTATACTATATATAGAGCGAATTAACTTGATATGTGAGTTTTATGGAATCGCTATATGGAAGTCACTTGATGCGACTAAACTTTAAATATTTTCTTGTCAGGAAGATCCAAGTACTGCTCCACAATTGTCACAAAAAAACAACCTATCCTATAATATAATATACAGGGCTTCCTTGATAGACAACCTTCCCGAAACTTTAGAACTGTGAAAAAGATTAGCTTTACAAAACATCCTCAGCTGACTGCAGTATAAACAGGGCAGATTTACTAAAGGAGTGGAAATAGTTTAGTGGATAAAGTACAATATTTTACACTTAATCGTCTAGATGATTAAAAAGAAAGAGATTTTGTCTCCCCATAATTTGATAGTTAAACTAAATAAAAAGCATTTTCTTACAAACCCGCAAGTTGCCCCATATATGTGTATTTCAAGAACACTTTACAGAGGTTATGGTAATGATGGGTCTTATGATAATGATGTAATAACTTTGCCCCAATTGTCGTTTCCAAGTTATTATCATTAGCTAACCTTGACAGTCCCTGACATAAATCCTAGTCTTTCACATTTTATTTTCAGTCCTTTATTCCAGTGTTCACATAATAGTTGAGCTGATTTTTATTGTAATGTGCAGCATCATTTGAGGAGATTTTTAACCTCTGCTCTAAACCTTTAGCAAATCCCTCTAGTATATATGTGTCATGGACCATAGACTGGAGCTGACAGGGGTCCCCAAACTCACAAATAAATGATCAATAATAATACACTAAATAACTAGAGAATGGCCACTTAGCATAGTAAATAATGGCAATGTGTGTTATCAAACATCCAATATGCAACGATTTAGCTTTTGTGCTTGAAGTGAACACAGCTTAACCTGAATCATTATATTTTATATGATATATGATATAATAGTGTACCCCACAAACACACGCACAAACAATTTTAATTGGGTGTAATAATTTCACATTTCCACCAGAAGGTTGTAGGTTCCATCAGACATTGGGGTTGAATAACTAAGGGCCCCCATACACCTAGATTTCTCTGTCAGATTTCCTTTAGATCTCCTTTTGTTTTAACAAAACCATGTAATATGAGGGACTTTATAAAGCCCCACATACACCTTTAGATCACTCTATACAATTTCCTTTAGATCTACCAACAACCTCCCTGATAGAATACATAGTGATTGGAAGGTTAGAAAGCTCCTCATATAACATGGTTTTGGTAGAACAAAAGTTGAGTGTACAGAAATTGTATGGTAAGATTGTAAGATGTATGGGGGCCTTAAACCATCTGTGTTCAATAGCAGAGGACCCAATACTACACAGTTGTTGGTAGATCTAAAGGATATCTGACAGAGAGATCTAAATGGCCAGCTTTAGCTGTAGAAGCTTAATGCATGTTAGCATTATAGACTTTTGTTGAAATTTAAGCTTTCTTTTTAAATCAATCACTATATAAGTTGTCATCTCCTCACCATTAGTAGTCATCTCCTCACCATTTCAGTTGTAGAGGAGAGCCAGTGAAGGTCAGTAATAAGTATTATATTTATAGGACATCCATGCCACCCACTGAGTACCAGGTGATGCGGCCTTCTGTCCCTGTCCATACAGTGTGGTCCAGACTGGATGAATACATACAGTGCAGACCCCACAAATGGGGGGTTAGTAGCCAATCATGTGTCAGAAATGATTGGGTTGCCATAGGTGACATCTACTTCCTAAATCATGTCCTTGGCAGTAGAGATGAGCTGTGTCCAGGCATTTGTAAGAAGTTTTCCTAGGGAGAGTGCTGAAGGTCACAGGCACCTTGCTGCTGCTGTCTTTGTTAGTACACATGAGCCCTGAGCTCTGTATTCCCGGGCTGGAGCTGATTAGGAATGCAGGAGGCATTCATGGGAAAAGCCTGAGACTGGAGGAACCCAGGTCGGCTGCTGTAACCCTAAAGGGAAAAGGACGGGGCAGACCGGAGCACACACACTACACAGATGAGGATGTTATATTTGACTTAACAGTGAGCGCAAGTAATTAAGGGCTATCCTCAGTCCTGACAGCTGGAGTAATAGGATGCCTCTGTGGGCTCAGGGCTGGGGGAGGTGGGAAGACATCTCTCTCCAGTGACTCAAACAACCAGTTTGATCTCAGTGGTGGGATTCCCATAGCTAACTATATTTTACAAACATGAAGGTCACAACCTAACAGTATATATTTGCCAGGAGCTCACAAGTCAAGTGTTCTCCCTCCTTCCAACTCACTCTAGTCATCATTGGGCCTTTTGTTTCTACGAAGCAATACAAAGAAAATGATCATTATTAATGGTTGTTAGTGAAAGATGTTTAATAATTATAAGTAAAACATTCATGAGATCGAAACTGTCTGTCGCAAACTAATATCCCCAACATAGTCATATGCCAGTGACATAGTTTAATTTCGCTGGCATAGTCTAATGTTAATATTGAAAGGAAACCAATTAACCTGTCAGTATGTTTTTGTGATATGAGAATGCCTGGAGGAAGCCCAGCAAACAATGGGGAGAACGTACACACTCCATGCAGATGGTACCCTGCCCAGGACTGCAAGGCCACTGTGTAACCCCAAAAATGAGCACACCTTTGTGTCATGATAAAATAATACATTGATTGTAGCCATACATATAATATATAGACAGGAGCTGTGGACACATCGATGCTGCAGTACTAAAGGGTTTTATAATCTTCACCCAATACAATGCTTTAAATTTTACTTAAATGTGAGTTTTACTTAAATGGCAATCGTGTGAGAATGAAACAAGTGAATGGCTAGCTACTTTTCACTTGATTGGATGAGAGAGAGAGAGATGTGTATATACAGTGTGTGTATATATATATATATATATATATATATATATATATATATCTTTATATATCGTAAAATCAGCTAGAAAAGCATCTAGCGGGGCTTGCATTTAAAACAAGTTTGCAAAGAAGTGTAAATACAAATATTCCTACACTCCCATGTATCAGGAGTATATAAGGTAACGGGAATGTCATTACTCGTCTTATCAAACTTTGAATCAACAATTTACACAGAAAGTAGAGACTCATATTTGCTAAAATAGTTGATTTACTGAAGATATTCACAAAAAAATTAATTTTGAAGATTCTTCAACCCCCCTCCTATGCAATGCGAAGTCATGATTATTTAAGTTATCTGTTGAGGAGTGAATGAAACCTTTATTCTTTTAACTGAACATTTAAAACTCCTTAAACAATGAATTCACAATTATTTACTATACATAGTCGCAGGAAATCAACAAAACTCAATTTGCGACATTAAGTACAGTTATGATAGTGATTACTTCATAAACTATGACATATCCTACACTGAGATGGTTGATTGATAAATAGGTTATTCATATATTTACTAATTTGATAAGATCCACCTATTTGTAAAGTTGGAGTTCTTCTCTCATATAAAGGAGACATCATTATTCTATAGTTCTATACATAACATACTCTGTAATCTTATGACTTCTGCCGCCAATGAAATAATAGCAATAAGAGTGTATTACCATGATTAGTTGGTGTGTAATAAGAGCCAATCAGATCATCAGAAACTCATCTGTTTAACTTATTGAATATTGCAGTGAGTGCGAGCTCAGATTTGTTGTAATAACAACTGGTGCTGCTGAGTTTAATAATAATGATTTAGTAAGTTAATAAGTTAAGGAAGTTTATATTTACATTATATGTCCTACATTGGACATATATACTGTAGAAGTAATAATCCGATGGGTTCCTTATATATAACTAGTCTATGACTCCAGTACTTTCTAGAACATTAAATTCAGTATTTAGGGAATTGATGTTGTAGGGTGATATATCTTATCTATTAGCAGCATGGTGTAGCGAATTGACAAGTTTATGTTGTCTGGTGTAAACAGGTTGGAGTAAGTATCCTAATCTATACATCATAGAATCAAATAGACTTACATTTGATTAAATACACAGCTCAGTAGAAGAAACAGTTCGCCTTAATTATTATATAACATTTTAGCCAACCGAGACAATAAGCACTACAAGGTATCTATGGACTGGAGGTACAAGGGTCAATGAAACCAACATATACATTGTGTGAATATTTTAAAGTTAGTCCAGGTTTATTTTACTTTACATATACTACTTTGTATTATTTTACAATACGCGCTATATAACATATATATATATATAGATATATATATATATATATATATATATATATATATATATATATATATATATATATATATATATATATATATATATATATATATATATATATATATATATATATATATAGATATATATATATATATATATAAAACATATAAAGATATATATGTTATATATATATATACATATATATAACATATAAAGACATATCTCTTTAACCTGTATAGTTTTTCTATACGTCTGTCCTTCGAATATTACATCCATGAATTGATAGAAAATACTTCATTTGTCTCGGGATAATTCATTAAAACTACAACACTCAATAAACACTCAATGAAATGAAACTCAATACAAATTGTTGATGTTTTCTACAGAATAAAAGTAAAACAATGTATTTTGTTCCTACATTTGTTGCTACATTTTCCATTCCTCAGCACCAATGTCTCTAACAGAAATCTATCATAGTCATATGATTTTGTATCCAAATTTACATCAATCTATAAACATTGCTAATATTCTGTAGCGCCTGTTCAACTCTTTATTGTATATCTATATCGTATCTGTCCTTGCATCTATATCATATATGATGTTATCGGTTATATGACGTATTTTATATGTCATATATTTTAAATGTTTATCACCTATGCATTTTATATCTGTCTTCCAATCAATTATACAGTCTATCCATCTCTCTTTGTATTATTCTATATCTTTTTTTAAAAGAACGTTTTCATATTTGAATGAATCTATTTAAATGAATCTCTGGCTTATATCTCTTTATTTTAGAATCGATGGTCAGTATCCCTACTTGGGCGCATTGATTAGTTGTAGAATTTGTTGAATAAATGCAGAATATCCATATAATAAACATGTCTGGTATAGTTGTGGCTTGGAACTGTCCTTAGCCTTGTTCAATGCTTCAACTTTCGCCAGTGATGACATATACCTGCTGAAGTCATGACCTTTTCATAGAAACGTTTTCTTTGCAGGAGATTCTGGCTAGCCTTTCACCAATGGTCCTGCAATTGGTCAATGGCACAGTACACACTATCACCAAACACCCTATATCTAACACCCTATATCTATCCATCCATCCATCTCTAGATAGATCCATCCATCTATCTTTATCAGTTTTCCTCACCACATCATCTGTATATGATGTTAATATTAATTTTTATGCCAAGATACAGTTCTATGTATCTATATTTCTTTCTCTCTCTCTCTCTCTCTCTCTCTCTCTATATATATATATATATACATAATATAATGGATCATGCAGTCTTTTAGCGTTGCTTGTGCTTACACAAATACAGCATAAATGCCAATCAAAGCTCCTCTGATTACAGGTCCTCCTCTCTACCAATCAGAGGCATCTCATCATCTCTGCTCTGTGAATGAACTTGTCTCTCTCCAGTCACGTGACCTCGTGGCTTCCTCTCCTACAGTCATTGTTACTGTTGGCTGCGAGGATTCATTTACTCCCCACTTGTCATGATTACATCGGACACAGGTTACTCTCCTGTATATGATCCCCTCTTATAACTAGAAAAAAAGATTATTCTTTATCTGGGATTAGGAGTGCTGCATTGTAGTAGAATATTAAAAACGACAGAATGTATACATTTATTTTCTATGAGCCTTCATACAATGCTATCTGAATGTTCTAGCCACACCTTGATATGGTTTATCATAACATTCTGATATAAGAAGTAAATAAATTATTTGAATAAAGTCAGACATATAACTGTGATCCTCAGTCAACTATTTCTCTATCCATCCGTTAATATTTCTGCAGAATTCGCTCATAGGGATGAACGGAATAAAAAGAAAGAACGATTTATATAAATTAGGAATAAACTAATCACGAATGGCAGAGGAAAGAAAAGAAAGGTAGATATGAAAAAAAATTATCCATAGGGGTGGCAAAGAGGGGGTTTAAATGAGATAAATGGTCTCTAACAATCAGATTGAACTTTATTCTGCCTTCAGTCCAGCTTTTTAAATGTTCTGAGATATGATGTGCCTTTTAATAAATTGTATTTGTCGTTATAACAGATATGCTTTCAGTTCATCACTTCAATAATGTGCACAATAATCAGCCACAACCAATTAAAATCCAAGCCTAATGAACTCCTGTAACTCCACCCAACATCCTTTCTGATTGGTTGCTGTGTATTATTGCTTGTCACCACTCTTGATTATAAAGCAGGCTCTATTATAATATTCAATCACTGGCTTCACTTGAATGAATATACAGACACGATACTTTAATTAAACAAGGATTTGACTGATAAATAATGTATGCTTTTTCACATATTACTGTAGAATTGCAGAAAGGATGATTTGGCCACACCCCAGCCACGCCCCGACGCCGGATTGGGGAATATTTGGATATGTACAATGCTGAGTGATGATGTGTACTGCTAACATAATCTGTTCTGTTTATGAATCTGATCACAATTGTAGCAGAAATCTGGGAGAGCTGAATACATTTATTAAGTAGGAGATATTTTTTAGCATATATATTTTTATAGAAAATGTTAAAATACAATACAATTTACAACATGCGAGTACATAAGCATTAGGTCATAAATAGAGTCCAGATTTTAGATCAAACTAGCAAAACATTTTTTTTACTAAAATAACATTCAGGTGTAAGAACTTCGGCCATAATGATGGTATTATTCCACATTAACATAGTCCAGTTTTATTGGGGATATTTTATGACACCCAACTGTTGTCATGTTACCCCCAAATAATTGCAAAGCCTGGTGTTACTTACTAACCTGGCAGCCACAGGGTGCTGATCTGATCTTATAAACGTGGGATATATTTGGAGCAGGTATAGGCCCTATAACATGAGATCCTTCAATTCATGATCTTTAAATTCAATCTGTTCATTTAAGAAACAGAATGTGTCACGTGATTCAGTACAATCTGAGAATATATATGTGTGTATATATATATATAGAAATGTATAGCCTCAGATTGTAGTGAATAGCATGACACCTGTCTTTATATTTATAAACATATTACTCTACCAGGGATATAGAGGATAATAATCGGACGGGTGAAGGGTCCCCAGCATGGGCTGTTTGGTGTAATGGACCCCCATGAATTATCTCTAGCACCTTCCTAATGGCTTCTATTAGCTGCTGCACAGAAACTGGCTAATCCTTACAGACAAAACAGCCCTTGATGTGACTGCAGCCCACTGTCCGCACCCCACAAAGAATTACCAGGGGCTGCAGAGAGGAAACCAGATCTGCCCATAGATTTCACACATATGTCATTGATTGCAACGAAATCCTCGGGATTTCCACCTCTTCACTGCCACACTGATAAGAGGCTAATAGCTCCTAATTAGCTCAATGAATTATGTGCTGGATATACTGGGGTCTGTGTACATCTTGGGGTTCAGTTAATTAGAGTAGAAAGTTTTCGTATTTATAAGACATAAATAAGCAGGGAGTTTATGGGATTTTCGATAAATCAAACGCAGTTTTACTTACTGTCTGTAACTTCCTCTCCATAATGGAAGATCATTTGACTAAAATGATTTTCAAAGTATATGAATACGGCTTTTTAAAAGTTATCTAGCTTGACCAGACTATTGAAATAGGCTTATTTTTTTAATTTTAGGAGAATATGCAAGTGCAAAGCAACACCCATAATGCGGACTTTGTATGTTTAACCTAACTGCCAATTCACATTCCTGTCCTGGTCTAGTGTTTCATATAGCACCCTCTCTTTTAAATAGAACTGATAGCAAATCTGACCATTACACAGTTCAATAAGGGACATCTAATAAGGCACCTAAACCCCCCATACACCTTTAGATCACTCCATACAACTTTCTTCAGATCTACCAACAACTGTGTAGTATAGTGGCCTCCCTGATAGAATACATAGTGATTGGAAGGGTTAGAAAGGTCCTCATATTACATGGTTTTGGTAGAAGAAAAGTTTATTGTACAGGAATTGTATGGTAAGATTGTAAGGTGTATGGGGGCTTTAAATAACAGCTTTTATTTAACTTTATTTTGTTAAAATTCAATCCAAAATAATAATCACCTATATAAAGTTATATCTACTGTATCCTACAAAAGTTTGTCCAATTCACACTAGAAGTTTTCCACTGCTAGTTCCTGAGCAACAGCAACATCATGACCACGATTCTTAAGATAAAGTCCTGCCATGGCATCACCTTTAACAAAGGGGCGACAAGGCAGAACTTTATTTATTTTAAAATTGTGACGATGTAAGGGATGTGGTGCTGCGATTGAATAAAAAGAAAAACACGGAATATCCCATAAGAGATGAATTTCAAGAGAATTTCTTTATTCTCATGATGTATAGAGATTTGGTCCGATTCATTAAAAACATAGTAAACCATTAAATTACACAAATACATATGTAGAATATGTATATATATCTATATATATATCTATATATATATATATATATATATATATATATATATATATATATATAATTCTTTTAATGTGTACTGTGAAACATAAGGAAGAACATTTTTAATATTTGAATAAATATCTATATATATCTACATATAGATATATATACCAAAACACAAAGGATCAGAGATCAAACACCGAACAATGTAACATTTTGCAATGACCAGGAATATTTTATTGTTATAGAAGGAAGGGGAAATAAAAAAAAACCGCCGCCTCTGCAAAATTGCGGAATACTAATTAATATCATTTGCATATTTTTATATTATTATTTTTTCTAATTAGGATCAATTTCCGTTCCTTTTGTTGGCGGGGTCTCTGGTGGTTTGAAATTCGCTCTCCTGTCACGAAGCATAATTTGTGTTGAATCACAAAAGGTTAATCCATCCCGGGACCCCCCCTCGTTAACCTCCCTCACATCTCAGCATCTGACATTTTCTTATGTCTATTAAAAGGGATTCATAACAGCAATGTGTGGAAATAAATTTATGATGTGATAATTAACGGCCGGGACACATGTATCCCATCATAGGACACTTCTAATCAGCGATGGTATCTGTAGCGGGAAAGTCAAGGAAAACACATGAAACTGTATTTAGAAATAACATAAAAAAAAATAAGAATATCACTATGTAGATGGGGTTAGGGGTGAGGGTTCAGATATTTGGGGTCTTAACAACTGTCTGTATGGGGGGATTGTCCATACAGGTGTAACAACATTACAAAGCTACATTGTATATAACACAAATTTATAGTATAAAAGATACAAAGCAATAAAACGTTTTTGTAATAACAAAGCCACATTGTATTAAATACAAATAAATATTATAACAGATACAAGGCAATAAAACTTTTTTTGTAATTTCAAAGCCACTTTGTATAAAACACACATAAATAGTATAACAGATACAAAGCAATGAAACTTTCTTTTTTACATTTAAAATATAAAACAACAAGATATAAGCACCTCGACATTTATCAAATCGATACATTATATTATGTATCACTTAAAACTATTTAACTTATATTTATTTCTAATCACTTTTTTTTAACAATATTTCATTATTAAATAACAAAATACTTTCTTTAAAGAAAACCTTTGCCTGTTCCCCCTTTTTTCTCACCGATTTTCGCACAATTGTCTCTTTTCTAAATATTTTCTTGTCAGAGTTGAACTTTGCTAGACGTTTCGGTAGACTAAACAGTGCGATGTATAGTGCGGGAAGTCACGTGACGCGAAATGGAAAGTTAGGAGTGGGCAGATAAAACTTTGTATTACCTTCAGCGCTCATAGGAAAAATATGAAATCTGCTAATAGTCTACTGATTTAATGTATGGATGTTTATGGATATGTAATGTAATTACAAAGTAAATATAAAGTCATTGAATATTTCTTTATTCTGGGCACCCACTGAGTGTGTTAATTTATAATATATATTAGAAGTGTGGAGAAGAATTGCAGGGGGCTGGATCCCTTTTTTGTGCATGGAGAGAGAAAAAAAAATCTAATGTAATATTCATGTGTGACATCACAGCCAATTCACAGCATGCAGGGGGAGTCCTAGTGGTTGGAGGAGCAGGCATTGAGGGGGATTTGTGAATGAACAACTGCTCCTTGCCAGCTCACAGATCATAGGGGGCTGAGATCACTACACGGATCTGGTCCAATGGCTCTCTGCAATATCTGCTTTATTAGAAGGCTGGGCTCATTCAGGATCTGCCAGCGCTTCATTCTTTTCTCTTACAACCCTTTGAAAAGTCACATACTTCAAAGGCAGGTTGGACAGTTACACTGAAAAGGTTATGATCTCCCAAGGCGTTTTGAGGTTATTAAAAAATATATATTTAAGGAGGAAGAAGGGAAAAACACACAAACAAAAGCCTGGGAGATGAAACAGAAACATTGGACATTTAAAAGTGAATGGAGCTGCCCCAGCTGTTTCTTAAAGGGCATGTAAAGTACAAGATGGTGCAGAGTAGATTATATTGGAAGATAAGGGGTTACAAAAACAAAGCCCATGTATCAGGGATATAGGGAAAGCTTTCCCTACACACAATTCCATATATTGAACATAATATATATATATTAGAGGACATGTAAAGTACATGATGGTCCAGTGTAGATTCTATTAGAAGATACGGGGTCATTAAAACAAAGCTGATGTATCAGGGATATAGGGGGATTTGTTTCCCTACACACAACATCATATATTGGACATGTGTGTGGATATATATATATATTACAGGGTATGTAAAGTATGAAATGGTGCAGGGGTTATGAAAACAAAGTTGAGATATCAGGGATATAGGAGAAATATTCCCCTACAGACTCCATATATTGGACATAATATTATATTTCATATATTTCATTCATTAGAACAAAGCTGAGATATCAGGTATATAGGGGAAATATTTCCCTACACACCACTACATATATTGGACATAATATATATATATTAAAGGGCATGTTAAATACAAGATGGCGCAGAGTAGATTATATTAGAAGATAAGGGGTCATTAAAAAAAGCTGAGATATCAGGGATATAGGGGAAATATTTCCCTACACACAACTCCATATATTGGACATAATATATATATTAAAGTGCATGTTAAGTACAAGATGGCGCAGAGTAGATTATATTAGAAGATAAGGGGTCATTTAAACAAAGCTGAGATATCAGGGATATAGGGGAAATCGTTTCCCTACACACAACTCATTATATTGAAAATAATATATACTGTATATTAAACTGCATGTAAAGTACAAAATTGTGAAGAGCAGACAATATCAGAAGATTAAAAGTCATTAAAACAAAATTTGAGATATAAGGGATATAGGGGACATTGTTTCTCTACACACACCTCCCTATATTAAATGGTTTTTATGCCAGTTGTCACCTTTTTGCCAGTTTTAGCTTAAAATATCAACTGGATTAAAATACATTTCCCTTACAGCTCATAGGCTTCCTTCACACACCAGATTAGGGAACTTAATTTTCTATTTATTTTATATTTATTTAATATTATGATAAATATGAAGTTTTTAAGTATGCTTCCACACAATAATTAATGTGTGCAGCATTTTTACACATATTTGGTTTAATAAACATTTTAAAGCATACTTTCTGTATTGTGATTTTTTAAAATTTAGATTATGTATTTACTTTGAAACATAAGTATTCAATCTTTTCTTTTCAAATGTGAAGTTGTATAGACTTGAATAAACCGCACACATTAATTGGTTAAAGGAAGTGAAGGAAGGTCCAGTTTTATCACTGATATTCAATTGTAAATGATCAGATTCTATTGCTTCGTGAATCCCCCATTGGGGTTTCTCATGTACCTGTAATTGGCCTGTACTGGAAATGACAACATAACTGGTGTAAGCAGTCAAGTTATCTAATCCATATGTGGAAACCCTGAGAGGTACAAGTAACAAGGCTGCAAGAACACTTCTGGGTATAAACATGATCTCTGCCACAGCAACATATACTCAGTCCTGAAGCAAATACAGAGACATTTTACCAATTTACAATTGCTCTCACTGTAGTCACCAGAAAATGTACATATAATGAGAGGTGCATTCACGGTTACATTTTTCAAATTGATTGACTTAAAATACAATAATTTATATCATATATAACCTCCCTAGCACACTGCTGAGGTCCCAATTTCTCTACCAACAGTGCACCTTTAGTCTTTAATGTAGGCCTGTAACTTCCCAAAATATTCCCGTACAAGGGTCTAGTAGACATCCTGAATATAATAATGTTTGAAACACACAAATATGTAAAAAATAATTATTTAAAATAAAAATAAATAAAAGGTATCATTTGAATGATAAAATCTCCAAAATTTCTAAAATCTCTAAAATAAGTTTTTTTTTTACTTTGAATTGTATTGGATACAGTTATCACTGTATCCAGTACAATTTCCTTTGGCACCCTCTCTCCACTGGTGAGAAGGACCTGGTGACATCACACCAGGGGAGAGAGGGTTAACTTCAAAGGGGCACAGTTTTCTCCATAAACTGTTTTCGTGCTTCGGCTTCCGTGCGAATTCTGAAGCCAGTTCAGAAGATCGTTTGTGCTGCCGGGCCTCTGATCTCTGCCGGACGGCCCCATCTCTTCCAGTGCAGTACTGACAGGACAGCGCTGGACGAGATGGCGCCATCAGGAACGCCAGAGGAGTTAAATTGATCGTTTAAATATTTGTGATAATTTTTATTTATGATCATTATGATCTAAGCCAAGCCAATCAAGTACAACCACTCCTGTGCTCAATTGGCTGTTACAGTCTGCATACCATTGGTATGAATTTTCAAGTTGAAATTTGACATCACATTATTGACCATGTTAGATGTCATTGAATCTTGTAGCATCTTATTACATATCTACTTCAACTTCTCATATATTATACTTATGTATGTTTAAACAAACGTGGCTCTAAAATTGCTTATGTAAACACTATTTTTGTTAACAGCCCCTCTATCGTGCATTCTCTATATGTTTCAGTACAACCACCAAAAATAACGTCAGGCAGTGATATGATCTTATATGGTCTCATATGTTAATTCTACTCTAGTGTGTTAATTGTTGCACTAAACATAAATGGTATTAGGAATTAAGGCTTGACGTCTGCCATAGAATCAAAGCAACCAGTCCTTGTATAGACCTTTTTGTAAAAATCTAAGGCCTAACTTGTGAAACTGGATTTTGAAAATGCATATATTTGTTTTATAAACTGATCATAGACATTCATTCACAAATTGATATTAAGTTTTAAAACATTTAGGGCCCTTTCACACTAGCCACGCTACTGTTGCGATTTTTTCCAAAAACGGACGTGGAAGCGGTACTGCTACCGAGGCCACTAGCCACATCCGATGATGGCACGAAAATGCCTTTTGCAGTGTGCTGTGCTTTCATCTCTCTTACAAGATTATGGTAAAAATGCAGCATTGCACGTTACCAAAAACTCAAGCGCAGGTCTAATGTGAAAGGTGCACAGGATTCCTATGAAAACCTGTGTATCGTGTGTTGACTCTAGCTTCCCTGTGCCACAGTATATAACGCACGGCAGCTACAACACACGGCAGCTACAACGCTGCTAGTGTGAATGAGCCCTTATATATCAAACACTGAGCTTGACATCTAGAGCTACAAGAGCTGTATTCATACTAAATGTACACTCCTATGCCTAGGTGTTAGTGAATGGATAGGGTAATTGTTAATGCAATCCACAATGTTGGCTGTGGAGGAACCCTTAAATGCAAAGTTGTTCTCATGCCATGTCCTGTTTGTGTTTTCGCCTTGATTTATGGAACACTTAAAAGATGGTGATTTTGCAGTTCAAACTGTCCCAGCGCTGCAGTGTGGACATATTGCGATTCACACCCCATAAAAAAAAAGATAAGTCTAAATTTAAAATATATTATTTTGGGGAAGTTTCCTATGGGTTCAGGGTCTATACAACAAATGAAATAATACTATTTGTCCATAGACTTCCAAATTCTGAATATAGGAATTATTCAGTTCCTGTGGAAGAGATCTAAAAGACTATTGTTTTGGTTGAATCTGTACCAGCCTGTATAGAAACAGCAAAACTAATTATGTAACTAATGATAAACCTAACTGAACAAACTCGATAACTGATATTCTGGGGCATAAAATGTCATTTTGGAAGTTCACTTGGAATCCTAGCACATGTGCCAATTGTGAGGCAAGTTTTGTGAAAGTAAGTAAAATACTAAATCAGCTGATTTATTTTGGATGTACTTTGACCTACTTGAATTTGATATTTATATTAAATATCTGATATCATACAGTAAACATGTCAAATACCTGCACAACTCTAATGATTTATAAAAAATGATTTATAAAAGATGTGTATTTGGAACCTTCCCTCCTTATATATAGTATTGAGCAGCATATGGTGTATTCGAATTCGTGTAATTTCACGAATATACAAAGGAACATTCGAAATTAGTAAAATTTGAGTCGCTGTATTCTATTTCCTTACATCGCGATGATTCGCAATGCAGCTTTACAGCGTCTCTTCATTCTGTGATCTCAGCCAGTACGAGCACTGCGCACAAATATGCGCGATGTATGCCGGTAAACCATGTTGAAGCACAATATGCCAAATATCCGTCATTGTGAATATCCGAGCGCACATTCGCGAAATATTGCGAGTTCTCGAATGGCGGATATTCGTCGTATATATATTCTAATTTCCAATATTCTGGCTCAACACTACTTATATAACTGTATTTGACCATCGCTCTTTATCTTCCAAGCCTCCAAAGGACAGAGTGAGGGTGTCCCAACAAGAAAAACTCAAAAAGCATGGTTGGATGGTCCTAAGCTGAACTTTAAGGTACCCATACACGTTGCAATTTTTCGTGCGATGTTAGCCCTTCCGACCGATCCGGTCGGTCGTGTAGGTCGATCGTTCGGGATTCGTAACATGCAAATGTAGTCCGACAGATGCTGTTTTAGAAAAATGAGCCGAAAAGTCGGTCGAGTCCCGAATGATGATGCCCGTAATTTTCAGTCGGTCGGCCACATTTAAAAGAGACTTTTAAAAGATTCCTGATACAACCGGCCGATCGGTCAGTCGGCCGGACACTAATCGGCCGAAAAGTCAGCCGAAAAATCGTGCATCCGACCGATTTTTGAAAGTGGCAGTAAAGCAAAAATCGGGAGTCGAAATCGAATATCGAATCGGCCCACGAAAAATCACAACGTGTATGGGTACCTTTAGAAAGCAAAAACAATCACATAAAATATAAACATATTCTATCTCTGCATCTGCTGATCTCTACTGAACATGACCTTCAATTATGCATTTTGTTTTTTGTATTATTACTCCAGTGCAGTATGTAATAGGTCAATTACAAGGGGTTTCCATCACTTTTGCAATAGTACAGAATTATTTGTCTCTACTTACCGGTATGTACACAAATTCACCCATAATGTGTCTTTTAGAATACTACCCATAATGTAAGAACCAAGGCTTTTCAGGTATCTTAAAACTGTGTCTGACCTAACATAATCATGTTTGTATGTGAGTGGAAAAAAAGTACACACAGAATCAAACATGATTGCAGTCTCTAGGAGCTGGAGTTTTTGTGTACCATTCCTTGTAGACTGGGCAGGATCGGGAGATCACAGTATTTATGTGGTAATTAGAGCTTCGAACTCTGCAGATCTCTTCAGATCTATCACACAAATACCTCTTAATAACCCATATGTTTTTAAAACAAGGTCCACATTATAGCATCACAACCCAAACAATAACTGATGACTGCATTAGGACTAACTTTAACTCTCTGCGGCATTACAAAAACAACAGCAAACGAATGTAATCTAATACCAGATTTACACTGTTTAGAATAGTAAATGAATTCCATGGATTCTAAAGCACACCACCCAGAAACTAATAGGTTATTTTACAAGTCCTAGCGTCTCTCCTGTGCCTTGCGGTGTTTTATTAGTCTGTATGAAGAATAATGTTCATTGTGCATTATGTTGTCTAAGGTTGACCATATTTTGATTATCAACAGCCCAGCTTTGTTGTGTTTAGCAAGATATTTTGTGATCCTCACAGAGAGCAACATTTGACCTCCAAGGTTCTTCCCTACAAGTAATGAAAGCCTTTATTGTATAACACAGACTACATGAAGCATCAACACAGCTTTCAAATATTATCAGAATAGCTCTTAAAGACTTTTCTCGACCAATGGGTAGTTTACGTGTAGAATTTTTTTTGTAGTTTTAGTATAAAGAACCATGTAAAAGCATAGAGCAGTGGTTCACAACCTGGGGTTCATGGCCCTACAGGGGACCAAGATGCGGTTTTAGGGGAACTAGGTAATTTTATTAAACTTTGGGCTATTTCCAATTGTTAACACACTGTTGCCAAGTCATGTGGAGGAATCCAATTTAGTTCCCCTGAGTTCTGGTATAGTGGTTTAAGCTCACTGCTTTCTCTAAATGCAGCAGTGGGTGCACCAAAGGTTTAGGCCCAATGTGTCCCCAGAAATCCTGAAGGGTCAACGATCTGAGACTCTAACAGTAGCCTATGTGTTAAAAAGACTGTTGTGCAAGAAATGGGTTTGAGAACCACCGATATAAAGGGTTGGCTAAACAAAATGTCTCGGTCTCTGTTGGAAATGCATAGGCATATGAGGCATATGATCAGAAACCCTTATTTCTATCAATGCACATTTCCATATTAGAATATCCACCATCAACAGAAAGCAGGAAGTGACATATCCACCAAAGTCAACTCTCATGGCACATGCATACATTTATTAACAATGGAAGACACAGGCTCTGAAAATTCTATACCCTGGCTACAATTGGTAATTATTGGTAGGTCAAGAGTGCCTATTGAATAATGAAAATGTTATTCACAACTCTTCAGTTTGTTTGAATTTATTTATGAAATAATAGTTGTTATTTGAGAGTCTGCTCTCTGAAGTATGCCTTGTCTATAAATGGTAGGTACAATCCTTATTGTCTCCTAAGCTCTTGGGATGTGTTACAGCTTAATTCCCAGAGCTGTTTCCATGGCTTGCACGGTGTTGGTTCACATGTTAATAGCTACAATTCTTCTCCTGATATTCCAGTAAATTTTTTAAAACCCTTGTATATTTGAAGCTAGCATCCCATAAAACTTTGATCTTTACCTCACATCTAGTCAAGCCTGTTTATAAGCCTGATCTAGAATGTGGACTCCCATGAGGTGTCCATGGCCAAACTCAGAAGTTTTCTTGTGATCTGTTACATAAAATATCTGTGTGTCCAGGCACCATATAAAAACTGCTTTTAAACACATATGGGTGATAATTGTTCCGTTTCACAGAGAAGTGCAGTACATTTCTGCAAAAGTAATTCAGTAGCAAAAAGTAACATTCTGAAATGTAAATCTACCTTGGAAAGATCACTAACATGTCATTATATCTTTTTTTTTCTTTTTACATGTCATTATATCAATGATTACCACCATTGATGTGAATTGAAAATGCAAAAGTTTGATTCCAAGCATGAGTGTGTGGCATGCAAACATTGGTGGGCAACAGGAATTGCGTCCTTGACATAGATCTACAGACATGGACCATGTGATTTATATATTTACTTTGGGGGGCATACAGTAAGTACTCTTCATTGGTAAAAATATTTTTGATACAAGAGTTTCCCTATGGAATTTTAATGTTGCCATCAAAACCACAAAAACAGTTCTCTTCCTATTGAACATATTTTTATCATTATTTCTAGGGTACATGTTTCCCCTTGGCATTGCCCTACATTGTAATTACCTACATTGGCCTAAAAAACATATTCAGCACATTAACTGAAATGTATCTGTCCTTTTCTGAAGAAATATTCATGTGGCAAACGTGCAGATTCCTACCTATAATGTGGATATCACAAAGGCATTAGAAGGAGCACGTCTACCATTCACCTTCAATGTAGTTTCAGGTCTCCTTGGAGAGTTGTCAAATTCTTTTGAAGAAAAATATTCTAATTTGATGATTGAGCAAAGTGAATATCTACTTCAAACTCTGTGATTCAAAACAATACATGAAGGCTAAATAACATGTTGATGGGAGAAGTGTAAAAAACACACTGTGGTGTTTTTTTTTTGTTAAATTTTTATTTAAAGAAAGTTTTTCCAGCATACAAAAAATAAGTGAGAGAGCGTTTCGAAGTGTTGGAACATACAGTCAAACATAAGTACCCCATAAACAAAAGAGGGGGTCATAAATAATAAAGACAGAAACGCACTGTGGTGTTTTTGAAATGATTTCTGAATTTATTTAGAAGTGGGTGCGTATTAGGTATTGCCATGCTTAGTATGAGAACATAACTAGGTAATTAGGTAAATCATATTTGCATCACAGAGTACATCTGGTTCTGTAAATCTGGCTTTTATCCTTTGAATGTGACATGACCAACTGATTTTAGTAGTGGGTATGGGTGGGTATTGCCATGCTTCAGTATGGTAGCATAACAAGTAACTGGGCACAGAATATTTGCATCAAAGAGTACATTTGATTCTGTAAACCTTGCACAATTACATGACCATGTTGAGTCACCAACTGATCCAATGTCTCCTAGAGTAAAGCAAAGCTCTCCCATGTTGTTTACCAGTTGAGAGTCGAATTTGCTAAAACATTTCCTGTCTGAAAACACAAATCTGTGCAGATGTACAAACAGGTTTTAAGAGGATTCAAAATATATTACTTCTCTCCTATGCTTAGAAGTACGATTGTGTGTTCATTTGACCAGGTTGTGTGCTCTCCAAACAGTTCCTTAATGACCATGCCCCTGTGTCATGCATTCCAGCTTGGACAATTGATGATGTGTGTATATATATATATGTATAAAGTATATACACACACACGCACACACACACACACACACACACACACACACACACACACACACACACACACACACACACACACACACACACACACACACACACACACACACACACACACACACACACACACACACACACATAAGTTAGCACATCAACTTTGAGTTTTCCTGCTACTTAACTTATGTATATTTTAGCTGCCACAAAATGCACAAAATGGCAATTGTGATTTAGTCTTCTTAATTAAAATCCATTGGCATTTGGCTTATTTTGTTCACAACTTTTAAGTCTGAACAGCCGCATCACAAAGCTGAATTTTTATTTCAGTTTAACAAACTGCTTGTATGGTAGGATAAAAAGTCTCCTTCAGTAAATGTTATATTAAGGCTTACCACATTAGCATATTATTCCAATAACCATTGAAATTAAACAAATGCCATGGTCAAAACTGTGTGGATTTGTTTTTCCTTTATATGCTATAAGAAAAACATCAAGGACCTGTCAACGTATAGAAGAATTCTTGAAGTCTACTAGGTAAATAGTGACCCTGGCTGTATAATCTTTGCTTTTCTAACTTACAAATATAGGTTAAACTGCCTTTAGAAAGCAATCTGGCTCAAATACTTCCTGCTGGATCAGTAATTTGCCTAATACTGTCCTCTGAACCTATTTGTTTCTTTTCAGGGATCAACCTAAACACTGACCCCCCTTCTATACAGAGAACTGTTTAATTTGATTAGAGAAAAAAGTGCATTCCACAACATCCCAGCAAACTCCTTTGTGTCATCTGTTCAATTTCCTAAAAAAACTAAATGAAGCGTCGAAGACTTTTCTTCACCAGAATGGACACTTTGAAATAATGTTTAAGGCAGATAATTTATCTGGTTTAATTACTGTTTAATCCCCCTGATCGTCCTGGCGTGCAGGGTTAAATCCCCTCTGAATAGAGGCAGTGGGTGTGAAGCTTCCTGAGGTTCAGAAACCATTGGGATCTGCTGTGCTCCAGCCAGATAATATGGATGACCAACTGACCAGTTTATCCACATCTGGGGGAAGCTTGCTGTGTGACTGAATATAAAATACCAACAGCTCTCACTGTGTCTGTTTGTGCTTGGCATATGCTTGCTTTAACTCAGGGATAAATCTGCACTTGTCTCAGAATTCTAGCATTAGTAATATAAAGGAAAAGAAAAATATAGGAAATTATATGTACTATAGCACCTTTTTTATTTTATGGTATACACATGGTAACATTATCATTTGTGTTTTTTCATTTTTAAACTTGTTTTTTCAAATACATTTCAAATATGTATATTTTATAATAGGTATGGGAGAGCTGAACTTTAAAGCAAATGTAATACATTACAATACACAAAAAAAAATCTTAATAATAAAACCCATGTACAGATGTTGTTGTATGTTTTGGTTTAACATATAAATAATATCTAAAGGTGGGCATAGACGTTCCTTGATTCCTGCAAGACCCGACCACCGATCGGATGCCGTGCCCGTTCCCGCATTTGTTAGGAATCGGGTTGTGCAGGAATCAGGTGAAGCAACTAGCAAGATTGGGCTAAAATCAGGCATCATGTCGGATTGCACATTGATTCGACATGATGGATAATTTTGCTCCGATCCCATTAGTTCGAAGTAATGAGCGGCATTACGCCTGCCCCTAGTGCCGAAATCGGGTCAGAAGTCGACGGGAAATCGCCCCGTCTATTCCCAGCTTTAGAGTTGATCAGCTTGTGCAAGTGAAATATCGCCTATCCATCTGAAGTCGACCAATGGTACTACCACACAGTGTGATCAATTTAAAACTGATTGATTCCTTTCCAAAGCCCTGTGAGCATCTTCCATAGTACCATTGGATACAAATCTATCGAAAATACCTAGAAAACCCATCAGATACTTGTATAATTGACTAATATTTACCGACCTGATCCCTTCTCTTTATGTTCCGATACTTTTGATCGATTCAGGTAAAAATTAATTAAATTACAAATGATCAACGTACACATTCAATATTTTTTAAGTCGAACTAACAGAAAAATTTTACTGTGTATGGCCACCTTTAAGCGGACCTACCACCTCCGATTCTGTCTTGGCACCAGAGATGCTGATAATAGGGCAGATCGGAGGTCAACTGTAAAAATAAAACCAGGTAAATCGTTAAAAATTCGCAAAACTCCACCTCCTCAGTTACTTGTGCTGCGGTAGCCCCAAGGAAAGATGGGAAATTAGACATCACTTAAGACATCTCCCTTCCCCTGAATCAGGTGGAGCGGAGGGGTGTAGCGTAACCCGATTCAGATGCGGATAGGTAGATGGAGCAAGACGGAAGAGTCTCACTCTACCATCTTGTAGCCTGGAGGACCATCACTCCAGCCATGGCGGCGCCGGAGTGAGCAGCCAGGAAAGGTAAGTATTTATTTTTTAATTTTAGGGACAATGACCCGATATAGGCGAGTAATGTTTATATGTTTTTTTATGTTTTATTTTTTTAGTTCAAATCTGCTTTAAGTCTATTGCTCATAATACAAACAGTTATAATAGAGAGACTCTGTAAACTAACTACTTTAAAAAAAATAATCTTAATACATTTTCCTTAAGGAATCTTACTTAATATTGACTGATTGCATTGTATTTGAAAAATAATACCAAATAAGTGCTCACTACCACAAAATCTATATGGAAAGGTTACTGTTGCCATTATCTATTATTTGCCAAGAAAAGTCCCAAAAGTACCTTGAGCTTAGATGTCTTAGATTGAGTACCAATAACATTAAATATATTATAAAAAATGTCTTTTAAATTGTTTTACTGATCTCTATAAAACTTTTATCAACAAGGACATTATTAATCTGATAAGTGAACAGTCCCTTAAATGTCCTCTCTATGTTAACATGCAGTCTTACGCATTGATAGGCTCATGTTAGAAAGTTTACTTTAATAGCATACATTCTCTATTTGTTGGCTAAATCAGAGTCATAAGCAGGGAACACACGGCTAGATATTGAAGCCGTTCAAGGTTCCCGGCAGCAGCGCAATGACATCATCGTGCTGCTTTCACAGACCCCGCAGTCTCCATGCAAAGCGGACATCGACTGTGGTTTACCATCCTATCTGGTATCCCTGTTCTCCAGCGGGATTGATTGGTCCCGGTTAAAAACAGGGATGACCGCATTTGATATGGGCCAGATAGATGGCCGTGAGTGTGTACGGCACTTGAAGCGGCCATTGATCTGGCCCATACCTACACTTGTGCTCCCAGCTTTAGTGTTCATCTAGTGTACTTGTGAATGCCGGTAAATTCTGGAGGGCAAATGGCAAAGGACTGTCAGTCATAGCAGGGATCTTCCAGGCAGGGCCATGTAGGATTGTTTTTATGAAAGTTGAAAAGGCAACTTCTGAAATGAACATATTAAATAGTGTTGAGTGGTATATGCTAAATTCGAGTTCGCGTAAGTTCGCAAATGCATGCAGGGATATTCGATATTCTAAATAATTTTCGCGATCATGTGTGCACATTGGTACCACACAGACTTGCATGCACATTGGTAACCCATCAGAGTGATATTATATCGAATAATTCGACATTGCGAATATCTGGCCACACATTCGCGAAATATTTCAAATTGTCAAATAGGTTATATTTATTGAATATATTCGAATTGCAAATATTCACGCTCAACACTAATATTAAAGCTTTTTGAGATTTTAGTGATCAATAACTTTGTATTTGTGTACAGCTGAATGTCCTGTTATACTAGTCCACACATACGTGAGTATAGACTCCTAAAACAATGTAATCTAATAGCTCCCAACTGTGTTCATTTAGTTTTTTAAGCACAGCAAGCAACATAAACCTCTAAACTGAATAAACAATGACGCTGGCTTGTATACATAGGATCATCTCCCAATTACAGAGTTTGTGGGAATAAACAGTTTACTCAATAGAAAATCTATTACTGGCAGCCTGTCGGTTCCTCGCCAGTGATGTCCAGTTTATCCCCATCCCCTGAAGACTGCTATCATCTTACAGAACTGCGGTAATTAAAGGGACTTCTCTGAGCATGCAGCCTGACCTAAGACACGTCTCAAAAATGAAATGTGATTATTGACAGCGCTCCCTTTATCCACTTTCATATGGGTCACTTACCAAGAGCCCGTGCTTAGGAGCGTGCATGTGTTGAACCATGTGGATTAATTTGAGGTTAAACTAACAGTGATTGTTAGCCGCTTGTCCTGCTATTAATCTGCTTACATATGGAGATAGACACCCTGACATGACAGCTTGTTACATAGGATGTGGGCATTTTAAATATTTCGCTCTTTATGTACGCTCGTTTGTATAATATACACCATATATATAGTATATGACAACTAGTCACAGTTGAGATATCATTTACAGTAATTAGTTTTCAGTCCAGTCACACTGACTAAGAGAGGCAGCAAAAAGTGTGTTTCCAATTTAAAAATTTATTTATTTGAGCATTTCTTTAATAAATTTGGAAAAAAGAATTAGAAACATGGCATCCAAAAGTATTTCACCCAAAAAAATATCTTTTTGACATTAACCTACCGTAGATACCCGAATATAAGCCGACCCGAACATAAGCCGAGGTACCCAATTTTAGAAAGAAAATCTGGAAAAACTGAATGACTCGAGTATAAGCCGGGGGGGGGGGGGTGTTATTATTTAATTCAGTAAACTTTTAATTACAAAGCCCCTGACCATAATATCATCACTAGAAGTGCTAGTGCCAGGGGTGGGCAAACTAAGGCCCGGGGGCCGGATCCGGCCCATTTAGCTTTCTTTCTGGCCCTTTGTCACTTTTAAAGATGGTTCCCTCTGCTAGTTCTCTGCAATGAGGATGATGTCTTGGGACAATGCAGTGGTGGGATCATGACACTGTGGATGCATCCTCATGGTGACAACAGGCTGTCTCTAGGAATTATTTCTCAGCCATTATAGGCTTTTGGTCCGGCCCCTTTATCAAATTTAAGAAGCCAATGTGGCCCGCGAGCCAAAAAGTTTGCCCACCCCTGCTCTAGCATATCAAGTTTTTGCACAAAAAATTTGACTTGATTTTGAAACAAATTTATGCAAAAACTACATATGCTAGAGCAATAATTTTGCAAATGTAAGTTACCTGTTCAATTGAAATTTTTTCGAGCGGGTGGCTCGATTCCCAAACTATCGATCACTGAACAATTGCCGCCAACTCACGTGGTGATCGCTCTGTGTGGCCAGCTTAAGTCAAAACAACTGGACTTGCTGTATTCTGAAATAAGCAAGCCATTTGGGTGAGTATCGAAAACCATAAGGAAGTCCAGTTGCTTTGACTTACTACTACTGATATACTATGACCTGGATGAACGACTTCACTTTGATTTGATGATCGATTTGATGAACGATTTGCATTTACTTGCATTTAAACCCATCTGCTCACAATTGAACAAAATATTTCTCTTTTTCCCTCTTCAATATGTTATCTTTTACCACCTATTAGTGTAATGTGACATTCTGTCACTACATGTCACACTACTCAGCTCGGAACACAGGTATACAGCAGATGCTGGACGCTGTTCCAGGTTCTCTATACAGCTTGTCTCGTATTTCTGCCATGATGCAGACAGCAACTACAGAGCTAAGTATGAAAACTTAATCTGTCATCATTATGATAACCTAGGTTACCATACTACAATGTGTTTGTATGTATTCTATCACACGTTTAGGATAAGTGAAGACATATTGGCAGCTTGTTGAAAAAACTGCATGCAGCCGAGGTCCTAGTCTTGGAAGATACCTATCAACTCCAATAGAATTTAGATATCAAACGCTCACCCACTACCAAAATTACTGTGATAACAAATCTATCTGCCACCTATAAGCTCATTGACACTAGAGATGGTCAAATTTTTTTAACTAGCTGAATTCGTGAGTAGATTGCAAAGCCCCTGAACATGCTATCATCTCAAAATTGCTTGACATGGAGAGAAGGGTTGTGGAAACATTTAGGAAAAAAGTATTGCTCTAGCACATGTAGTTTTTGCATAGAGTAAGTTCAAAGTTGTACTCAAAATCTTGACTTGACTCTTCTCTACATCTCCAGCAAGTTTAGTGATAATACCATAATTAGGAGCTTTGCAATTAACAAAATCACAATCACAAAATCTGGTCAAACTGGTCAAATTTTCATCTCTAATTCACACTGATATATTCGACCAATAATATTGAATGAAAAAAAGATACAAATGTTAGGCTATGCTGAATCTCTTGCATGCAGAAAGTTTGAAACTTCTTTGGTGAAAAAGGGTTTAGAGATCCCAATTTTTCCCAAATAGATCCTTCTCTCCAGATTTTTCAGCCGGTCACCAACGGTGCACGCTTGGACATGTCCGTAATTCTTAGATAGGTTTCATATTTTGGATCAGTTTCATACAAAGCCATACGACAGGGCTGAAAACACAGAATCTGTCTGCAGTTGCAGCGGCTCTCTCACGCCAAAGCTATTGAGCAGGGGAAGGGGGGTAGCTATCGCACTGACAGCCTTAGTGACCTAGCTGCTAGGGCTGCCACCAGGGACGATTTTTGGGCGATTGGTCGATCAAAAAAAATAACGTCACAATCTAAATGTGTATGGGGGGTTTAAGTTCAAGCTGGTTGGGAACAGAGTACTGTTTGTGTGTGAAGTCCAGGAGGGTTTTGAGTGAGGAAGGTCCGGGAGGAAGGGGGGGGGGGGGGGGGGGGGGGGGGGGGGGGGGGGGGGGGGGGATTGGCACATAGCTGACCATCATACCAGCTCAGATGTATTTCAAACTTTAATTTTACATATCTTTTATTTAGATTTCGGGTATACATCTGCTTTAAGCTAAAAATTCTGCCGAATTTTGTGATCAATAAAGCACATAAAGAAGACCTTTTTTCTCCAACACATTATTATAACTGTAATCAAACAAAGTATTGCATGAAGTAAAAGCTTAAGCCTAGACCTGGCTCCTCCTCCCCAGGTTTATAACCTTGCATTAAAAGGGATGTACCTAGATCCAATAATGTCAAAGGTCAGTAACATTGTGGTTTTACAGAACTTAGGGCCAGGGGCATAGCTTTGATATCCTGGGCTCATGGGAAGTAACCTGAATGCCATAAGGTATAATTGAACCTGGAATGGAATGAGCTTTGGATTGTTGTATTGGTGTGTCTGCAGGGAAGAGTGCTGGAGATTGCTGAATATAGAATAGTTGCTGTGGTGGTAGAAGGGTCTTTCTTTTAATGTTTAGTCTTGGTCTCCACATACCTGAAGTAGGTGTCTTTGCTTCCTTTATGCCTGAATACATGTCATTTTCTTTTGGCAAAGCATCTAGGATTTCAGATATTGTCAGGAACTTGCGGTGCTAAAAGTAAACACAGATTGATCTAATTAATCAACATTTACTTACCTACCTTAGTAGTAATTCAACCTAAAGCTAGTCATACATGGCTCGATTCCCCTGCAGGATCGATAGCAATGTGTCTACACAAAAACAAGAATCGATGCGCACCACTCCGATACTTTGGAAGGGGGTCGAGGGTTTCCTTTGAAAGTACTGGCGATCAAACAGGGATTTACCAACATGGCAGATCACTGTTCAAATAGATTTTTTCATTCCTGATGGATCAATCGCTCAAAAAATTTACATTTATGGTCTTACCATACAACAGAGAAGAACTTCTGATAACAAAGTATTTTCCAACATCACTTAAGCTAGGAATACATGGTTCGATTTTAGCACGATCGATCTTTGATTCGATTTTAGATCTTGATCTTTTCATCGTAATCAAATCCAAATTAGTACCACATGGAAGGTTCAATTGTGTGATTGTGATACAACCAAAGTTGACGATTTTAGTTTCAAACAAAATACACAGGAAAGAGTCATATATAAATGTGTTTATCGAAAACAATCGGCCCGACCAACAAACACACTGCTACGAATTCAACTTGATCGTTGCACAATTGACAAAAAATTTTCAACATTCCGATCACTTTTCTAACAATTTTTTGATCGGTATCGAACCATTTTCACCAATCGAACCATGTGTGCAGCATACGATTTAAGGCCGACCAATGTAAACTTTAACCGTTTTAGGCCGACCGAATGCTAAAATCGAACCGTGTATGCCTAGCTTTAAGCTGGCCACAGAGGGGCAGATTCCTGGCCAATTTGTCGGCTGATCAACCGCCCTGCACTAGCGGCCGTGCATGATGACGTCATTCGGCAGAAAAAAAACCTGTCTATGCCCAGCTTTACAAATCTGAACTTGCAAAGGGTCCTGAAGAAATTGACTCTCTTCCAAATGGAAAGTTTGATTCACTTGCTAGACTTGGTTAAGTCTAAAGCCAGCCATACACAGTCGGATTCCATGGCCGCTCGATCACCTATCCGATGGATTCCGGCGATTCTGGCGGGAATCGCAGGTGTGATCGATCGGCCAATTAAGAGAATCCGATCGCTGCATACCACCTTGTCCAACGGATTCTGGGATGATTCCGTGTCCGATTGTCCACCTCACAAATGGCAACTCCCCCTGATCTGTGCAGAATCGGATCAAAAAGACCAACATGTTGGTTCTCTGTCGGATCCGATTCTGGGCCCCTGAACGATCGGACGTGATCGATCGGACAAGGTGGGCTGCACACGATTCCGGCACGATCGTTTCGCGTGCACGCGCCCGGAATCGATCGGCCCGGAATCCGGCCGGAATCCGACCCGTGTATGGGGGCCTTTACTCTTCTGTTATCAAACGCATCTTACTCCAAATATGACTTACATTATTTTTTCAAATTAAAGACATTAAATTCTGAAAGTTTGACCTTGAAGGTCCACAGTAATGATGCAAATTGAAATTTCGTAATAAACAGAGCTTGGAGCGGATTGAAGTAAAATATACATAATCAGAACAGCTTCAGGGGAAAATGGCATATTATCCTCTTTTTTCAGAGAAAAGAATAATATAGTGAAATGTTTCCCCACATAATCCAGCGTATTATTCCTGGCAACAACGCGCCAGAAACAGTTTCTGCCCAGGTGTCTGCTAATCATTGCCACTCTACGATTGTTTTCAGATGGCTGTATTGTTTACATTAGGGTTTAAATTAACTCAATGGCTCGTCTCCAAAACCAAAGACTGACAGCTAGGAAGCCTTTTTTCCCTCTTTCTTTTGGGGCTGAGGATTGTCTTTATAATTATGAATGTTGTATTAAGTGGCCAGGACAGATGTTATATTGGCATATGACAATGCAGGCAGGAGATTCATGTATTTTCTCCCAATTTCTTTGTGTAAAATAATCTTGCATGGAGTCCCAGATACAATTATAGCCATTGCTAAAAAGGAGCCATTGTACCAATATCCACTCTTCTCCACTGAATGAATATGCCTGTAGTGTGCTATTGATTCTCATCATACCATTGTCTTTTATGATTAGCTTTATTTTCAGCTATTTTATTCTAACAACTCAATGCAAGTGAAAAAGGTGAGAGAATGGTTTCTACAAGCTGTGAATATCTTCAGTTTTAAGGTAGCCATACGTGGCTCGATTTGTCATCAATCCAATTATTCCCGGCCCTCATGGAATCGGCGATTGATCATTTTGGAATGGATGGAACACCACCTTGGGAATCTGATTTGTGGTCGATTTGGACATGAGCTGATTTCCAAAATGGCAGATTCCACAATATCCACCATTGATCGGAAAGGCTGCTGCATAGGGAGCTATGGATCCACCAACGTACTTCGATTGCCAAATGAGCGATCAAAAAAAACCTGACATGTCGGCTCACTGTCCCATACGATTTTTAGTCTATTCAGATTTTGTTTGGTCGATCATTCAGGGTGAGCAGAACTTGATTGATCGCTTGATTGATGTGCGTTGATTGATCAGTCAAAAATCGAGGGAAAAATTAACCAGTGTATGGTAGCCTTTAGATAGTCAAGGTATTTCTAGTGGTTGACTGTTTGGTTACTGGCAGACAATAGCTCTTTGCTTCACAATGGAGTGGGGTGTATGACAGTATACTATAAACTATACAGTATAGTAGCTAATCTTAAGACCCAAACAGTGCTACATGGTAAAGGGCACCCATATAATCCACCTAGGTAATGTTGGCCACATGGAGGACAGGGTGGACTCCTGCAGTAGGAATCTGTTGAGAAAGTGTGTAGATGGTTACAATTGTTCTCCTTTCAACCTCTACTGGGAACTATTGATCCTCCTCCTGCCCACTGGTCATTATTTTTCTACTCAACTTCCCTGCAAGGCACTGTTTTTCTGCCCTAGCCTCCACTGGGCATTACCATTTCTTATACTAAGCTTTATTGTTCCACCAACTATGGTTCACTACCTAGAACCAATGTCACCACCAAACCTTTTGCCATGCCATGCATAATTTTATATTTCCTACCCACTCATTATTGGTTTGCGGATTTCTTTCCCCTACCAAGGGGAATTCAGGAATAATATTATTATTTATTCTTTTACTGCCCACAGTTACTGGGCATTCTACCAAACTACTACTACAAAGGAAATTTTTCTTTGCCTTACCACAAACACTGGGTGGTTTTCTTCCCATTGATTTTATATCAATTTCTACTTGGGGATTCCTGAATTTAGGGAGCAGCCACACTGCCCCTATTCTGTGTGGTATGCAGAAGTTGGTCAAACATCTTAGCTACTATTTGTATAACTCACTTTCTCTTCCTTTTCACTAGAAGTGATGTAAAATATCGTGAATCTTTCGCCCAATATTCACAACAAATGTAAAAATTCGAGAACTCGTCATCTCCAGTCATTATTACCTTCATTGTGAAAAATATTTTCCCAATAAAAAGTGCTGATATTTGCTAATATTTTCATGATCAACACTCATGAAATATAATAATTTATTTCCTTAATTGCGCAAATTGGCACTTGTACATGCGCATATTGCACATGCAATGCTCAGTAGTTCTGGGTAGTAATGTGAAAAGTCTCAAATATCCGCGATTACAAAGATATATCACTATATTCGAGATCTTTGCGAATTCTCTAAGTGCCAATATTCTCAATAAAAATTTGCGATTTGAATGTTCGTGATCAACACTATTCACTAGTCAGTTGGGAAGCAGGGAGCATATAAAGATGCATGATTTGGTTGCAGCTCAGAGGACACATTTGGAGGACTTGCTTTCATCAGCTTTGACAAAATGTAATATTCTACACAGTCAAATGTTGCTTTTCTCTACCTAATTTGCCCAGATCAGATAATCCACCTACTTCTTAAGATAGGTTAGCAGTTTAGAAGTCAACATGCTCTACATCCTCAGTAAAAAGAAAATAGTCGGGGTACAAGAAAAAAAGATGGACTAGTGCTTATTTTATGCATCGATTATGCTTTAAACAGGCTCTTTCACTTTGCTTACATCACTGGTTCCCAAACTGGGAGGTGGGCCCCCCTGGGGGGTTGCGCGAAGGTATTCCATGGGGGGCACTGACCCCCATTGCTAACCTGTGTTTGAATAGGGAGAGGGGCTCGAGAATGTTCCTAAATAGAAAAGGGGGGCCCTGCAAGGAAAGTTTGGGAACCACTAGCTTACATAGAGGATGTGCTGTCTGGCCAAATAAATTTTACAGCCCAGGCTTACCGACTAGTAGATGTATGTGCTCATATATATATAAGGATAAAAACAACTTAAATATTGCAAAAATAACTGATATATTGTTAACCTCCCTAGCACACTGCATAGGTACAGATTTCTGTACCAAAAGCACACCATAGACTTTAATGTAAAATTTTTTTTTTAGTAAAAAAAAAATTTACATTTAAAAAAAAAGTTATTTCAAGTATAATTTTAATTTTGTTTGATGTATATAATAAAAAAA
>CM070036.1:130164955-130180213 GCA_036250615.1 Ptychadena robeensis | reverse complement strand
TTCAGCATGTCAGCACTGGACGAGCTGGACTCGTCACAACCGCTAGGGAGGTTAAATAACCTAGTTTAGATATTCTGTATCACTTTGTTTGAGCCCTTGAGCTTTCGCTGATGAAAGCTAATAAACCCTAAACCACAATACTTTGGTAATGCCCACCATTTATTGCTTGCTTTGAGGGATGCTCGAATTTTTTGACTTGCTAACTTTGTGAGCTGATTACAAAGCATCTGAAAATGTTATCATCACCAAAATTTCTGGAGATGTAGAGAAGGGTTGTGGGAAACATAGTTTTTGCATAAATTAAGTTCAAAATCAAAGTCGAATTTCAGATTTTTGAAATTTTGACTTGACTTAATTTGTGCAAAAACGATTTGTGTTAAAGACATACTTTTTTTTCAGTATACCCACAACCCTTCTCTACATCTCCAGCAAGTTTGGTAATTACACCATGTTCAGGGGCATTGCAATTAACTTGAAATCATCAAAATCTCTACGCTCTATATATAAGCTTTAAAATATTCGTTCTACAAGAACTGGTAGTTACAAATAGTGTAATATGTTGAAAACTTATAAAATATCGATGTGTATTCATTGCTAAACGTTGTAAAGCTAGTACAAGAGAAGAAGTATATTAAAGGTCTCAGTAGAGTTTGTGCCCATCTAAAACCCAACATAGAGATTGTTTTTTTCCTGTGAAAGTTATTACATCCATGTATGTCCCTATGGTATTTATATATATAGAGAGAGATCCTTGTATGTGACCAGCACACACATCCTCTAAAGCTCCATTCATGCAGCACCTGTGACATGAAGTGTATTAATAATGATGCCTTTTTTTAAATGAATTGCATCTAGATCCAGAAAGGCAAATCTTAAAACACATAAAGTTATCACTAAGGGGCGAGATGTAATAGCATTCTAAGTATATTTGAATGGGCCCTAGCCAGGAAATTGGAGAAATTTAAACCTGTTGTTGGGTGTATGTCTACACCCTGGTCCCTAACAAATGTGACCGCTAAGTCTGGCAGTTGCGGGCATAAAAAAATCGGTGTAAATGAAAAGGTCTTTATTTTGCAGTGTTTAAAGGACCAAGGTTATTCACAATTAAAATCAAGTATGTGGGTGAACCTTTGATATTTGAATTTTCCCTTTATCAATCACTGACAATTAGATCTCGGTTTCCAATACTCGCTATACTTTTCATTTACATTCTAGATCCCACACTTTATATCTATATTGCAAAACATGATATACTACAGACTTTCTGTCCCAATCAACCATACACATGGTCACTAACCAGTGACTAAATACAATAATTATTGTCTGAGAATGTTGAGCGACCTATTTTCATAACTAGACTACAATGTATTATATGTATATGTTACTACTATTGCTGTCTATAATGGCACTATATACTATGTGACTATATACTATATACTGTTATTCATTTATTTTTGTCTGTATAATAACTACTGCAATCCTCTGTCGAAATCAATCCTCCCTA
Organism: Ptychadena robeensis; assembly: GCA_036250615.1. Lineage (NCBI taxonomy): Eukaryota > Metazoa > Chordata > Amphibia > Anura > Ptychadenidae > Ptychadena > Ptychadena robeensis. The sequence goes on along the minus strand of CM070036.1, from coordinate 130,178,709 downwards.
ACACCTCCCTGATGAAGCCCATGGGGCGAAATGCGTCGGAGGAATACTAGACCATTGAACAATTGTGTTAAATTGAATTGTATATGTATCTGCAACACTGTATCTTCTTGAATGTTTTTACAATGGTTGACAAAATGTCTGGACCGTATTTGGTCTCAGCAATGTCAAACCTGTGATTTTAATTGTGAATAACCTTGGTCCTTTAAACACTGCAAAATAAAGACCTTTTAATTAACACCGATTTTTTGATGCCCGCAACTGCCAGACTTAGTGGTCCCGTTTGTTAGGGACCAGGGTGTAGACATACACCCAACAACCAGGTTTAAAAATCTTAAAAGACGTCTACCTAATGCCAGTTATTCAAGTAAGTCATAGGGAACAGTTATAAAAATTTGTCTCTATCTCTCAAGATGGAAGCTATGACATCAGCACCATTCAATCCTAAAGCTTGAATGTGCTACCTTTTATTAATGAAAATTGCATTTTATATTGTTCGATTTTTATTGTAATGAAATATCATAAATTTATATATATTTTTTTACTCGATACAAGTATTGATGGGGTCTAACATCGATCACACTGTGGTGGTGCCAGCGATGTTAGACCCCCGATATGATATCGATATGATATTTGCACAGATCAATCAGCATTGCGATAGACCTTGCAATTATCTGGCCGTGTATGGTCAGTTTAGTTTATGCTGATATAGATCTCTACCCAAATTTTATTTACAATTTAGGTACACTTTAACCAACATTATAGATAACATGCATCTGAACTGTTGGTGTGGTATGGGGTTACAACCCTTACCACTTTCTGATTACTGTCTCTGTCACTTTATAGGATACTACCATGTTGACCACTATCTCTGGGAATTTAGAGCTGTGGCTACAACAGAATTATAGGATAGGAAATCTTCCAATTCAGACATGCATTCCAGAGTATATAGCTTGCCATACATGCGTCGATTTTTCAGTCGATTTCTGAACGATCGGTTGTCTAACCCTCGCTCGACAGGGGTGATCAAATCGAGACTTGATCGCAGACAATGGCTAGCTTAAGGGAGGGGGTTACCTCAAACTGCAGTAAAGTGACTACTACAGATTTTTTAAAATAAAGGTTTAGACCATTCATTAGAACATGAGGATTTTATAGAATTATTTAAACATATGGGAAAACGTTATACACATGGCTTTTAATTTAAGCTACTATTATTATCATTTATTTCTCAAGTGCCAACATATCAGAGCTGTAGAATACATTTAAGTTAAGATTTCACACACATAACGCACAGATACAGGTTATGGCACTTGTAGCTACTCTACAAGTGAGGTCTCTCTGCTATAACTCCCATCTCTGCTCCTGTTCATCTGGGAGTTTTAGGAATTTCTGCCCATCTGTTCTCATTGCAACTCTACCTGTTGTGTTCTTCATACCATAAAACAAAGAAATTACCCAAAAACAGGTTTTACCTGCCAAAACAGGTGTGTAGACCAAGCAAATCTTTACATCTGGCAAAAATCTGGAAGTTAAAGACTTGGGTGGAAAGTCCCTAAAAAGAATATTTTATCTCCAAAAACCCTTACTGATGTTATATATTGGTCACATGGTCTACATTCATTAACAGCCCTAGCGTACTGCTGAGGTCCAGATTTCTGCACCAAAAGCGCATTAGAGACTTAAATGGAATTGTTGTAGGCATATAACTTCCCACAATATGTCCCTACAAGGGTCTAGTAGACTGAATATAATAATGTTTGAAACACAAAATTATGTACAAAAAAAATAACATTTAAAATAAAATTAATAAAAGGTATCATATGAACGATAAAATTTCTGAAATACTTATTTTGTATGAAAGATTTCAAAACAGTATGTATTCATATTTATGTTTCGTCAATTGGAAATGGGATTTTGTGTTATTTTTTTTACATTGAATTGTAATGGATACAGTTATCACTGAATCCAGTACAATTTCCTTTGGCACCCTCTCACCCCTGGTTTGATGAACACACCAGGGAAGAAAGGGTTAACTGCAAAGGGGCATATCTGGGGTATCACACTGAGTACAGTTTTCTGAATAAAAAACTGTTTTTGAATCTCCCGCCACCCCCGTCATCACTTCATTCGGGGAGGGGGGGGGGGGGGTCCGCTGTTCTCCAACAGCTTCTTTTTCAGATCGGAGCCGCTGCAGCAGAGCAGAGTGGTAAGGCTGCGCTGCCGGTGCTCCGATCTTTGCCGGGCGGCTCCATCTTATCCAGTGCAGTACTGACCGGACAGAAGGTGCCATCAGGAACGGCAGGGGGGGTTTGATAAACTGTTGACCTTCGTATTTGGTTCTCCACATATCAAAATACAATTTGGATAGCATTTCAGGTGCTATATAACATTGCATGTTGAATTGATACCAAATTTTACCATCTATAGCGTTGTTGCTGTTTTCCAATGTCTTTGCAGCTACTTTCTGTCTTTATACATGTCCTCATGCATCAGCTGTTTAGGGTTAACTTTGTGTCAACAGCTGAGCATACCTACCCTACATAATGACCATTCACATGGAAACCTATAGGCTGCAATAGGGATGGCCAATGAATTTGTAACTAGGATTAGCAGCATAGGCAATATTTGAATTCAGGACATTTCGCAAATGATTCTTCGAATATTTTGAGTAAATTAAAAAAATTAAAGATTTCCTGTTTACTTTTTGCGAATATCTGCACTTAAATGCGAATATTGTGATCGCGATGTCAGGGTGACATTAAACTTGGATGTCCGTACAAAGGATCGATTGTTCAGCGATCGAACGGAATATCGACCTGAATATTTGTGATTACGAAGACATAGCACAATATTCGAGGTCTTGTGACATTAGCATGAAAATATATGCAGACTGAACCCGACAACTATAAAGCACAGAGCCGGTTGTACTTGATTGGTTCAGTTTCAGTTTGCATACCATTTGCATGGTAATGTAAACATTTTGCCATCTCATTGTCCATCTCTAGTCTTCAACTTTGCAGTGAGTGTTGTCTCCCCAAAACTTGATGTACTTGAACCCTTTACCTTGAAGGACCTTAAATTTCTAAATAAAAGCGGCATGCTTATAGTACTAACAAACGCCTTCTGATATTATTTCCATATCAAAATGTTAAAGAAAAAATTAGACTTTAGCGATTGACTATAAAGCCACTTTAAATATATTATTGCTGCAGCTTTGAGTTTATGGGCATTTTACTGTTTGGTTCAATGTTGCATTTTTTTTATACTTCTCCCAACATCTATATCATCTTCAGTATTTGTAATCTATTCGGTTAAGTGTACACGAACATTGCTGTCTGTCAGAGAGAATACAAGTTATTCAACTTGCAAGAAAAAAAATGTAATGATGAGATTTAGATAGCTTTTACTCGCAGTCCTTTACAAGTGACACACCGTTTTTCGTCTTGGATCTTTCTATGTAACACCAATCAACTAAATTCACTTGTCCCTTTGTTCTGTGACAGCTGCTAAGGCAGTGAAGGGAAAAGGAAGTCTTTTGACTGTGGGGAGAGACAGGGAATGTTTACCTCCAGCTATTAAAAGATGTAATACGCAGTGTGTGCGAGTCGGAGTGAAAGAAAACGTTTTCTAGTGTCTGTGGTAATTTTACTGCATAGATTAAATTTTACCAAAAAAAAAGGAGAAATCTTCCTCTTCCCTACAGAGATAAGGGCCAAGATACATGACAGGTTTATGTAAAGGATCAAGAAGTTGTGCAGACATGATGTCTGGCCTATTGTTTTATGTACATCTATTATGTATACATCATATGCTGACTTATTATACGGGAGTCATTATAACCATCATGAGCAGCCCAGCCACTTGCCGAATGACACATTTGATTGAAAAGACAGTGAATCGTCTTAGACAAAAGATAGGCAAGGGTTGTTTCGTGTGGTTCGCACCCCTTAGGTTTTTTTTTGCAAGCAACTTAACGGAATCCTTTAATATGGGTATATGTTTGATGCGCATGGTACTAATGTTGCAAGACAGTCCATGGTGATGAGCTTTTCAGGAAGGTACCTCCGTTATCACACGACAAGTAGTTACATTTTAAATTCTTAAAAAATAAATTATAATTGCCCTCTCGCCAACCAGAGCAGGAGGAGATGTTCTCATTTATTGACATACTGACTTCACTTTAAATAACCCATGAGCTGCAGAAACCGGGTATAAGTCTAAATTTGTAAGTTGTAGTTCCGTTTTGTATGTTTTATTGGAGATAATTTGTCATGATGTGATTTTTCTATAAAATGGCAAAATGCTTTGACATTGGTGTTGTACGTTAAGGGATGCACAAACCAGGAATGAAATGCATAGCTAAAGCATGTCTACAGTAACAGCCATTTGTAATGGGTAACATCCCTCACAGGAGTGTCAAACTCAAACAAACGGGGCCAAAATTTAAACCTCCGACATAGCCACGGGCCAGCCTTTCCTAAAAATGTAGAACGTTTCTCAACCTTTTTCTCTCAACAAACTCAAGTTTTGCTTAAATATTGAATCTGAATGATAACGTGTAAAATCAAATGTCAAATAAAATGCACAGATGTGGCATTTAGTTCTTAAATAAAATGTAAAAACAAAAAAAAAACAAATAGAATTACACCTCAGGCCAGATATTGCCCGTGGGCCAGAGTTTGACACCCCTACCTGCAGTTTTCTAGACTCCCATTTGTAGTGTATACTTCTGGAACTATTGTTTATTAAAATGCTAAATTGATGCTGTGCATAATGTTTCCTGTAATTTTCTCTTAGTATATTCCTCTCTGCCCCAAGATTTTATGGGGAAAGCACACTATCTGGTTCTCTACTGGTTATTTTCGCCTGATGTTTTGCAAAGTGGACCTTGCAGTGATTTCCCTGAATGGTGTTGGAAAGGAAAATTTGTTTCCCTTCGCTAGCTAATCCATGGAAAACTCATCTTGGGTTAAAACATTTTTCTTGAGGACTAACTCGATTTATGGAGGGGTGGTGTCTGTTATCTAAAGTTTCCCATACAGAATACAACATAAGTCAACTCTCGTAGCCCAGGAAGGGTGTCATCTAACAAAGTTGTAGAGTAAATCAATTGTTTAAATCCAGTGGAAAGTATTTGCTTTCATATTCAAGAACTGACTGCATGGAGTATCCCACACAATGGTTAAAATAAAATTCTTACTACACTTGGAATGTTGGACAGGACAAAGGACTTATGGAACAATGTAAGGGGAGTATAACATATTCTACAGTCTATAAATACCTTACTGTTGAGAACTAGTATCAGGCACATGTAAGGAGTCAATCTAGAGTTATGGACGAAGAACCAACTTTTAGACGACTAAGGTCCTGACCATGTTATTTGTGAAAGATTAAGAATTAGTATTAATCCTATAGTGAGTTAAGAAGGCAACCAAAATGCTAGTTATGCACCAAGATGTCAGAGCTATGACAGCTTTTGTCAGAGATTTATCTTCAACTCATTTCAACAAATAAAATATTTGATAGCGGAGCAAAATATTCTGTGGACAGATGAAACTTGAGTTGTTTGGAAAAACACACAACACCATGTGTGTAGAAAAAAGGCACAGCACACCAACATCAAAACCTCATCCCCACTGTTAAAAACATGGTGGAGGAAGCATCATGGTTTGGGGCTGCTTTGTTGCCTCAGGGCCTGGATGGATTGTTGTCATTGATGGAAAAATGTATTCCAGAATTTATCAAGACATTTTGCAGGAAAATGTAAGACCATCTGTCTGTCTACTGAAGCTCTGCAGAGGGTGGGCGATGCAACAGGACAACGACCCAAAGCATACAAGTCATTCAACAAACGAATGGGTTTGGTTGAGGTTATTCCTGCCAAAGAGGGTCAACGAGTTATTAAGTAAAAAAACTTTTTACACCTTGCACTGTGAATGTTTTAATGTTATGTTTCAATAAAAATATATATACAAATGATATTTGTGAAGTATTATTTTAAGCAGACGGTGTTTTTCTATTGGTGTGACTTAGATGAAGATCAGAGCACATTTTATGACCAATTCATGCAAAACTCCACATATTCCAAAGGGTTCACATACTTTTTCTTGCAACTGTATACTGTCACATGCCAAAGTATTAGGAAAACCCCTTGGGAGGCACTCCTTTTGCTAAAACCGGATTGCACCAAATCTCAAGCTAAGGGTCTACCTTTCATTTTCACCGCAGCTAAACAAGTACTGGGAAAAGCTTGGAAGTCTCAATTACCCACCCGTTCCTTTAGCTATACTCATCCTCTATGCCTTCTTTCCCCGATTTATTTTCTTGTACCTTTTGTATAAGGTATCAGCCTCCCTTCACTGGGTTTGGAATTATGAATCAAGGTTTGGGATTCATTTGTTTTATGCCCCTTGAAGTTGATTGACTAGATGTGGAACTTATTCCATGTGAGATATCCCACTTTTGATCTATTCAATTTGATATATCCATGTGGGCATTGAGTAAATCTGTTCAAAATCTGATGTTTCTTTTAATTAGTACCACATAAACTTTTCATAAATTGCATGTTTCTTCCTGCTTTCTGGATCTCTGATGCCTCAGAGGACCCGCTTTCCTTCCAACCCTGGGCTATAGGTCCCCCATAGAGATTTTTGGACCATTGGTTACTGATTGAGAATTGATCTCCAGTTGAACCCATATCATCACATTAACACAAGAAAGCTAACGTCTGTCTATTAGGGGTTAAATGCAGTGTTAATGGTGTATGTTACTTGCTATTTTTTTGGTATTATGATGTATCACATATTTTCTTGTTCTAGAACAGTGGTGGGCAACTAAGTTAATATGGAGGGCCACAAGTGCGGCCCTCAGCATCACTAAAGGGCCGCACATAACATTTTGAATCTATACTGACTAGTATAAGCATTTTTTTTATGTGGAAATGACAACAGGCAGAGCTTATTTTTCATTTTTTAAATAACAAAATTTATTTTAAATTATACTTCAAGCATTGGGGAACACTGAAGTATGGTGATGCACATTTTGATTCAGAGGTTATGTGATGCAATATGAGTTCCTATGCCCTTTGCATGAACAATAAGGTTTTGGGGGCCGCAAGTGGAGGACTAAGGGGGGCCACCGAAGAATGCCCAAAGGGCCGCATGCGGCCCCGGGCCGCAGGTTGGGCACCTAGGTTCTAGACAGTTGTCATACATCCCTGACAAAGCCTTCACGGTGAAACATGTTGGATGGGATCCACTGTACAAGACCATTATACCAGGGCTGTGGAGTCGGTGGATAAATTCCCCGCCTCCGACTCCTCAGTTTCTGATTCTTCCGACTCCTCTGTATGTAATATGCTAATGTATTGTATCCATCCATTGAAGGAAAGGAAGGCGACATACACTAACCACAGAACTACTGGCTAGGAAACCAACACTGCACTGTAATGGCCAATTAAAGCAGAGAAAGGAAGTTAGGCAGAAGATGCTGCTGCTAGGCACCACGCTGTCATTGATCGGGGATCAATTGAACGGAAATCAATGTGCACCACATGGGCACATAGATTCCTGTTCAATGGGGACCCGTTCGGCCCAGCTTGCAGTGTGTAATTTACAACACGCCACAAGCTGGGGAGGAGCTGCCTGTCTCATACAGCTGCCTCACTCACACAGCTTCCGATTGAGGAGTGCTGGCTCCACCTCTTCACACTGATAGCCGATGGCTGTGGAGGAGGCAGGAGTCGCAGCTGTTTCAATACTTTCCATGAAGACTCATGTCTCAATGCAAAGTATTGGAGATTGAACAGGGTCTTTCCAACATGTTGGAACCCCGTTCAATCAAGTTCCTTCAAGCCGGCTCTATTGATCCCGCTTGAAGGAAGGCACACACAGGTAGGATTGTAATCAGATGAGAGTACATAAAGCACCGTGAGTGCGCAAGTTGATTGTACTCAAATCTTTTTACAGATCTACCTGTGTGTGCCAAGCTTTAGTGTTCTGATCTTCTGCTGAAGATAGGGCAGTGGAAGGCTCCAAGAAGAGGCAGGTTGAAGGGGCACTTCAAACATGATTCAGGATTTCCCTTGAACCCCAGAGTCATGTATAAAGTTAAAGCTAACAATCTAAGTATTTGTTGCCTCAGCTGAATTACAAATGTTTTACAGCTTCAGCCTTGAACTATTGGCGATCCATTCCCTTCACTTATACAAGCGTCTCTAGTCCGGCAACAAACATTTACTTCATTATCAGCGAGAGTTAAGGCTGCCATACACGCACCGTGCGGCAGCCGATTCTGCCGCCAACCGATGGGTATGTCGATTGGGGGTGGGGGTCGATTGGGGACATGGGCGACAGATCGATGTCGCCCCACAGCTCGGCCGGCCAGAGAACAGACATGTCACACACAAAAGGTGCCAGCAGATGTGGTCAGCTCTGGAGAGCAGAGTGATGACGTCATCACGCTGCAGTCTAGAGCTCATCTGAGCTGATCTGTCGCCCCCCACTCGGTACGTGTGTGGGGGCCTTTAGGCTAGGTTCACAGTGGGTGCTGTAATGTTATGCGCTGCATGCATTTATTCTTATAGCAGAGAAGTCGTTCATTATAACGATTTGTTAATTGTGCCATTTGAAGTAAATTTTTTTAAATTCCCATTTAAATTTAGTTGGAGTCGTTAATTTTTTGCCGACTCCGACTCCAGGTACCCAAAAATGTCTCCCACTCCTCGACTCCGTCACTGTGATGTATAATATGTTTATGTAACTATCAATCTTTATATATCCTTGTTTTAAATTGTTTTTGTTATGTCTTAATAAATTTTTTTAATACAAACATACACTGGTGTATGGTGAACATTTTATGTGCCTTAAAAACCCACTCCATCCTGACTCCACACAAGACTTACCTAAATTGAATTTGGGTCTTGCCCCTGGGGTCTTTTCTAAAAAAATTTACCCACCCTTGTCCAAGTAACATCTAAAAGGTCCAGGTACTTTATTAAGAATCCATTAAGATTATCTGTAAAGAGGATGGCAGCCAAACTGAATTATAAAATGCACAAATTTGATGAGATCAAATTCCTTTGGAAGAACACTACTTACCCAGCTAACAGCTAATTGTATTGGAGCATTTGGTTTCGGGTCTCTCTTTTTCTTCCTTCTCTCCTTTTCTCATCCTCTCACCTTGTTTCTTTACCTATTCCTACTATCTTTATCTTTGGGCGTTTCCCCTGTCCTTTCTTGTTCCTTTTCCTAATTTTATTATATTGTCTTTTGTTGCAAACAACAGTTATTTATGTCCACTGAATAAGTTTGGGAGCTCATATTGTTGAGGTTTATAATACAATGGTAACTCTCGGCGGGAGGTTCCCACAGTAGTAACAAAAATTGTTGGGGTTCCCCATGTTTGTATTTATCTGTGTGTATTGAGTAGAGAAGGCCTAATTTTCAACTAGTTGATTTTGTGTACTAATCGCAAAGCCTCTGAAAATAGTATTATCACCAAAATTGCTGGAGATGTAGAGTAGGGTTGTGGGAACATTTGAAAAACGAAGTTTTGCTCTAGCACATGTAGTTTTTGCATAAATTCAGTTCAAAATCAAAGTTGAGATTCCGATTAGCTAAATTTTTAATTGATCTTGAACTTAATTTGTGCAAAAACTATTTGTGTAAGAGCAATGCTATTTTTGTGGTATACCCCCAACCCTTTTCTACATCCCTAGCAAGTTTGGTGATGATACCATGTTCAGGGGCTTTGCAATTAACTTAAAATCATCGAAATGGTCGAATTTTTGCAAAAAAATTCCACCATCTCTAGTATTGAGTAGTGATGAGCTTTGCAATTAGGCAAAATGCGATTTTGCGATATTTCGTGAATAATCCTACTTGTATTCTATTCGATATTCACAATTTAGAATGTTCATGAATATATAATCACGAATTAGGAATTTTCGCAAAGCATTCACATTGCCATTGCTTTCAAAATTTATGGTAACATGCTATATTTATTTTCTCAGTGCGAATATATATACACAATGCATGGCCGTAATTCTTCCTGGTGCATAATATTGCGAATATTTGAAATTGCGAATATCCACCGCCATATTCGCGAAATTTTAGAATTCTTGAATAGTCGATATTCGTCAAATATTTTTGCAATTGGAATATCTGTGTTCAACACTAGTATTGAGTGAAGTAGACTCATTACTGTATGCTGTAAGTTGGTCTACCTTTTGGCTTGTTTTCCTAAAAAGAGGGACTCTTCCCTTTATTGTACGGATACAATCGCTTTTTTTTTTAATTTTTATAACGAAATTACATAATAACAATTATTGAAACAGAAACGTCAGCCTAAAGTGCTCTTTGAAGGAGGATAGCAAAGAAAGGGACTTCATGTAAAGACAGTGAGACACTTTGGAGTAGCAGCCTTATTTAATGTAATGATTTAATAATAAAGTTTTTAAAGAACTTCTTCAAAGGTGCTAAGGAAATTGGGTAGACACTTTCTGGTAGATGTAGATATCTGGCATCCTCTTCCTAGTTGGAGAAAGATACTGTGAACCAGGCTCTCTGTTCCCCGGAAAAGACTTACCTTGGGTCCGAACCCCTCTTCCCGACATACCTCTGGAGGTACCCCTGGCTCTGGAACGATCCTTCCTTCTCCTCGAGGTCCATAGGATCAACTGGGGTCCATACTACTGACATAGTAGGTGGTTTCAACCTGTACTTGATGATAAATGCTATATATCCACTGTTTGTATATACATTAATATACCCATATCGTAACTGCCAATTCTCCTTCCGATGTTACAGTTAGAAACTATCTTTGTACAAGTCTCCTGATGAAGCGACGTCCGGTTGCGAAACGCGTCGAGAGCTACGAATAGTAATATCAGCCCTGATTTGGGGCTCCATCTTTATACTTTCTTATTGTTATCATCTTTGTTACCTTGTTAAAAATAAATACTTTTTATTTACTCTGTGCCGTTAAAAGTCCCTTAATTGGGTCATATGCTGTTTGTTCAGCACTGACCCTGGGTGCATAATCTGAGATCTGGGTCTATTTGGCCTTCAGTTTTTGTTATTAAGATACTGTGAACATTCTTAAGAGAATGAATTTGTCTGACCATGATGCAGGTATGCACCATCTTCTGGTAGTGCTAGAACTGTGCAAAAGAAACATGAAACATGAAAAGCACAGCAGGTGCCACCTTAAGCTTTCAGCGAAGAGTAAAGAGGCTGAGCATGGGCTATAACTCGGGATTAAGACTCTGTGATGACATGCATGAAGACTTTTAAATGTCTGTGGCAGCAGCTAATCACTGGAAATGAACATCCAGGACCTAAAACTTTCTTTGTTTTCTATGACAATGGTCTCAGCTACAACTCTGCCAGTACATCCTGTTCAGAGGAATCGTGTCATTAGATTGTCACCAGCTGGCAGATCACACTGGTTGAAACATTTGGGAATCTATAATTTCAGAAGTCAATATTATCAGCAAGGGAATTGGATACACTTCTCCATGGTAAATGATGTGTTCAGATTATCAACATGACGTTCGTATTGCATCAATATGGTGTGCTAGCAGGTGATGACTTCAGCACGTACATAAATGTGTACATTAGTGTGTGTTGAGTTATTTGGAGTGTACACAGTTATACAAACTGTACACTGACTACTTTCCATGATATCAAAGTGTCATATTATGATCAGGCCTGTCCTGAATGAAACCTGTCCTGTTACACTACAGTTACACCGCTGTATGGCTTCTTATAATCTAGGCCCTCTTTATGTAGTGCAGAAAGCATTTTTTTGACATCCTCAGAGAGTTCTATGCCACGAGGTGCCATGCTGAACCTCCTATGAGATCAATAACACACAATTAGTGATGGCTGAACATCAGCTGTGGATGTTCGCGAACGGGCGAATCGAACTTCTGCAAATACCCGCCATTCGCATGTTTGCGCCAAACCTCCAATGACTTTAATGGAGGGCGAACTTCTCAAACCTTCAGGTCATATTTGTAGCCACAATACCAATAAGAAAAGTGTTAAGCTAGCCATACACGTGTCGGATTCCATGGCCAATTGATCACTCACCCAATTGATTCCGGCGATCTCAGCGGGAATGGGAGCTGCAATCAATCAGCCACTTAAGAGGAGCCGATCGCTGCATACCACCTTGTCCGAGTGATCGCGGGCTCAGAATTGGATCCGACAGAGAACCAACATGTTGGTTCTCTGTCGGATCCAATTCTGAGCCCCCGATCAATTGGATGCGATCACTCGGACAAGGTGGTATGCAGCGATCGGATCCTCTTAAGTGGCTGATTGATTGCAGCTCCCATTCCCGCTGAGATCGCCGGAATCAATTGGGTGAGTGATCAATTGGCCATGGAATCCGACACGTGTATGGCTAGCTTTAAAATGGTGCAATCACCGGGACAGTGTCATGCCAGAGGGGGGCCAATGGCTAAACCTCCTCCATAAAATACAGATTTTTCATGCCTAATGGCCGGAAATCACATCTAGATTACAGATTTTGCCTGGAGTGCCAGAAAGTTAGCTGGAGTGGGCTGCCGGCCTGACAGTACCTTCTGCAGCACATCACATTTAGTCAGATCTCTCTGCAATGTCCTGCTTTAGTTTGTGATGGTGAACTACAACTGCTAGCACACCTCAGTTTAGGATTATAACACATCGCACAGGTGCCATGATACAGCATACCCCACCCCCAGAGAAGGACTTTTGTGGCTTAGTAATGATGAACTACATGTAACAGAACACCTTAGCTATAGCTACAGATCACTGAATGGAGTATAATAGCAAAGTAACAAAGCTATTCCTCAATCAACAGCAGCTCTCCCTATCTATCTAGTACTGGATTGTTCCCCAACCTATTCGATTGTAAGCCCGTCTGGGCAGGGTCCTCTACTCCTATGTCATACCTGTACCTGTGTGTTATTGTGTGTTTGTATCTCCACTCTAATGTATTGTACAGAACTGCGTAATATGTTAGCGCTATATAAATAAATGATAATAATAAAATAAAAAATAATAATACTGGAGACACATAATAAATGTAAAATGGCCGCCGGGCTGCTTCTTTTTTAGGGGGGTGGGGGGTGTCCTCCGAGATGGAAAAAGTGTTTTTGCCTGTACTGGTGAAGGGTCAAGCTTTGTCTCCATGTTAAGGTGTAGGGGGCGGGTTGAACACCCATATTGTTCGCTGACCTTGCGAACTGCGAACATGCTATGTTCACTGCGAACTGTTCGGTCATCACTACACACAATTTAACACAACTGCTCTGCATTTACACCTAAGACATTTAACACAAATGAATCCCATGACACTGGGAAGGGAAATGGGCACAATTTCAGCATATACTAAGTGGTGTTCTCACTTTTGGAGCCAGAGTTTATACAATAATGGCTGTGTGTTGATTTTGAAGGAACAAGTTTACCCTGTTCTACAAACTCTAAACCAGTGGTGGCCAACTGAGTTGATATGGAGGGCCACAGCATCACTAAAGGGCAGCACATAACATTTTCAACCTATACTGACTTGTATAAGAATTTGTAATGCATAAATGACACCATGCATATCTAGAAGACATTTTGAAATAACAAAACTTGTTTTAAATTATACTTCAAACATAAGGTAACATTGTAGTATGGTAATGCACATAATTAAAGGTTTATGTGCCTCATAGATATCATTAAAGCCACTAATGATATCTATGGGGCACATAACCTTTG
>CM070036.1:130153636-130164800 GCA_036250615.1 Ptychadena robeensis | reverse complement strand
CCCACCCAGTCTGCTGATCCCCCACTAGAGGAGAAGAGGAGAGGCGAGGGACTTGCTCAGGTGCCATCTGGGTTTCTGATTGGCCTTTACGTACGCCTATCACATAAGTTTATAGCCTCTCCTACTCTTCCCACTCTAAGAAGTTCCTAGACGAGAACCTGTCATCAGGGGATGGGCAGACAGGTGAGTTCCCATGCAGTATGCATAAACAGTTAGGTTGATGGAGGGGGGACACCAAAGAATGCCCAAAGGGTCGCAGGTTGGGCACCTGGGCTCTACACCGGCTACTTTACGTTGTAGCATAAACCTGTTATTTATTACACTAGAATGGAAGTTCATTTCTCATGTTTACAACATTTATTGTAAAGTATTCATACAGCATTCAGAACCTTTCCCTAAGCACCTACTTTCTTCATATTGTGTGTATATATAAATATAGTTTTGTGATTTGTCTGTCTATCCTGGTTTAAAAAAACCCTGCAATTAGTCATTTGCCTAGACACAACTATACCTTTTATAACAACAGATTAATGAAAGAAAAAAAAAAGATGTATAGTATAGTAACCACATCTGAAGAATGTTGCTGAGTACTTGTAATGAATCCTCTTTACTGAGTAGAAGGCACTTTGGAAATATCCAGTTATCTATCTTTATAACAGTAACTGGAGCCGGATGCAATTTTATCTCGATGCGGCTAAATTCGTGCCTTATGTCTCGTTTTAGAGACAGGAATATTTTTTTCATTTTTTTGCCGTAGTCACCAGAGTGTAAATTATTAGAGCCTTTAGAGCACTTGTTGGGAATTATAACCTGGCCTTCAGCCGTGTGCTTTGCAGTGCCCCAGAAGAGTGCAGCAATTGCTCAATAATGCACATCCTGAAGACTCTAATTGCTTCGTTCACAAATTCCCTGCAGCTCTGTGAGCTCTACATTAGCACCAATAGCTGAATTTTAGCAGAAATTCATTGCCCCTCTCAATCCTAGCTCCAGCATAAAAATATCTTTTCCACATACACCCAGACATCACCAGGGAATATGAATGAAGAAACACCTATTGAATAATTTGGAATGGGATGTTTTCTTGAAAACCTAAAGCTACATCCTTAAAATTGTATTTTGACTGATATGAGGAAAGCTAGCCATACACAGTCGGATTCCATGGCCGATCGATCACCTATCCGATCGATTCCGGCGATGTCAGCGGGAATCGGAGGTCCGATCGATCGGCCAATTAAGTGTGTCCGATCGCTACATACCACCTTGTCCCACGGATTCCTGGACGATTCCGCGTCCGATCGCTTACTTCCCAAATGGCAACTCCCCCTGATGTGTGCTGAATCGGATCAGAAAGACCAACATGTTGGTTCTCTGTCCGATCCGATTCTGGGCCCCCGAACGATCGGACGTGATCGGACGGACAAGGTGGGCTTCACCCGATTCCGGGACGATCGATTGGCGTGCACGCGCCTGGAATCGATCGTCCCGGAATCCGTTGGGAAATGGACCCGTGTATGGGGACCTGAACACTTTTCTTTTCTTTTACACCGAAACTTGAATTTGTTAAGTGTATTACAATATTCAAGTACAAACATATACTGTATATGATATGGAACTCCTGAAGACTAACTGTACCTTCTAATCTCAGCCTCAGGCATCGGTTACTTCACTCCTGAGACTTGTTAAGGTGATGGCGAACCTCACAGAGGGTGGGGTGGGTCAGACAAAAGAAGGGCAAGACAAAAAAGGAGCTTACAGGAGTCTATTCTATTTGCTGTATTATTTCCTTTTTTTATGAATGAAGAAATCAAATGACTGTAATCCGCCTGGCGTGTATGATATCATAATGGCTATGTTATCTCCTTATACTGATCCGCAAATTCTGCTAAGGAATGGACAAATGGTGGCTCCATCCCTGTTTTATCTGCCTCGCGGTAGAACAAAGACATCGATATTGATGTATAAAATTGGTGAAATTTGCCCAGAACAACAAATATCAAATGACATTTGTGAACATCTGTGTGAGTGCCATTAAGAAAACCCTTGAATTTGTTCAGTTGTCTGAAAAACTGGTGGGTTTATGAATGACATAGTGGTTGTCAGTCTTTAAGAGGCCCTCAGGGGTTTTAAAGGCATATTAAAATATGTAGTCATATAATAATATATAATAATATACAGTTTACTCATTATGTCCTTTAGCTTGAAGCCAAGATGTTCAGCAAAAAATAAAGTAAAGGGGTTGAGACAAACCCCTGAAGACTGAGTTAACTCTATTAAACAGGTTAGACCCCAGGTGCCCAACCTGTGGCCCAGGGGCCGCATGCGGCCCTTTGGGTGTTGTTTGGCGGCCCCCAAAACCTGTTAATGCATATGGCATAGGAACTCACCTGTTCACCGATCCTCCACCGACAAGTCTTAACCTAGGAACTTATTAGAGCGGTAAGAGGAGGAGAGGGACTCGCTAAGCCTCCAGCTTATTAGCATACCTAGAGGCACATAACCTTTGTTGATGTATATGGGGCATGCCATACATCACCATGTGTAGTGGTCCCACGCTGATTCCTAATCAACGTTGGTGGTCCTACATGTTATGTGCGGCCCTTTAGTGATGCAGAGGGCCGCACTTGTGGCCCTCCATATCACCTCAGTTGCCCACCACTGGGTTAGGCTATAGGCATGGCCTATCCAAAAGCAGACTCAAGAAAAGCAGGCCTTCCCAAACACAAGAGATTACAATATTTTTCAGACCATTAGATGTTCCCTATACAGCACCCTTTACAGCAAGCGTCAGTTGACCGAACAAAACTTTGCGTTTTTCCTGCTCTGCTGGCCAGAGCTCAGTGCTCTGACTGGCAGAAAGGGAGCTAAGGAGCCAGGAAAGCTGCCTCTTCCCGCCTCCAGCCCTGACAGCATAGCTTCTACGTGTGAGCCGGGTGCTTGAGCCCAACTCACATACAGTGCAGAGAGAAAAGCCAGCACAGAGCTGTAGGAAAGATCAGGCAGAATTAACTTTCCTATGCGGCCAGGTGGGAGATCCGCCTGTGGGCAGCTCTTTCATATGAGTCTGCTACTGCATTGTTTATATAAATGAGGCTCTAATTACATACACAATGCAGTATAATCTGCCTGTAAGTGGATCTTTCATTTGATAGCTCCTCATTCCTCCCCAGCTAGGTCCCCAGACCTGTTTAGCTTTCTTTTCCGGCCATTTGTCACCTTTTTAAAAAGATGCTCCACTCCAATTTTTCTCTGCAATGAGTGCACATAATGCCTAGAGGTGTCCAAACGTTGCCTTGGGGACCATGCAGTGTTGTGATCATGTGATGACACTATGGGCACTTCCTCATGGTGACAACATGCAGCCTCTAGAAATTATCTCGCCTCTTTGCATTCAATAAACATTTTTTACAGGAAATTTAAAAAGTCTCTGCTACATGTCAGCTATCACACATCACAGCCATCATTAGTGATGCAAGCATGGAATTGGCACACCTATGGCAGGTTGGCCATTACAGATTCTTGATCTGGCCCTTTATCAAATTTAAGAAGTCAATGTGGCACACGAGTCAATAGTAGAGTGTTGTACCGTGTTAGCCATCGATAAATATAGAGAGTTTGGAGTTCAAGTGATACCGTTTATTGGCTAACCGAAGTCATTAGAGAAGCAAGCTTTCGGGATATTGCAGATCCCTTCTTCAGGCTAATGGCACACAAGTCAAAACGCTTGCCCACCCCTGAGTTAGATGTATGTGCAGGTATAGTCCAACTCCACACAGGCATCTATAAATGGGTTTATAAGCACATATGCTGTGGTTTGCTGAGTGAGCACACATATTTACTTCTCTAAAGCTGGCCATACACCTGCAGGATTCTCTGTCAGATTTCCTTCAGATCAGATCAGATCTATCAACAACCATGTAGTATAGTGACCTCCCTGATACAATACATAGTGATTGGAAGGTGTAGAAAGGTCCTCATATTACATGGTTGTTGGTAGATCTGATCTGATCTGAAGGAAATCTGACAGAGAATCCTGCAGGTGTATGGCCAGCTTAACAGGAAGCCCAGTGTCCACTGCGACCCATGTAAAATTTACTCCACTTGATATTATGTGATTTAACAGAAAACTAACTTTATTGAAAGCCAAACTCCAAGTTAAGCAAACATCTTCTGCTGCAGTTGGGCTACATTGACTCTTCAACATTTAAATGATCCTTTATCTTCTACGGTTATGCACTGTATATAAAACTCCTATTTCCTCTTACCTTTTTCCTATGGTGCCAATGCTTTCATCTCTAAAAACACCAGACAGTGAACTGGACCTTGGTATCCTCAAATTCAATAAAAGATATTGGCCATGTATTGTGTGGGATCAAGATAGGACTATAGTGTATAAATTGTATAGAGAAGAAGGCTGTTGGGTGAGATAGGAATAATGGCAACTGAAGATTACCTTTTTTTTTTATTAAATATAACAAACAAACAGTACATATATTTTTTTACAGAAAAAAAAGTAACTTTGTGCTTATTTTTTCTGGCATAAGAGCATCCAGAACTATGATGGTCCACTTGAGTACGCCATGGTCAGTAAATTGCCATGGGTACTCCCTGCCTCCCCCGGTCCCCCCTGTGGATCCCTGGTACCCAGCGTAACATACAGGAAGTGATGTCCCCGACGTCACTTCCGGCATTTAGATCGTGGCTCTTTCGCGTTCCAAATGCAGGAAGCAACGTCATTGGTGTCACTTCTGGTATCAGGAGGCCTCCCTTCCATTTAGTTGTGGGTGGATTTAGGAGGGAGAGGGTGTTACCCTCCCTGGCAACCCCCCCCCCCCCCGTACATTACAAAAATCTGGGAAAAATTCAGGATTTTGTGAAATCTGGATCTGGCCGGGAAAGCCACATAAAAACTTTCTCGGCCAAAACGTTCGTTAGCCTTACGTTTGAGATAATAAAGTTAAAACTGGGAACAATGCTCATGTCGAGGGAGACCTAGGAATAGCAAAACATTTGGGCTCTATTTCTATGCTGTCCTATACCATTTTTAGTAAATTTTTTAATGCACCATAATTACATCCATTGAAGGCACAGAAAAAATGCATTGAAAACATATGGTGTTGAACACTGTGGCAAAAGTGACTTTTATGAAATTAAGGCTTTATGTCTTTTCTGTCATATATTTTTTGGACCAGGGTATTGTTGTGGCCATAGCCCATCAATATAGTTCCAAATAATGAACAAATGTACAACAGATGTACAACATTGGCCTAAATCAGGGGTCTGCAAGGCAAGGCTCGTCTGCCTCCTTGCTCTGGTTCCCTTCAGCCTTGACAAAAGTAAAGAGAGCGGCAGTTATTTAATAATGTAATGGTTATTGTAAATCGCTTCATTGTTTTATGTTTCACAGTTATCTTGGAGTTTGAGGTGATAATATTGAATCTCAAAATTTTTTTGTCAATTAAAACATTAGTGTGAACAATGAAACATGATCTGATGTTGCTAGAAAGTGCAATTCAATATACCGTATCTAAATGGAAAATTATGCTCTAAGGCTTTGTCCCCACTTTAGCGATCTCCCGCGATTCTAATTGCGGGGCAGTAATTATTATTATGATTGGGGCCATAGAGAATGAATGGGGACAAGCTCAAAAAACGCATCTCATTGAAATTTTTTAAACGTGTCCATTCATGTCTATGGATGAGCCATAGCGGGCCGCACCCGATTGTGGTTGTTGGGAAGAGCACATAAAATGCATGAGCGCGAACACTGCGCTGTGATTAAAATCGTGGGTGATCGCGGACAAATTGGGGGCAAGCTCTAAAGGCCCCCATACACGTGTCGGATTCCCACCGGATCCCGGCACGATCGATTCCAGGCACATGCACGCAAAACGATCGTGTCGCATGCAGCCCACCTTGTCCAATCGATCAGGTCCGATTGTTCAGGGGCCCAGAATCGGATCCGACAGAGAACCAACATGTTGGTCTTTCTGATCTGATTCTGCCCAGATCAGGGGGAGTTGCCATTTGTGAGGTTGACAATCGGACACAGAATCGTCCCGGAATCCGTTGGATTAAGGTGGTATGCAGCGATGGATACTCTTAATTGGCCGATTGATCACACCTGCGATTCCCGGCAGAATCGCCGGAATCGATCGGATGGGTGATCGACTGGCCATTGGATCCGACACGTGTATGGCTAGCTTAAGGGATAAATAATCCACTACTTTGTCAAGCATAGAGATGTACTAAACGTAAATAAGTCTAAAATTATGCCTAGTATGTGTTAAGCTGGGCATAGAAGCCTCGATTTTCCGTCCGATTTCTGTGAGATAGATCACCGGAATCAATCGCTGATTGATAACAAATCAATGCATGTACAAAGTGATCAATTGATCGATTTGGCCCTAAATCGCACATAAAATTTAGTTGATGGTTTGGGAATCGCAGAACGTTAATGGAGACATGCGATCGTTCCTATCGATCGACCTGTTGGCGTCCAACCCACATGACATAATTTCCAATTAGAACAACTGCGAGCTGGATATCGCACGATACGTAATCCATCGAAAGGAAGGAATCGACCAGAAATTGAAGACGTCATATGGTGCAGTGTGCGATCGATTTTGTAAATGGAATTGATTCCGGAATCGCATGCATGATTCTTTAAAAGATCGATCGCTGTGAAATCTAAACGTCTATGCCCAGCTTTAGTGTGTACATGTACAATATGGAGGGAAGCACTTTTTTGGTGTAATTCCTCTAGGTGTCTCTGTTTGTTTAGCAGCAGAATACCTGAAATCTGGCTAGTATGTTATAGGTAATATAAATTATTAACATTCTTCACTTCTGAAAAAAGAGATCTCATCAGCAGACTACTTAACTGAATAATTATGTGAGTAACTAGAATTCATTAACGTTACACAGCTGTAATTGTAATGTTTCAGCAAGTAATGTAGAGTTGTTACTCACCTGAGTGACCACTGATTTAATAAAATATTAAGCAATTTTGAGTCATTAACTAATCCGATTGCTGATTCTGATCATGCTGTCAGCAACATAAAGCTGCTATATCAACAGAGCAACCCTTCATTAATTGAAGTAGACTCATTAAAATGGAAATTCATAAAAAAAAATCTAAAACTCTCACTAGTTCAGTTATGTATTCATTTAAAAAAGCTAAATATATGTAGCTTTAAAATAACTTAATAGAAGTTTAAGAGATCTTTCGTAATACAATAATCAATCAACGCCAGATTCCACTGTGTCATCCAAGCAGGGATTATTGGGCTTGTGGTTTTGGGATATTGATTTGCTTAAATTCAGAATTAGAGTCGTTATAATTTGCCACCTTTCAGACAAAATGGAGCAAATACACATATGCAAACATCATTACAATGTTTGGTGACTAATAGTATAGCCACTGATACTGTAAAAGGGTCACAGCTATGGAATGAAGTTTGTTGTAAATGAAAATGTAATATATATTGGAAATACAGGTTGATGGAAATGTCTGTGAATCTTAATGTATCCACTAGGTGGTGCTAACACTTACAGGTATACATTAACAATGAAAACAGCGCATGCTCATGCGCATACTATAATTAGTTGACACAATGAGGTTCGTGTACTGAATAAGTACTGAAGATTGTAAGCCCGATCAGCAGGGTCCTCTAATCCTGTGTCATAACCTGTACCTGTGTGTTATCTTGTGTTGCATCTCAACTCTAATTTATTGTACAGCCCTGTGTAATATGTTGGCGCTATATAATGATAATAATATGAAAAAAAGTCTCAGCTGTTCACCTTGTATTGTTAATTATAACTCTGCAAGATACAGTTCACTTTGCTTAGCAAATAATACAAAGCCATGCTGACCACAGCTATTTAATCACGTTCAAGCAAAAATCTAAATACCATCTTTTTGTATTCCCTTGCATTGGAATGAGTGTTCTTTGCAAACCAAATTAGATATATGTGCCAAAGTACTTTTCTACCTGAGGCCACCTACCCACTCCAAATTTGAGGCCAACCATGCTGGATTTATAAAATAAGTACACAGTAGATGTAAGAGAACAACATAAGTAACTTGAAAACCCAGTCAGTTTCAATCTACTTTGAACCAATGGCTCCAATACTTTTTTCATTGTGGCAAAAGACAAAAGCCATTATTTATGGGTGTTCTGGGTTAAGTGACGTCTAAATACATAATGCTGTTATCACATATACAATATAGATGTTGAATAATTTTATCTGACAGCTGCATGTCACACATGTTTACCCTTACTGTGGGAATAATAAACTGTCTGGCAAAAAAAAAATCACCACCAAAAAATTGTTCACACACTCTAATATTTTGTTGGACCACCTTTAGCTTTAATTACGGCACACAAAGGCTCCTGCAATGTCAGAAATGTTATTTCCATCCAATTTTTCACCATGCTCTTTTATTGATGACGGTGGAGTCTGACCGCTGCACAAATCCTTCTCCAGCACATCCCACAGATTCTCAATGGGGTTAAGGTCTGGACTCTGTGGTGGCCAATCCATGTGTGACAATGATGTCTCATGCTCCCTAAACCACTCTTTCATAATTTGAGGCAGATGAAACCTGGTATTGTCATCTTGGAATATGCCCGTGCCATCAGGGAAGAAAAAATCCATTGATGGAATAACCTGCTCATTCAGTATATTCAGGTAGTCTCCTGACCTCATGCTTGGAGCACATACTGTTGCTGTACCTATTTGCTTAGTTAAATCCAGGTGGCGACTTATGTATGTAGTGGCAGTGTATGTATGTAGACTATAGCAGCAGATACTGCGAAGCTAATACCCAATTTTAAAGAACTTGTAACTACATTGCTGACTGGAAAATCTGTGGATACATTAGGGGAATAGGAATTAGCTACAGTTCTATAAATAGAAAGAGAGAGCCATTGATAAAAAAAAAAAAGCAGCACACAGAAACCTCAACAACAGACTACAAGAAGGAAAACATTTCATTCAAAGAATAATGTTAGAATAAGAGGTCAAGCTCTATGGCTGTAGGGTGACAGGTGGGTATATTTAGGGTCAAAGTGATATATAAAAAAACACAGAATAATAATCTGCCTGCCGGAACATTGGGACTTTGGTGGAAGACACCAAAGCCAACTCATACCATGAAAGATGAATATAGAGGTTTTCTAAAGATTCATATACTATAGGGCATATGAGAAAATATTATTTTCAGGTCATGTGCACTCTACAACTTGAATAGCTGGTGAAATACACTTTCACTAGAATACAGCATCTGTCTGATTCAATAATGGCAAAATCAATGTGAATCACAATTCAGCTATTCCTGATCTGAACTGAACTTTTATAGGCTGCTCTATTGGGTAGCCATGGTTGAGTTTATTTAGTTTACTTTTTAGTACTAGTTTTTTTTAAGGGAAACCTAAGTAGAAATACGTGTTTTATTACAAGAGAACTCAGGAAACTAAAACCGCAAACCTATCTTTGTTCACAGCCTCTTCAATAACCACATTGGGCACAGGTTGATAAAAAAAAAGTATGAATGTATATATATATATATATATATATATATATATATATATATATATATATATATAATGTTTGGGGGTTTATTAAATAAGACCACATATATAAGAAATGATTAAACTAATTGTATGTGAGAAATAAGCAAATAATTGTATGTGAGAAAAAAGCCTACCATTTGTAGGTATTGTATGCTACACATTATATATCCAACTGTTAAAAATAAGGACAATACATTTTTTCAATGGGCTGCCTAACCAACCTTTCAAGATTGAATAGCTCACCTTTTTCAAGGTTAAGCCTTATCTGTGATAAAGTGTGACCCAAACAGTATGGACCCAGTACACCAATGTGGAGCTCTGTTTAGGACAGCATGGTAAGTGGGTCTACACAGAAGGGATTGCCTTTTTGTCACATATATAGCAATAACACAATTTAAAAAAGGTAGTAGAGAGGTAAAGTAATGGATGGCTAGTGAAGGCTACACATATAGATATTTATTAACTACTCCAACATAAGGAGGATGCCATTCATATCAAATACCGTACTAATCTGGTCCTCCAAATTTTTTTCTCACTCTCCCTTTATCCCTTTGGATAGTCTATTGAAGAATTGTTAAGGTGGGTTTAAGGTGGGTTTTGTTGATTTTTTCGTTCGATCAACAAAAAATGAAAGTTTTTTTGGTTGATTGAACAAAAATCTATAATGGGCAATTTGTTCAATGGATAAATTTTATTCGACCTCGAAAAAATAATAGTTTGAAAGGTTATCGAACATGTTGGTTAATTTTTATCTGTCGTAATTTCGAATGTATTTTCATTTGATATCAGCGATGGATGAACAAAACATCTAATGTTACATTCGATAAATGAAAGAACGATGTTCCACAACGACATCGAACAAAGAATCGAATTGGCAGATGATTGAAGAGAAAATCTACACGTGTGAACCCACCTTAAGTGGTAGAATCACCAGGACAAAAAGAAAACAAATGCAGCTTGTACATCTAAGGGCTAGATGAACTACAATATATGATATTTCTGTTTAGATATGTGCAGTAGTAACTGCAGTTATAACTTATAAACTAGTAAATGATTAATGTTAGCCAGCAGACAATACACAATGCTATATCAAAATGTCTAATCGATTTATGTAATCTACTACAACAAAATGCAGCAAGGTCTTGTGATGCTTCTGGTGGCACTAAAGGCTCTTTAACAACAGTGCTGTGCGGTGTTCTGCTGAGATCTGAAGAGGGGGTTACTTCAGCCTAGGCAATACTAACATTGGTTTTCACTGGCTTAAAATTACGCTGTCCAGAACACATTGTTCTCTTTTGTCTTTGGATATATTTAAAAATGGATTTGCTTAATGATAATAATGTTATCCAATTGTGCCAATAAGGTAACAACATTTTTCTGTATAGTTTGCAATTTTTTTATATACATGGGGCAACTATATATGCTAGGGCTTTTCTTTCATTGAAAACCCCTAGAAAATAGTATTGTCACTAAAATTGCTGGTGTGCTGGTGGGTGATTCATGGGAACTTGTAAAGGCCCTTATGCTAGCCATACACAGCCCGATAAATAGCCCGATCAACAAAGCCCGATCGAAGTTTGCCGATA
>CM070036.1:130102654-130138936 GCA_036250615.1 Ptychadena robeensis | reverse complement strand
CCCCCCCATGCATTTGCATCTGTTTTTTTTTACCACCTTATGTCACCCTATGCGATTCTTCTGACCAATAGCTTGCTTTATGGGCAAAGTTTCTTGGAAAACATAAAATCATCCTTACAAATACAATATATGTATAAAGCAAAACACTTTACATTTACATTATAGCTTTTGAAAAGAAGACACAACATTTGACATGTGTGGACCAGAAAAACTGGAAAATAAAACCATTGATATATAAATATGTTATTTGACTTGACAGCCTGTGTGGGTGATTTTTAGAGACTGACATTTTGGCTTGTAAAATGACCAACAGTGCAAGAGATACAAGAGATCTATTTTTGTCACTGTAGCCAGAAAGAGAAAAGACATGGTATGTGGAAAATGTTTTTTAGTGTGTGTTGGAACATTAGAAAGAAAACACATAATATGTCAGGGATTTTCCAGCCAGCCCAGCAGTAAAGTTAACCCATTCTATGCCTGAGAACATGAATGTAAACGTCTGAATAAACGAGACACTGATGTACACTGACTGCCAGAAAAAAAGTTTGCTACTATATCTTTACATTATACGGTGCAAATATGGAATACAATGCTGTATAGTTTTAAATCTTAAAGAAACTGTCCACACCTAAGAATTTGGAATACTGCAGTCACTATGCAGCTGGCAAATTGCCATAAACTGTCAAGTTTTCCCTTATGTAATAAGAGCAAAACTTGCAGAAAGTGATGTTACAGTGTCACTTCCGAAACACATCGGTAAGTTAAATGTCCCCTACCTCTTATTTGCTGGTAGGCTAACTTAGGAGGGAGAGAGTGTTAAGGTCCCAAAACACGTAACGAGTAGGGACCGACAGATGAGCTGTGGAGAGCAATGTGATATCGGCGGGCACCCATTGTGGGGTGCCAGTCCCCATTGAAACTAAAGGCAATGGCCAGTGATTTACGGACATGTCCGTGTTCTGGCCAACCTGTCGCCCCATGTGGGCACCTGCAATCCGCAGCCAATTATGCCGCCGTCAGACATCCGCGGTCTGACGGCACATAGACCATGGCTTGTTACGTGTTTGGGGACCCTTACTCTCCCTCCTTACTTACCACCCCGCACAGTGGGAACTTAGTAGGCATAGTAACGCCCTCCCTCCCTAAGTTAGCCGATTTCAAAATCCGGGAAATATCCGGCATTGAGATTGAAATTTGGCTGGGAAACACACATAACAAGTGTGACTATATTGCTGATGTCTACTGTAGTTAATTACTGAATTCAATGTTGATATAATTTACTGTTTCCTGAAGGAAATTACAGTTTAATTTGATGTCTTTACCATAATCATACATCACAAACAGTTATATTTTGGTTCATCTTCATAATCTTTCTTATTTGTCAAAGTTGTATATATATATTTTGGTTCTCGCATTCACTCCACAATACAGATAAGATATTGATGTATTTAGCGCTGTGAGGAAATGTATGTCCCGACCTCTTTATAACCAGTTATCACATCCATAAACCACATCCATTGCCAGACATAATTGTCACAATAAATTGGTTAGAGGAAAGGGAATGGGTCATTGTATATCACTGCCTTTGAATCTGCACTGTATATGAAAAGCCTGCTTGAAAACATGGAGGTTATCTGGGGCCACATGACAATATTTTCTTAACAGTTCTTAAAAAGATGACAGCTGAGATTCTCTCCTGACCTCAGAGTAGGCTCAGTGTTGTCTATTTAAATAAATAGATAAATCACATCCACAGTCATGTTGTATAAATATCAGTGTATTAGGATATTTAATTGGTTGGGATAATCTTCTATTTTGAGCTATTTGTCTGTGAATTTATATTATGAGATTTGCATTTTAGTAATGTTAATAACAGATTTGGATCCACTGATACCACATTTCGTCTTATTGACTTTGAAAATTGAAAGAGATGTTCAGAAAAAGTCATATCATGCACAGCACGTAAAATGATTTAATAGAAAACAGATAGTTTTAGAAGCACTTTATTAGATTAGCTATTTATTAAGATATATAGGTTTTGGCTGAGTAAAAGGAAACTTTTCTTTATTTTATTTTATAACAAACATTGGGTAGTTTGAACTTTCCTTTAGTTATGAGAAGAATGCTTGAAGTTTATCTGTCACAGACCCACAGTTGGTAATTTGTGATGATGACTTTATTTATATTCTCTATAAACAGCACTAGAAAAAAGAAATAACTTGTTCACATAGATCAGTGGTTCCCAAACTTTCCTTGCAGGGCCCCCATTTCTATTTAGGATTTAGCATTATCAAGCTCCCACTCCCTATTCAAACACAGGTTAAGAATGATGTCCAGCGCCTCCCTGGAATACCTTTGTGCCCCCAGTTTGGGAACCACTGATATAGATTTATATTGTATCATCATGCTTTGGGTTTTCTTCAGTCCCTGTTGACCAAAAGCATTTATCCTCATCCAAAGTAATGTCAATCGAACAGGGAAATACCAACATGTCGGTTCCCTGTTCGATCAATATTTTGTTGGAGTGGGATCGATCACTAAAAATGGGCAGTATCCAGAACGGTCGATCCCCATGAATGCGCATGGTAATCTATTGTTCGGGAATCAAATGCAAAATCAACGTGTGTATGGCCGTTAATATTGTGGGATTAATTATCTTCCAGAATAAATCCACACTCACTTTTAGCATACACACCGCATCCAGAGAGATGCTTGCAGTCCGCAGATGCCTGCCCATAGCTGCAGTGGTTGCACACAGTGTGCAGGCGCATGGGAGGCGTCTTCATTGAAGATAATGTCCGGCACGCAAAGGGTGCCCGGCCGATTGAAGCAGCCTCAGAATGCACCGTGATGACATCATCACGGTGCATATCGGAGCTCGTCTGTCTGCACCCGTTTGTGGGTGTATGGCAGGCTTTAGACAATGCAATAATACATGTTAAAATGTGTTTAGTACTGATATCTAAGCACTTATTAAACATGTTTAAAGTGAACCTGCTAATTATGTACTCTAAACACAAGCATTGAGTGGGAAGACTCTTCTCTGGTGGCCAGCGCGCACTCACCAGTATGGTTTTCTAAGCTGTATAAAACCAGTTGGAAATCCATATGTTAAATTATATTTTCATCTTTAAAAATGAATAAGTTCACAATGAAAGCAGCTAGAGTTTGTTTAAAACTAGATTACCACTTTTTTGAAGAATATCTATGACTATAGTCTGTCCTCTTTAATAAATACCCATTTAGTAGGGTTTTAATTCAGTGACTTAGCCAACTGTTTTCTGCTTTATATAGTTTACTGTACTGCTAGTAGAGGGTCATGTGTGATACCTAAAACATGCTGTTTCATGCACTGTGTGGATTTAATATGAAAAATTAAGTGTTTCAGGCCAGTAATTTTGCTGGAGTTTTTAAACATCCGAACAGTAACAATGATTACCCTGTATAAAGGAAACTGGAAGAGACATTCCACATTGCCCCAAATATACAATGTTATCTCGTGGGAGACCCCTGTCTGCAGTAATATAAATGTAAACCATTGTGAAGATTATTTATCCAGATCAATATCAGATGGATAATTTCCTTTTTTTAAAGTTTGGGTTTCTGGCTAATCTGTGTTTTGTGAAATAGACATGATCACCATTACTGTTGTGAAAGAACAAGGAAGTCAATATACGTAATAGAAGTACACACAATGCAGAGAAACATTTTATGTTACAAATAACAGAAATTCCGACTTATTAGGGAACACAAGGCTTGATATTTGAGCCGTTCTAGGTTTCCTGCAGCAGCGCGATGACATTACTGCTGTGTCTCCAGCTTAGCTGATGCTCTGACTGGAGACCCCACAGTTTCCATGCAAAGCAACGGACATCGACCGTGATTCACGGTCATGTCCAATATCCCTGTTTTTGAGCGGGATTGATTGGTCCCATTTGAAAACAGGGATGTCCGCATATGATATAGGCCAGATAGATGGCCCCAGCTTTACACTTTAGAATAGTACCTTCTAATAATATATCAGTGACAAATCATTCTTGGAAGAAGCTTCTAAGACCTAAGAAACCAAAATATTCTTCTAAGCGCAGTTTGCCACTGAGCTAAGCCTAGGCAGTCTATTGCTCTGTTTCTGCCCACAGATAGTTCTAAATGTAGCCATGCACAGGTCGACTTTTTTATGATTGAACTTTGATTCGATTGTCTTCTGTGATTAAAATATTGACAGATTAAAGCTAGGCATACATGGTTCGATTCAGCGTTCAATTGACTTAAAACGATCAAAGTTTACATCGATTGAATTTAAATCCTATGCTGCACACATGGTTTGATCGCCGAAAATTGTCCACTAACGTTTAAAACATCGATCAAAAAGTGATCGGACATTTCTGAAAATGTTCATAGATTATACATCGATTGAACTAAAATGTTAGCACTTTGTTTGTTGGTCGGGTCGATTGTATTCAATGACATATATATATATGACTGGGGGTTTATACACCCAATGATTACAGAAATGGTTAAATTAAAGGTAAAGGTGTATAAATTCCTAATGAAACCATATAGAAAAAACTGTATTATTTGACATTTTCTCTGACTGGGTAGGGGAACATAACATCTGCTCCTTTACCAAATCAATCCTATTTTGTGAATTACATGACCTGTGACTCTCTGAAGGCTACAGCAACAGCAAGCAGTAGTTATTTAATGTTACTGTTTATATTAAATGAATGTCAAGGTTAACTCTGGCAGTGTAAAATGACCCTTGTAGTGGGGCTACACATGCATAGCCTGGGGTTAATCCTTATTTTGATTTAGAGATAAAAACGTACCTTTTTCCTTCCCTCTTGCAAGCTCCTCCTCTGCTAGACTCTTCTCTCCAAAGCTTCATACAACGGCATAACCCCTAATGTGTGCCCTTACAATTCAGGGCTTATAGCTTTGAATTGCAAGTAAGAACTACCCACAGCCTGTGCACAGCTTAGAGACTGAGGAAGAAGGGCACTAGTGGCCACAAATACAAGCGATAAGGTTAGCAAAGCTCTGTTTACTTCTCCTAGACACACAAACAGCATTTAACCCTCAACGGGGCAAGGGTAGCCCTTCCACAATGGTAACTGTACATTTTGACCCCTGCTTAAATTATAGAATAAAAAACAAATCGCAACATTCTAAATGCTGATAGGCTGAGCAGGCTGATATATACCTATTATCACAAATAAACCTTCTTCCTTTCCAAATCAATTTCTTTAAATTACATGCAGCTGAAAAAGTGATTCAGCAGCATTTCTGGCCTATGTAACAGGCTCTGGAACACATCCCTATCACAATTCACACAATATCTCATGAAAATGATCAATCTATTTCTTAAGGAAAATATCTATAACAATTCACCCTACTGTATGTTTTGAACTAGATACAATGGAGTTATTTGCTAGAAATATTGTAAACTTCAGTTTTATAAAAAAAAGTAAGAATTACAACTTACAAATTACAACAAAAAAAATAACTTAAAACAAATTACTTTATCAGTAAATGGACTTAAACTAAGAGCTAGTGTCCTCCACAATACTGCTGCCAGTGGTATATGCTTCTATGGACATAGCAGGAAAGGAAAAAAAACATTTATTAATTTTCACTAGGATGGAGGATACTGGTTACTCCGACAGCAAGTTTTGTAGCTCAGCAGGCCTGCTGGAGAGAGGCAGCAAGAAAACCTACAGGAAAAGCTGAAGCTCGTCATCTAATGGGGTTCTAGTGGACCGACGTTTCCTTAACTGTGAATATTTATCCCTATTTTCAAAATACACTTGGCACCATGACATCACTTTTATGCACCATTCCTTTTTATCCGAATTTCTATGGCCAAAAATTAAACATAAAATATTGGTAAATATAAAGTTCAAATATGAAATTGGATATTTTCTGGATGACTACTGCCACCATAGGTTGCACACAGCAAGAAAATATCTACTCATGCAGCTTCACCCATATACATCATTTATAATAGCTGGCTGAAGTAATAATTGAAGAAATGGCTATGTGGGATTTCATTTTAAACTTCCATTTTAAATGTTATTGAATTTGACGGAAAGTGTGTGTATATACTGTAATATATATATTTTTATATATATATATATATATATATATATATATAAAACAATTTAAATACTCAATTTTTGTAGAAGTGTAACACTTGACTTGGCACTGTGCTGCCTTCCACAGAGAATATCGGTAGCTTGCTTCATTGCCTGAGTGCAAAAGTTCGGGAAACTTTGATAAATCAGCGCTCCTGTTCGTGTAAAAATAACATTTTATCGATCTAAATGAGAAGACTTGGAGTGTTTTTTCCCCCCTTTCACATGCATGAAAGATTTTGCAATCCCTCAGAAGAGGGAAGTTTAACTTGTTCAACGCCGACTAGGTTTTTAATAAAATCCACGGTTGGCTAGCTGTTTTCAATCACCCCCCTTCCGGCCACAGAACTGGTTAAAAGGTTTCTGGCGAATGTGGCGAAGAGAAGGAAGGGGCAACCAGAACCCCTCTTGGGATCCTCCACACTCCTCATCCCTCAGGCCGGGCAGAATGCTTTCTTATGGTCCTCATAGTCAAAAAGCTTCAAGCTTTTCCTTCGTCTTTGCAAGTGCTGACAGTTAAAAAAAGGTATTGGTTTCCTGTCAGCTGCCCTATGCGCCATTTATTGAAATAATGACCTGGGGTGAATGTAAATAGTAATAAGTTATTATTTAACTGTATATCTATGTGTGTTTGCTCTCTGGGCTAAGCCAAGCCAAAAGCTTTTCAACCTCGCAAACACCGAAAGCTGTTGAAAGTAAATTTCCTTTTAATAGTTCAAATGTGCCTTATACAAAGAATGACTGAGAACTTAGAAAAGATTCACTGTGAAACAGTATGGCTTGTTTTTAGTTTTAAAGGTTTACAAATGCAGAAGAAAACCCCAAAAAATCCACTAAAGTAAAAAAAATCATAAATATTCCAGAAAGGTTTAAAATTTTCCCATTAATAAAGCTAACTACCTTCCTATTCCTAATTATAATCACTGTGACAAAGATAACAACCTTTACATGCCTGGCCAACATAAAGGAACGCAGCATAACTAACTGAAATTAAGAGGCCTACTTCCACACAAAGCTATTTTTAGAAATCCTTTTTAGCTCAGCCATGTAAAACCATTTAAAAAGATTTAAGATCATTAAAGATGCTTCCTAATTTTACATCACCATATTTGAAAAATGTTCAAGCTGACAAAGTGACTATGAAATGAATCTACAATATCATTATTTTCTTTTCAATATCTTTATTTTTATTTAATGAATTTGTAATATTTAGTTTTACTTACTTATAAGCTGCATTATGATCTGCAGTACTTTAGAGCTGCAACGAATAGCGATCCTCCCCTCATATCGGCCCCATACATGTCATCCGCCATAACATCTCAGCCCATACATAGAATCCTGCCATAACATATCCGCCCCATACCGCATTCAGTCCCCATAGACCTATCAGCCCATAACATATACTCCCATAACATATCAGGCCCCCATACCATGTCATCATCCCTGCATAACATATACCGCGCATACCATGTCCTCCCAGAACATATCAGCCCGCATACATGTCATCCCCATAACATATCACCCCATCCGCATGTCAGTCCCCCATAACATATAATCAGCCATAACTATCATCTCCATACCATGTCATCCCCATACGCATATCAGCCCCTACCCATGGTGGGGGGGTCCCAAAAATTCCCCCATAACTCAGCCCATACCATGTCACATACCCCCATCACATATCAGCCCAATCCATGTCATCCGCTAACAATATCCGCCCCATACCATGTCATGCCATAACATATGATCCCACGCATGTGTCATTCCCGCATAACATATAATCCGCTATAACATATCAGCCCATAAAATATAATCCCCATACATAACTAGCCCCATAGTCGATATATCCCCATAACATGATCAGCCAGCCCCATACCAGTCTCCCCATAAGCATATCATCCCATAACCTGTTCCTCCGCCATAACGAAATCCCCAAACATATCCGCCCATAGCCAGTGCCATCGCCATAACGGATATCAGCCCATACCATGTCCTCCCCATACATATCAGCCCATACATGTCATCCCCATAACAGTATCAGGCCCCATACCATGTCAGCCTCTAACATATAATCCGCCTACATAGCAGGCCCATACCATGTCATCCCCATAACATATCCAGCCCCATACCAGGTCTCCCCATAATAGAGCATGTATAATGCCCCATAACATATCAGCCAGCCTAACATATAATCCCCATAACATATCAGCCCCATAGCTATATCCCCGTAACCTACTCAGCCCCATAACCATGTCATCCCCATAACAGTATCAGCCCCATACTATAGTCAGTCGCCCATCATGATCGAGCGCCCAGACCAGTTCATCCCCCGCATACATATCGCGCCCTACCATTTCATCCCATACCATATCAGCCCATACCATGTCATCCCGCCATAATCCCCATACATTCACCCATAACATATCATCACCCCATAAACATGCCATAATCCCCATAACATATCAAGCAGCCCATAACATATCAGCCCCATCCCAGTGCAACCCCATAAACATATCAGCCCATCACCATGTCATCCCCATACATCAGCGCCCCATCGCTATTCATCCCCATAACATAACACCCTATAAACAATCAACCCCATAACATATCAGCCCCATACCACACCCATCCCCATAACTATCACCCCATACCATATAACACCCATAACTATAATCCCCATAAAATAACAGCCCCATACATATCATCAGCCCCACTACCATATAATCCCCATAACATCTCTTCAAGCCTACTATCATATCAGCCTCATACCATACTCATCCTCATAACATATCAACCCCATATCTATGATCCCCATAATCATCCCCAATACCATATGACCGCCATAACTATCAGCACCATATCACATCATCCCATAACATATTAGCCTCATAACATCAGTCCTATAGCTATCAGCCCCATATCACTAGCATATCAACCCCATACATACAGCCCCATACCATAATAATCCCCATAACAATTAGCCCCCATATGATTAATAACCCTAACATACAACCCCATACCATAATCACACCTCATACTAGTGTTGATAAAATATTCTAATTGCAAACTTTTATTTCGAAGTATCGGCACTTTGAGATTTGGATGATTGAGATCTTCGCAAATGTTTGAAATGATTGGGCAATATTAGTGTGAAAATTTTGCGATATTTTGTAAATAGGAAGATTCCTATGCTGCTCATCATTACCCCATACCACAGACAAAGACAATAGAGAACAAGCACAATGGAGACCCTTTTAATAATAAATATGTACTTGTGTACATGCACACAATATTTGTATTTAGGCTTTTTTGTTGGTATGAGGTTCATGAACATGAGCTATTGTCTTTCATAAACTTTAGCGCAAGTAATGCATGTATCATTCACTGCTCCTTTAAAGTACCAGAACAGTTCTCATAAAATATAAATAAATTTTATTACATTTATATCACAATCACTGCTGTTGACAGTTGCACATATTTACACCCACCCACGTATATATATATTTATATATATATACTATACATGTGGAGGAATAATTATTTACCCCTCTCTCTGATTTTAAGTTTGTCCAATGACAAGAACTGAAAAGTCTCAGAACAGTATCATTTCAATGGTAGGTTTTTGGTAACAGTGGCAGATAGCACATCAAAAGAAAATCGAAAAAATAAACTTTAAATAAAATAGCAAACTGATTTGCATTTCATTTAGTGAAATAGTTTTTGAACCTCTACCAAAAAAGACTTAATACTTGGTGGAAAACCCTTTTGCAAGCACAGAGGTCAAACGTTTCTGAAATTGATGACCAAGTTTTGCGCACATTTAGGAGGAAAGTTGGTCCACTCCTCTTGCAGATCATCTCTAAATCCCTAAGGTTTCGAGGCTGTCTCTGACACTCTGAGCTTAGCTACCCTCCCATAGGGTTTCTATTGGTATTAAGGTGCCGAGAACTGACTAGGCCCTCCATGACCTTAGATGTGCTTCTTCTTGAGCCACTCCTTGTTTGCCTTTGCTGTATGTTTTGGGTCATTGTCGTGCTGGAACCACCCATCCATGACCCATTTCAGTTTCCTTGCAAGAGGGAAGGAGGTTGTCGGCTCAGGATTTCACGATACATGGCTCCTTCCATTTTCCCCGTTAATGCGATTAAGTTGTCCTGGTTCCCTTAGCAGAAAAACACCCCACCCAAAGCAAAATGTTTCCACCCCCATGCGTTGACGGTGGGGGGACGGGTTTTTTGGGGGTCATAGGCAGCATTTTTTCTTCCTCAAATACACGATTGAGTTATGCCAAAGAGCTCTATTTTGGTCTCATCAGACCACAGTACCTTCTCCGAGTCACTCTCACTCAGGTGTTCATTGGCAAACTTCAAGTCGGGGCCTGCAAGTGCCTTCCTGAGGCAGGGGGACCTTGCAAGCCCTGCAGAATTTTAATCCCTTGGGTGTAATGTGTTTCCAATGGTTTGTCTTGGTGACTGTGGTCCCTGCTAATTGAGGTCAACTCAACGCCTCCCGTGTAGTTCTAGGATGCTTTTTCACCTTTCTTAGAACCATTGGACACCCCATGAGGTGAGATCTTGCGTGAAGCCCCAAGCGA
Source organism: Ptychadena robeensis (assembly GCA_036250615.1). Lineage (NCBI taxonomy): Eukaryota > Metazoa > Chordata > Amphibia > Anura > Ptychadenidae > Ptychadena > Ptychadena robeensis. The sequence goes on along the minus strand of CM070036.1, from coordinate 130,128,208 downwards.
GGTCGATTGATTGCATTTTGTGCTCCTTTCCTCCATTTTCGAACATCGCACCAACAGTTGTCACCTTCTCTGCCCGGAGCTTCTTGCTAATGGTGTGTGTGATGCTCATTCCAGCCTTTGTGCAGGTCTACAATTTTGTCTCTGACATCCTGGACAGCTCTGTGGGTCTTGCCCCATGTTTGGAGAGTTTGGAGTCTGCTTTGCTTGCTTGCTTTGTGGCCCGGTGTCTTTTTGCCCGGTCGTAGATGGTCGAGCGGGTTAAGGCAGGTGTTCCTTAATGAGGGTGAACTACTGAGTCGCGAGTGTCTAACCCACTCCTGTGGGATGCCAGAACTCTTAATGGTGGTAGGGGGTTTCGGGTAAATACTTCTTTCACTCACTGAAATGCCAAATCAGTGCTATCTTTTATTTAAGTTATTTTTCGATTTCCTTTTGATGTGCTATCTGTGCCACGTTACAATAAACCTACCATTGAAATGATACTGTTCTGGACTTTTCCTTTTCGTTGTCATTGGACAAACTTACAAAATCAGTGAGGGGTCAAATAATTATTTCCTCCACAAAACATGTTATGGTAGTCACCCAATAATTCATTCATATTGATTTTAGTTTTTTCCTCATAATTCACAAGATCCATGTGAATGTAGTAAACATTTAGCAATAGAAGGAAACTTACTCAGTATTGGACCTTGCTCACTTTCCATATCTATTTTCCTGGATGACTGATAGCTTTTAAGGTATTCTTCAATGGTAGATGAGGAAAACATACCTCTATATCATAAAAACATATATAATTCAGTATATTCAGCTTACATTTAGTCTTCATCTATATATATACAGGGCAAAGTGATCTATTACAGTGGGGGCTGGTTTGGGCAGACTAATTTCCATATATTTCCAGGGTGAATTATGACCAACATGCTTTGCTAGATCAATGCTGCAATAACCTTAAGCAGCACAAAAGTGTCCGTTCTTAAAGCTTGGTTCTGACAGCCTGCATGGGTTCTTTAGGATTTGTGCTTCAAATTAAAATTTTAACATGAATTTTGAGAACATCTGTTCAATTTGCAAACAGGGTTCAATCAACATATTGTATATATTTCCTAAAGTGCTTTAGTTTTCTTCTACTATGTCAATCAGTTAGTCTTTTGTCTTTAATCCTAGATTTAATTGTTTGCTACTTAAAAGGAAAGACTAATGTGAATATAGTGGGGCAGCCAATAAAATAAATGACCTTATCACAATGTTTCATCAGCACAATCATGGTTAGTTCCATTCAGCTGCACTCGAAATATGTATAAGGTTGTCAAAAATATTAGATGTATAATAAACATGCAGACATATTTACTAAATAGAAATGCAGGTCCTACTTCCTGTTTAGATTTACTGCTATGTTAGGAACTGGTCCATGGGATTGATACACAGTAGAGTTGGTGGCACAGTAAATTGTGCTAAGCTTGTAGAAAAAAAACCATGATGTTTTCTTGCGCATGTTTGAATAATTAAAGTAAACAGATTAACTTATTTTCTAAACTACACCTCCCAAGAACTCACACTGTGTGAAAGTGTCCATATAGCTGTGGACTTTTGGACGACATGGCACTTGGAGCCCTCTATGTCAGAATTGCACTGTCAGCCAGAAAGAGGGGAGAGAAATCTACAGAACCTGGCTTTCTATTGGCTCTCTCCGCTGTCAGTTCTCTTCCTCCTCTGGGGATCGAACACAGCCCACCAACCGTCCCCTACCACTGCCAGCCAATCAGACAAGCCTGTAACTAGTTGCAGACAGTAGGTAGAGTGCATGTAATGTGTGTGTCTCTATGTGAATGATGAATGTGTCTCTATAATTGGTGTGTGTATTTGATGTGTGGTTTTGTATGATTGGTGTGCGGAAAAGAGAGTTGTATTTCAAACAAAGTTTGAGGGCCATTTCACACAAGGCACGCTGTGACTATGGGGCGTTTTTTTACCGTAGTGGACATGCCAGCGGTAATGCTACTTTATCTGTTACCTTTATTAAAACCCTGTGTTTCCGCATTGTTTGAATGGGGGGGGGCAATAATTTTCCTATATAGAAAGTGGGGCCCTGCAAGGAAAGTTTGGAAACCACTGATGTACGCGTGAACAGTCAGTTTGGAAACTGAGCAGCCTCTACTCCTTTAGTAACAACTATACACTTGAAGTGGTCAGTTTCATAGAAGTAGCCAGTATAGTTTTCCTCTAGGGTCTACCGGTTTTCAATAAGGAACGTTTCTATTTTTCACAGTTGAGCTTGTTAAAAATTGAGTTTTCATGTACTGTAATATTATGCATTAATAAATAGAACAACTCATGAATAAAATGTTTTCAGCTCAATATTCATGATCTTTTTTTTGGGTGCCAGTCACACATAAAAAGCCTTTCCCTGTAGCGTTTTGGCTACCACAGGTGATTAGGTCTGTTTTTCAATAGTACATGAAAAATAGCTTAGGACAAGTTACCTCTGCATTGTGAAGACAGGATGAGAGAGGAATTTTTTTAGTATATACACAATGGAGGGTGGGCCCTTTCACACTATACGCGCTGCGTTGCGGTTTTATACATGCACGCTTATTTATGCGCACATTTTTGCAGCACTGCATTTTCTCATAGAAAAGCGATGTTACCATTCACACCGCATGAGTTGCATTTTTAAAAATGCATTTTTTATAATGCCCTGCTGCATGCATTTTTCATGCTTTGTTCAAAAATGCAAACGCAGATGTGCAATGTGATAATGAGTATATACATATAGTGCGAAAGGCCCTCAAATGCAAGATCTGTTCAAGATTCCACCTATCCAACGAATCCCTGACCTTATAAAACACTGGTGTTTGTCAACACTTTCTGCCCAGCTTTATAAACAAATGAGAAACATCCAATCAAACTTGAAATAAAATGGGTGTAAGGCCACCACAGGCTCAAAACAAGCATGACTCTAGAAAAGGCCAATAGAAAGGTAAACCTTCATTCATACATTATAATATCTTTTTTGTGTTTTTAGGAAAGGCTCTGGTGTCAAATCCACTGTATCTACTGACATCTTTTTTTTTGACAAATTCTCTTTATTACTTCTTATTTTATCACATATATAACAATTCTTGGCCACATTGCACTTTACATTTCTTTAACCACTCAGTACATTGCATTCCCTATATTATTTCTTACTTTATCACATATAGCATTACTTGATCGCATGTACCTCTTCCTTGCATAGGCCACATAAAACATTACATTACATAAAATAAAATACATTACCCAACCTTTCACACACACACCCTGTACTTTCTACTGACATCTTAATGACCATCTGTGCTCATTTCTTAACCGGGGAACACACGGCTCGATAGTGGAGCCGTAAGATGTTCTCTACGTCATCACGCTGCTGTCAGATATGCGAGGAGCTGGAGAGACAGCTCTGATGTTAACCATGGACATGGTTTACGGTCATGTTCAATATCCCTGTTTTCGAGTGGGAGTGATTGGTCCCATTCAAAAACAGGGATGGCCGCATATGATATGGGCCAGATAGATGACCGTGAGCGCGCACCATTCTGGCCCATATCTACACGTGCGTACCCAGCTTTAGAGTTGCAACTAAACTACTGTATGTTTGACCCATGCCAACTTATACTCCTGAAACCTCACTTACTGCCTGAAAAGTGGCACATGTCATATGACCACCAAATCACCAAACCTGTGTTGGAGTGATGTTGATGGAGAGACTGAGGACTTCTTCTATGAGCTCTAGTGCTATTGTAGTGAATCTTTTAGGCACATTTGAATTTTATTCAGCAGAGATTGAATCAAACAGCCTATAATCATTTTCTCTTTTATTTCAAATATTCCATTTTATGAAATAGATTCATGAACTCAAACATTTCTGTATTGCTTTGGGTTGAGAAAGTGAACCTTGAAATGTAGCATATATAATTTGAAGATAACGTTTATATCTATACTGCTGAATTGCTGTTCAAATGTTCTCCAATAAAAATGTATGCCTCCATCTTGGAATCATATGCCATATGTACAATGTTAAATAATGGGACATTTATGACAAAAACAAATAACTGTAAAAGTCTCATTCACTTTGTGATTAACCAAAAGAAATTCCAAACTAATTAAAATGAATGTACAGATGACCAAAATGTGTATAGTATCTGTGGAATAATTTTTTAAAAGTGCTTTGGCTTTAATATAGAGGCAAATATGAGATGCTCTATATACAAATAACAGCCTGTAAGGTGGGTGGCCAACACCCCAAAATAATAGCAATTGTTTAGGGTGACAATCTTCACCAAAGAGATTCCCCCTGAGTTAATCAGGGGCAAGTGGACTTTAAGGGCCCTTAAAGTCCACTTGCCCCTGATTAACTCAGGGGGAATCTCTTTGGTGAAGATTGTCACCCTAAACAATTGCAAATATGAGATGCTCTGATGATGCTGGAGATCTTACATTTGCTAATTGATTTTATAAGAGGCAGAAAATATAAAATAGCATAGCAATACAGAGTTGGAGGACAGAGACATTGTAAGTGCAGCTGGTAAGGGGGCTCCAGGGTAGGCAGAGCTGGGACAGGGATGGGGGCATGCATGAACTAAACACACACTGTATGCACAGAGATGGGGGCATACAAAGACTACACACACTGTATGCACAGTACAGTTCTAAGTAGTACATGTATGTCCCTATCCCTGTGTGTACAGTGTGTATAGAGTTGTCAGTCTCTAATCCATGGGTCATATATATCCTGCAGTCTAATTTTATTTTTAAATAAATCTCAAAGTTGGCCCGCAGCTTTATTCAAATCTGTAAATTTAGCCCACAGTGCATTTGAGTTTGACACCACTGTTCTAGGGAAAAATTCTGGCCGATGGAGGCTCTGCGATGCTACAGGCAAAATTCTGTTGGGACATTGGACTAAGCATAGAAGTGGATGCTACTTTTAAACATATAACTCTAAAGCTTGTTGATGATCACAGGCACTAGGGTGCCTCCAGCTCCGACGATGCTTTGCATGGAGACCCAACACCCAATGTCCGATATCCCAGTTTTCGAGCTCTGCTCAAAAACAGGGATGGCCACATTAGATATGGGCCAAATAGATGGCGGTGAGTGCGCACGGCACTCGAAGCGGCCATCAATCTGGCCTATATCTATACGTGTGTTCCCTGCTTGTACCTTGACAGGTAAGAGTTGTATGTTATTTACATAGCCTAAACAAAATGTAGCATCATTCCAGTTCCTTAACATGAAAACACAGAAAATATTTCCTTCTCTTTTTTTGTGAGCAAACTTTTATATATATATATATATCTATATATATATCTATATATATATATATATATATATATATATATATATATATATGGACAATTAATTCACGCATTCCAACATCTACACAATCTTACATAGTGTATGGGATTTGAAGAGTTATTAATATCAATAAACACTAATTACCATGGGAAATGATGGCATTAGCAGAGGCAATGTCTACAATCCATTACAAAAACCATGAGTGTTAACTAAATAAATGAAGAGAAATATACAGACAGCTGTCTGGCCAAGATTACTTCCCCTCAGCCTTGTTTGAGAATTCGTAGTATAATACTGCCCTTAAAAACACAATGACATAAACTAGATGGAAGACATGTACTAAAACATGAGGGTAGGAATAGTTGTCAATATTAGACATAGAGTTTATCTACAAAGTAAAGGAGTTCCTGAGATCTGATCTGAGAGATAGAGCTGTCAAAAATAAAACTTCAGAGGTTATTTATCTAATAATGGCTTTGGGAGGCTGATGCTTACACAAGGCATGCCAATCTTACCTATAATATATTTACTTAGCTATTTTGTTCATATAGATTCAATGTACCCTATCTTCAGATTTTAATCACCAAAGTCCTGACCACAGTTATCTGGCCATTAAGCTAACCATACGCCAAACGATCTAATGGCTTGCTCATTCACGGCTATCAAACGTTCGGGAATCGAATGTGCCCACCTTGCACGATCCACCCAAAAAGGTTGAAATCGAACAAAAAAGCATTATGAAAGATTACATTTCATGCTTCTTAATATTAATACACAGTGTCCTTTTCTTCCAATGTAAAATATTTATAAAATTCAACCTTTGTATGCAAATTAACGCCTAGGTGTTCTGGACCCTATAAAACACTAACACAAAATACTATACTAATACTAATTCATTTTAAGAAGAAAACCCAACTGGCCTTCAGCATATGACACAGTAAGATGCACTTCTAGCGAAGACTATAGTAGGTCATACGGATGTTCCATGTACAGGAATGTGCTACTGATGTCACCATGAAGATGACCACTTTCAGCAGGTAATTATAATAATGATAATATACAGGGCTTTTCATCCAACTAGGAATTAGATTATTTAACTTTTAATATACACTGGTCAGTCTCAATATTAAAACCATGAATACCAGATGAAGTAAATTACACTAATTATCTAAATGGAATAGCACCTGCCAGAGGGTGAAATATAATATGTAAAAATGGACAATAAAGCTAGGCATACACGGCTCAAGCACCATGCATGTCTACGGCGGCCGAATTTGCTCAAATCTATTACAAAATTTGAGCTAACCAGGCTTCTTTTGACCGGGATCCACAGATTCTGCTCGAAAAAAGCTCGGTCGAACAGGTTTCCAACATGTTGGAAAACCATGTTTGATTTCCATTACATTATATAGGGACCTCGGGTCCCCATCCAAAGTGATGGTCGATATCGATGACGCAGCAGTGCTGTGCCTCTATATAGATGTAGCTTGAGCATAACGATTTGACTGGGCATCGGTCGCACAGGGATCTACCTGTGAAATTTTGCATATCCTAGACTTTTTACAAACCATTGGTAGTAGTATATCTGAACCTCATCTCTAATCTATAACACACAATCTAGAACATTCAACCATCTAATTCTTGTTCATATATGAAAATGTTAATTGAATACAACAGACCCGACCAACAAACAAAATGCTACGATTTTAGTTCGATCAAAAATTTTTCAACATGTCCGATAATTTTCTGATGTTTTAGTTGGTATCGAACGCTAAAATCGAACCGTGTATGCCTAGCTTTAGAACTGAGATCAATGAATTTTGGCTGTCCCAGCCTCCACTAATTTTTAGATTGTCCCAATAGCGCTTAAACTTAAACATAAATCAGGTTCTTTATCTCCTTCAGTTCCCCCCTCCAGCCACCCGACCCAAACTCCCACCATCATGTCAGACAACCTAATCTTCTTCAGCAATGAAAATATTGGCTGCCAATCTCACATTGATCAATTGTACCACCATGGAGTGTTCCATGCTCCATAGAACGATCAGATGGAAATCAACCGAAATACGTAGAAAAATGGCAGATATACTCAACCACCTGCAACATTATTATTATCTTGTATTTATATAGCGCCGACATATTACGCAGTGCTGTACAGAGTATATATTGTCGTATCACTAGCTGTCTCTCAGAGGAGCTCACAATCTAATGTCCCTACCATAGTCATGTATATAACTAACACAATCATATGTCACAGTCTAAAACTAGGCATACACGGTGCGATTTTAGCGTTCAATCGACCTAAAACGATCAAAGTTTACGTTGATCAAACTTTAATCGTATACTGCACACATAGACGGATATTGTTCGATAACAATCAAAACATCGATCGAAAAATGATCGGACATGTTGGAAAATTTTTGTCAATTGTACAACGATCAAACTAAAATCATAGCATTGTGTTTGTTGGTTGGTGATTGTATTCTATGACACATTTATATATGACTGTTTCCTGTGTTTTTTGATCGAAACAAAAATGATTTAGGATCGTCGTATTATGATCGAACCTTTCATGTGGTCCTAGTTTGGATTTGATGACGAACGGTGTCTGATGAAAAGATCAAGATCTAAAGTCGAATCAAAGATCGATCTTGCTAAAATTGAACCGTGTATGCCTAGCTTTAGGGTCGCCATACATCTTTAGATTTCTCTGTCAGATTTTCTTTTTGTTTTACCAACACCATGTAATATGAGGGACTTCAAACAATCAAGTCTACCTGTGTTCAATCGCAGAGGACACGGCACTACATAGTTGTTGGTAGATCTAAAGGATATCTGACAGAGAGATCTAAAGGTGTATGGCCAGCTTAAGTCATCTGTAACTAACATTGGGGAATCTTTTGGGGAAAGTCAATTAACCTATCAGCACCCAGAGGAAACTCACACAGACAGGGGAGAACATGCAAACTACTTGCAGATTGCAAAGTGTTAGCAGATTAACTTCCCTAGTGGTTGAGACAAACCCAGTTCGTTCGCTGTTTGGGTTTGAGAACCTGATACACCCACAGAAAGCTGCAGCGATTCTCTAATTTGCTGCAGCATTTCCAGGGTTTCGTCACCGCCCCGATCCCGTCGAGGTGACGCGGAGGGGGCTGCACCATAGACCTCCATGTTAATGGAGGGGCGTCGGTCTCTCAGCCCACATCACCGACGTCATTGATGTCGACCTGTACAGAGGTGGGGGGAGGGCAGGGCATTTCAAGCAATGTACTATGTGTAACGCGCCATTTTTACAGGCAGAATGGTAGGGAGATTAAAAGATTAGTTAACATATTAAAAAAATAAGATAAAAGTATTCTACTTTTCCTTTACACTTTGTTTAAAAGGACGCAAATCAATCTTTGAAAAAATATAACCGTTATATCCTGAAGAAGTGACGGAACAGTCACGAAACACTTTTTTATCTTATGCGTTGATGTATTTAGAAAATATCTCTTTTTATCAAATTAATGACTTTTTTATCACCATTTGGGCACCTCCAAGAAGCCTTTTCTTTTTCTAGAGGTTTACCACTAATATGCCTATATATATTAGAATAGTAAAAATATATACAGTATGTAAACATGGTAGCCATATTTGTATACGTGCATATATTTAGATATCACGATGCATGTGCATAACATTTATTTAAGTGTATGTTCAGACAGATGACCTATAAATTTTCATTGCTGTCTATATATTTACTAGGAAGATTCACCCCTCTATTTGTCCTTGTGGACCGTTACCCAATAAGAGAGAAATTATTAGAGAATCCAATATTTTCAAAGCATCACACAATCAAGAGGAGAGAGTTTAAAATTGGAGTTACTCTTATGTAGATTTAACTTTTTGTTTACTATAGCGTCTCCTGGACAGGAAGTGAGGACATACTCATAATCTGACATAAAACACAACAAGACATAAGCATAATCTGCCTGGGGTACAACCCTTCCTTTTTCTATGCATGACTGAAATGAAAGTGTGGTCTATATATATATATTTTCCGGCGTATAAGACAACCCCCAACTTTTCCAGTTAAAATATAGAGTTTGGGGTATACTCGCCGTATAAGACTACCCCTTCCAACGCACACCAAATAAAAATTTAAAAAACATCAGATTTGCTTGCAATATGGTAATTTTAATTCTTATGACATGGGAAAACTGCCTGCAAGTCACGGGAAATCCACTGGCAAATGTGCTGGCGCATGTAATTTTTTTGGCCAGCTCAGGGAAACCGCAGTGGACCCATGACCTTACATATGTCTTCTCTGACTTTTTTTTTTCTGACCTAATTTACACCCATAACTGCAACATTTCATATTAATGTTTCCCTGTGGTTATCCAAGTGGCATAAATTGTATACATTTAATTCAAAGAATTTGTAATCAAAAATGTAACTGATATCATGTCACATGATACAGTGAAGCCGTTTTAATGTGCAATACCAGTTTCAGCCACTGGAGCCACAGCCTTTAGTGAGCATGTTGGCTTCATCTCACACATTGAGGAGGGAGAGAGTGAGGGGGGCTTCCAATGTCTGACAGGCAGACTCCTCTGGCTCAGAAGTTTCAGCACTCGGCGTATAAGACGACCCCCGACTTTTGAGAAGATTCTCCTGGGTTTAAAAGTAGTCTTATATGCCAGAAAATACAGTATATATATATATATATATATATATATATATATATATATATATATATATATATACATATTTGCTGATGTCCACTGTTTTACAATTCTTGTAATTTCCTTTATCATTCATGAGATTGAAACCTCATTTTATATACTGTATATATATATATGCACCTATATCTTCCAGGATAACATTACAGGTTTCAGGTTTCCAGGATAACATTACAGGAGTTACAGGCCTAATTTTTGAACAAGGATGATAATGATTGTGATTGTGTTTACCGATTGCTCAATAAAGTCATGTTACGATCCCCTTTGTGTTGGCTACATTGCAATAGTAGAGTGTTGTACCGTGTTAGCCATCAATAAATACAAAGAGTCCAAGTGATACCCTTCATTGACTAACTGAAGTAATTGAAAAAGCAAGCTTTCGGGATGTCTCAGATCCCTTCTTCAGGGAAGGGATCTACATTGGCTACAATGAAATACATAACATTTTTAAGGCTTTCTCAGATCTTTTATGACCTATGGTGGCTAGCACTCTAGCCTTGCAGCACCCGGTCCCATGTTTGAATCCTGACAGGGCACCATCTGCAAGGGGTTGATATGTTCTCTTTATGTACGCATGGTAAGTCTACAGTAAGTGATGTCACTATGTACATTGTAAAGTTCTGCATTATCAATGCTTACTAATAAAACAAAGATTGTGTAATTCTTAATAGTGTTGAGCAGCATATAGTATATTCGAATTCGCGTAATTTCGCGAATATAAAAAGAAATATTCTAAATTCATAAAATTCGATTTGTCTGTTTTCTATTGCCTTCCATTGTGCACGCCCATTGTGCACGCCCATTGTGCACGCCAATGATTCGCAAAGATTTGCAATGCAGCTTTACAGCTTCTCTTCTTCATTCTGTGATCTCAGCCAGTACAAGCGATGTGTGTATTGCGCATATCCGATGTGTGTATTGCGAATTCTCGAATTTCTAATATTCTCGCTCAACACTAATTCTTAATGCTGAGGTCATACAGTAGTATTTATCAAGATAAAATAGTTTCCCCCCTTTCATCTTTCTGTAGCAGTCAGTTTCCTGACAGTAATTACAAGTTTTATACAATTGTACATAGTCAGCAAAAATAAGCCATTAACTTTAGTCAGTAATAAGAATGAAAAAAAGCTTTGTCCAGTATCATGGCTATATGGGATTAACAAAATAATGCAGGATGGTCAGATTAATAATGTAGATAAAGAGAGATGATTGAATTTGGAGAACTGCTGATTCATCACCTTATGATTGCCCCTAGAATGTGGACAACCATCAGTTAAGGAATTCTTACAGTACCCATATGTGTCTTTTATTATTTACTGCAGACTGGATAAGTCTCCATATATACATTCAAGAGAACAAAAAAAGTACAGATTTACAGATTAACAAACTGTCCTTCAAGCAGAATCACCAATCACTACAAAAAAGCACAACATTATAAGAATGTAATTGCATGGATTGAGAGTATTCACTCCTAAAGTCAAATAGCTTTACAACCCAAACAAATACATGGAGTTCGCATTTCTATTAGTCAATCACATTGATCAGCTGGCTTAACAGCCTGTTGGAAGAGGGGGAAGGAAAGTCTTGAAATGAGCAGCAATTTTTGTCTAATTAGCCAGTTAACACATTTATGCATTCTTACAAAAATGTAAATATGTTAAATTTATGTATTTGTCCAATAATTTCACAGTATTACTTTTACAGACTCCTGGTAATTTGATGGCTTATCAACATTCAACATATCAAGTCTGGAGAAAGGCTCAGCACTGCAGCCAATCAAGCTTTGCCGTATAAAATAATCCTGAAAATCTAAAGAAAAACGCTTATTGATTGGGAAGGGGTGAATAGAGATCACAGAGAGATCTGGCCTCCCAGATAATGATGAGAAATGGAAGAAATCATTCCGTTAAAAATATTCCTAAATCAAACAATACTTGTTTCTGATTACATTACCATAGGAGTGAACACAATTTCATCATCATCATCATCATATTCTGAATTGAAATAAAATGGACATCACAATCAAGATCACTTATTTTAAAAGTGTTTTGGAGCATGCAGGATGTAAAATGACTGCATGGATTCTTAATATGATTTTGCAATGATCCCCCGTAACTGACCCTGTGATAGATTTCTAAATATAAGACATTTAATACTATTGGTTTGTTAGTTGAGTGTTAGGGTCCCCATACACCTTTAGATTTCTCTGTCAGATTTCCATTAGATCTCCTTTTGCTTTGCCAAAACCATGTAATGAGGGACTTTCTAAACAATCAAGTCTACCTGTTCAGTCGCAGAGGACCCTATACTACATAGTTGTTGGTAGATCTAAAGGATTTCTGACAGAGAGATCTAAAGGTGTATGGCCAACTTTAGGCTTTGTCTACACTTCTTTTTTGACACATGGAAAACTCTGGCTATTGTTTACAATGGATTTTGATTGTGTCTGACTCTAGAGGCAAGTCATAGCCTGCTGCGTGATGGACTCATCAAATTATGTTGTAATAACTAACAACACCAGTTATCCAGGTAACATGCTTTATTTTTATCAGTAAATGTGCGGAATGGCCAATCACAATGTGCCACCTGGCTCTATAGGATTGGTGAACAATTAGCTGGTGAATTCACTGCAACCGATTGGGCCACAGGAAATTCAAACTAAACATGTCCACCTGGACTCTTCATATCATGATCTCTGGGCAGCTGCTGTTTTTGGGTGGTGAACAGGCAACCACATGTGTGAATTCAGCCTTAGAAGAATGACTTCACCTGGTGGATCAGAGAATTTCCATGATTATCTAGGTATCAGTATTAAGGTATTCTGATTTCTAAGTGCAGGCAAAGCCATATAGGCATTTCTATAGAACACAGTTCATCAACATTTTTTAGACTACTTCCATTACTTGGTCTGTCAATGTAAAGAAAATATCACAATGTATTATTTAACAGGAAATATGTTCTTACAAGATCCCAAGAAGCTGACTTTCATATTTATTTATCTTTCTAATCATTCCTGCTCAGGGAAAATCATATTTAATATTTAGCAGTGCTTAAAAAGAGTAATAGCATGCATTGGATGGGTTGACATATTAAAGTGTGACAGGCTAAACTAATCTCTGCAAATATTAGATACTATAATCCTCTTCAATAAGCAAATCTGATCTAAACACAAACAGATTTATTACTTCAAATCCTGACATACATGCTCCATTCAGCTTTATTTACTTGTCAGAAAACAGAAAGGAAATTTGGGTTGGTATAGTCAAGAAAATCACAAAGGTAAACAAAACACACATCTCCTAAAGTGCAGGCTAGAAATCGAAGCTTCAATCATAGCGCTGTTAGCAAATATTTGCAGTTTCCCACTTACGGTTTCACCCAAACTAACCTTGATATTTAGATGAAAGAAATTAAAGTTTTATTAATAGCAAAACTTAGGTATGGAATTTTCAATGTATTTAAGTTTCTACACTGATATAATTAGAGATTAAACATGGTGTTGTTTTTGTAATATTGTATTAAGGTATTGAAGCCCAACAGAGTTTTAATCGGAATAAACTTTTCAGGTGTGTAGAAACAAGCTAAAGCAGACACAACCTCAACAAGCCACAAGTGAAAATTCTGTCCCTATCCAAAACCACAGAACAATGAGCCATGAAACAATGAGTGTCTTTTGTCTATAGCCAATTAAAGGGGCCCCTAATACTAGCACCCCCTCGATCTGAGGGCTTTAGAGCAGTGGTGGGCAACTGAGTTGCTATGGAGGGTCACAAGTGCGGCCCTTGGCATCACTAAAGGGCCGCACATAACATTGATCCAGACCCTACCCCCGTAGACATATCTCCGCAGGCGATGGACCACATCCCAACAGGCAGTCAAAATCCAACAGCACCAACCCCCCCCCCCCCTCCTGCCCCAGGGTGCAGCGGTTATATGTACACCTGGTTTCCGCGATCAACATTGACAATTTAACTGATGTAGGACCTCCATAGTTGATTATGAAAGCTGGGTCAGTGTGTGACCACTTCACAGGTGAGTTGCCGCAGGTTGGGCACCTAGGCTTTAGAGGATGCTTACCCAGGGGTATACATAACTTTTTTAGTGAGCTGCTCAGATGAGTACCAGGAGATGGTGTTTGGTATGTAGCATAAGTTTTAATAAGTGACCTCTTTCTCACTACAGATTCTGCTGCAAATAGACCTCTCTGTTCTCAGATAAGCTGTCTCCATCCCCAGGTCAACAACGGACTTGGGGTCGTGTAACTCTAACAGTACAATAAAAAAAATTCACTTTCACAGTGGTATGTACATGATAAAGTTAGTTTGTTTGTACAGCTATTTATTGTGTTTAAGTCATCAAAGTACAGAGCACATCACCACTTCTTTCTGACACATCAGGAAGGAGAGGGGGCTGCAGATCTCTTCCCTCTCTGGCTAGTACATAGATTTGTGAAGGCTGCTGTGAGAAGCTAGCGCACAGGACGGGGAACACAGTTGCCAAGAACACAGGACTGGGCTGCGGACCGCTAGACCCTTCTAGATGGTCAGGAGTGCCCCCTGTCCCCTGTCTAAAGTAGGTAGTGGGTTATTTTCAAGATCGCCAGTGGGAAAATTGTATACTTATCTTCCATCATTTTCCTTTCCTAAAATATTCCATGGCAGCATGTAGCCCCGGCCCTGCAACCTACTGCATACCTATAAAAGTTATAATAACCTTAAGTAAATATACAATGTTGCTGGTGTCTTGGACCATCATGTCAGTATACATTAGGAATAAACTCACCATGTGCAGGTTGGGATGCCAACAATATTTATTTACAATTCACAAGTAGTTGCATATAAAAAAGAACAAAAAAAGCAACATAGAACATAAACAGATCTCCCAAACTGAACCTCTGTCAGTTTCACCGGGTCAATTAGAATTACAAAGTATGGGGTGGCTAAATTTTATAGTTAGGTGGTCCTATAGGTTGCAGGGGATGGGGCAACCCACTGTATGCTGCCCCGATAGTCCAGTGAATAAAGAATGAACATAAAAAAAAAATAAACTAAAGGCAAAAGACAGATCCCTGGGGCCCCTAAGCTAAATCAGCCAGAGATTTACGGATATGTCTTCTGCATTAACAGACCAGGCCGGGGATGGGCAAACATTTTGACTTGTGGGCCACAATAGGTTTTTAAATGTGACATAGGAGCCAGACCAAGAGCCTGCAAGGGCTGCCCGGCATAGGGGTCCTAGGTCCTCGTAGCTAGAACAGGAGATTTAGAAGAAGAAAATATGCAGGGAATAAGGGTAGCCAGAGCATCTTGACACCAAGGTGACAAAGAACCAAATTAAAAGACTAAAGGGCTGGTTTTGGACCCCGGTCCTTAGTTTGCCCACGTCTGCTCTAGTCATTATCTCTACTTATTCCAGGGAATGAGCGGATGGGAGCTAGGGCATCTTTACACCAAGGTGACAAAGGGCAGAATTAAAAGACTAAACAGAATGGTTTTGGTCCCCGGGCCTTAGTTCGCCCATGGCTGGACTAGGCAGTATTATGTTTTTAGTCCTTGGGCAGATAAAACAGCCCCCCTTATATGAATTTCATTTTTATTTGCCTGGAGTTCTATTTTTACAGAAAAAGGTAATAATATGTATGTTTAGTGCCATAACCTTAATATCCAATCTAGTAGAGGATCACAGAAAATATACAAAGACCACATGTGGTTGCCGATGTGCTTGGGGTGTGAATACAGCTTCACTTGCAGACATTTCATAGATGATCATTAATGGTCTGATAAGCAGAAAGAGATCTTTGTACAGCAAGTTTCTGTTTCAAATTAGCTAAATAATGCCTAATGACTTATTTCAGAGTCATGATCAGTTTGTATGAAATGTTTTATATTTAGAATAAGTAAAACTGAAAGAAATAGCGTTGAAATTAGTCAAAAGAGTGTTGGCATATTTTTATGAACAGTTCAACAGAAATGACAGTTTCACGTCTTATGAAATTGTAAATTATTTTGACAAGGAATATATTTAAATGTGATTGCTGATGCTCATTGTGTGGCACTAAGGACACATTTTGTGGATATTTTATATAAATTATATATATTTATATATTTTAAACGTATTATTATTTGTTATTAATGTCAATATAAGCCTAGGCTAAAGTAGATAAAATAAAATTTTTAATGGTCCCTCACACTTCATCAAAAATAAAGGAGGAGACTTTGTGACAAATTGCTTATCATGAAGAAGTGACACTGTAGGTCACTAAACACGTTGATGATTTTACTTTTTCTGATTTACGCTGAATACATTTTTATAAATCTAAAAGGAGCCTCAACTTTCTTCTTTCTTTCGGGGACTACCCACAACCAATTGGATCAATCATGTAGCTCAGTGCTTCTTAACGTTTTTAGATTGGCAAAACTGGAAGTGGTGTCGCAAAGTGTCACTTCCTGTATCTGAAACCTGGAAGTGTCGGTGTGGAGTGTCTGTGCTCCAAATACCGATCAGGTAAGTGTCAATTCCCCTCCTTCCTACTCCCCCGCCCCCACCCCTTGTGCAAATGATGTGTAGGAAGGAGAGTAATGTCTCATCCTTCCTAAGTTATGAGGGAGGGTGTGTTACTCTCCCTCCTAACTTCCCACCCTACTTGACCCCTGTTAAATGGCCGTTCCAACCGTGAGGAGGTCCCCACTCACAGGTTGAGAACCACTGATCTAGACTTTAACAGGTTTAAGTTGTGGTTATGAAAAGTGTTGTAAATATTTGCAGCTTTTATTAAGAATACCAATTATAAAGAATACCAGACAGGTCCTTGATCAGACACCTTCTGTTTTAGACTGACAATTGTCTCCAGATTCTACCATTGGGTGTGTATGAAATCAAACTGTGCAGGGTCCACCATTAGCACTATTCTTGACATGGTTAAAAGCTGACAATGATGTGCGCATAGACAGGTACAGAAAAAGCTGGAAAATATCAGTACTTAGTTAGAACAAAAGAAATGACCCTTAAGCTAGCCATACACGTGTCGGATTCCATGGCCAATTGATCACTTACCCGATCGATTCCGGCGATCTCAGCGGGAATCGGAGCTCCGATCAATCGGCCAATTAAGAGTATCCGATCGCTGCATACCACCTTGTCCCACGGATTCCTGGACGATTCCGTGTCCGATCACTTACTTCCCAAATGGCAACTCGCCCTGATGTGTGCAGAATCGGATCAGAACGACCAACATGTTGGTTCTCTGTCCGATCCGATTCTGAGCCCCCGATCAATCGGACGCGAACGATCGGACAAGGTGGGCTGCACGAGATTCCGGCACGATCGTTTCGCGTGCACGCGCCCAGAATCGATCGTGCCGGAATCCCGGTGGGAATCCGACACGTGTATGGGGGCCTTTACTTATTCTACACAATGGCTTAATAGCCATTTTTATTGTTAAATGAATGGGAATTTCAAGCCTCCCAATATGTGTTTTTTTTTTGCTATGATCATTTGTGTAGAGATACCAAAAAAATATGTTGAATCCATAGTGACACAGCGTTAGTAATAGAAGACAATGTCTTACATCATTTGTAAACCTTTTGCAATGGTCCAATTAAACAGACTTTGAAAAATAGTGAACTTCAGTTATCATTACTTATTAAGAGTGAAACTGATTTCAACAATTAATTTTCAGTAAAGGTGGACATACAAACGTTTTCTCAAACAATCTTTGATTTGATTGGCTTTTGCAATTTAAATATCATCTGTTGGCTATGTTCCCACTTAGGTGATTAATCACCTACGGAATCGTCGTCAATCGCTCCTCATTCATTAGATCGCACGTAGTTGCGTTTGAGGCCATGATCGAGGCTCCCCGCATTCTGATAGCCGGCGGTCGGCGGCCGTAATAATTTTTCTCTGATCGTTCCCATAGATATGAATGGAGGCGATTTGCGATCGCACGTGGAGGCGATCAAAAATCACGTCCATTCATTCTGTATGAATATTTTTTTAATGGGGTTGTTTTTTCTTAAAAATTGCAGGTGAAAATCACCTGGCGATCGCCCACCAGCGATTCCGCAGGCGATTGAAAATTGCGAGCGCATGTGATTAATTACCTGAATGGGAACATAGTCTTACATGATCAATGCAAAGCCATTTGATTACTTTCCAACGGCAATTGCTCATGCTCCATAGTAGCAAGAAAATCAGTTATTTGAACTAGTAGTTTATGTTCTGATCAATATTGGTCAATCAATTCAGTTAAAAAGGGATTCGATTTTGAAACAACTGTGTATGGCCACCTTAAGGTTCCTGTTCTATGTCAGCAAACAATGCATTGTTTTTTTTGTGGCTTGGTTGGGCGATACACTGAAAATGATGCTGGACATTTGTGGAAATTAGACTGTGACCTTTCTAGCTGTCTAAAAGCACACATATATTCATAAATAAATAAAGAAGATACTTAATTTGTACATTGATGAAACCTTAGCCAGTTGTTGAAACCAGTTAACACACCGGCTTAGCCAATTTGCTCATTCTGTTCATAAGTTTTCATGTACAAGGCCAAATATACAGATTGGCCAATAGCTAACTAGCAATGACCTATTGAACAATAGTGCGATAATGCACATAGCATAAGTAATTGCATCTTACTGTATATGCGGTCATCATTTGGGAACTCTTCATGTTATAAAAGATGCAGACATTTGGCTGGACATTTATCCGCCAGATCCTACAGATTTTTTAATAAGTACGTCTAACCAAATCTGACAAACATTTGTCCCGTCAGCTGGACAGTCAGTCTGGGTATCTAGTTCTTCTGGTATATAGCCAGCTTTATAATGGCCTGCGTTGATGCTTCAAAGGTAACCTTAATAATAAACAGAATATATCATGCTTGGTCTAGTGATCTTGTGTCTTAGCAGTTTATGTGTATTATATTACCAATGACAACATATGAAAATGGTTTTAATAAATGGAGAAAGAATGATAAGAACAATAACAAAATGAGCTTCAACAATGATATAGAAGAAGGCAGAAAATGTTCTGGTGTCTATATATATATATATATATATATATATATATATATACTTATATAGATAGAGAAAGAGATAAGGTATAACTGCTATAAGCTACAATAGTTATATAGAAGATAATACGATAACATATATTGTTTATCTAATCTATAGATATTACGAAAATGTGTCATTTTGCATTTCATTTGCAAGCTTAATGTTCCCTTGAAAGACTTTTACTGGGAAATATTTGACAAATTATTCCAGCCATATCGTTTTTGTAAAGGTCTCTCACCTCCAGTTGTCTTAGGTCTTATTTATGACAATATTACGATCAAGTATTCTGATGTTGGTTAAACCTTATGGATTAAACATCATAGAAACAGTCTTCAGTCTGATCGAGTTTTTATTCCATGCAGTTTGTAAACAGTTAACACACTTAATAGATATTTGTGATATTTAGCATTGCTGCGGATGTAAAAGCTGACAACATGAATTTTTTTCTATATATTTTTATATTCTGCAAACTATTTTTATTATTGAGTATTTGGAATGATCCAGTATAGATATCCAATATATATATCCATTATAAGGTTAGCATTTAGTCTAGAAATATACAAAACAAATTTACCATTTGCCCAGTAAAACAATGTATTTCTAAAATCATATTTTAATAATATTTACTTGTTTCTGTACTTTACAGAAAGAACTTGAAGCACATGACTCTAGAGTAACATGAGTAGTGAGAGAATACATCTCTAGATATCTGATTTTAATTTGATTCCCCCAGTCATTTTTATCAGATAGCAATAGCCACTGTTATGAGTTCAATATCGTATGGGGTGAGATAGACCTTTTAATGAAATCTATTTCATTACACATTTTAATGCAAATTGCCCATAATAGTCAGTGGTCAAAAACAGGTTCACTGAATTGGAGTGTGGGATTATCTCCTGAATTAATTTATTAGAAACATATCAAAGACGTTTAGCATGTATATATTGAGTAGAAATAGTTGGACAAGGTGAACCTTTTTTTTTTTTACAAGATATGGATCATGAGATGAAAGTCACCATTAATGAGGTCATGTATGAGGGTTTGGTGGATGGAGAAGTCTTTTTGGTAGCAGCCAATGTGGAAAAGTGTACTGCAGCCCCCTCTACCAGCAAGAGAACTCATTAAAAATTGTACTCAAATTGAAGGTTACTTTATTATCTATTCTATGTTCTATTATTTTGTGATGTACTAGTAACATGCTTATGAAAAATTTTAAAAACAATGAGAATAAAAAATGATAATATAAATCTAGTTCTTCAGTTGACTTTTGGCTGTTTTTTAAGTTACTTTTTGACCACTGTTTCTTTAATGGTGCTTTTCTGTTACATTTACCTTTAAATTTATACTGATAAAAACATATTATTAAAACATGCAGTTTAAGTAGACAGAGTCCTTATATTAAAAATAAATTGTGAATTATGCAAAGAAAAAAAAAGTAAATAAAACGTGTATCCAGATCCAGTTGCACAATGTACTGATAACATATAAACACAGTTCACTAGACTTAACTAAATGGCACTCAGTTAGTGTAAAATTTTTAATTACAAACCACTACTCAACATTCTAAATAATTTACTTTGAAAAGAATGCATATTGTAATTTTTATTATTTATATAGTATATTTTTACTGGTCAAAAAATAAAAAAATATTGTTTTTAAAAGCAAATGTGAATTTTCTCAGTAAATAGATTGACGATAAGCACACCATCAAATAATAATAAACGCTACTTCGAATTTACCAGCGATCAACAAACAATACGATTGTGAAGCTCAGCCTTAAACAATGGAACGTCCTGTTCTACAGCTGCGTGTCAGCTCACCAATTCAAGAGAATATATCCTTACATGACCTCTACGTCATCTATATAACATCTCCTATAGCACCAGTGAATCAGAAAGACACATATCTGAATGGGACATTGTAACTTACTAATGCGCTCCTTCCCACTCATTTTATTATGTCAAAATTCATCAAATATTTAAAAACGTTGCTCCTTATTAAAGCAGGCACCATAAATCTAACTCAAGCTATTTTATTAATTAGCTAGCCATTTCATTTGAATGAATCCCACACAATTAGTTGAATTAGTAACAGGCTTTTTTTTTATAAAAGTGAATTATGAAAATGGTAGATTTAAGTATCTTTAACTCCATACTCCATGGATCAAATGTTGATTTCAGAACTATGTGTTTAAAAAATTATATTTAATACAAAAGACATATATATGTCTTAATATATATGTATATATACATCTTAATATAATTGAAATAATATGAAAATATAATTAGACCATTAATGTATAAATACAATAAAAAAAATATAGAGAGATAAATAAAACATATATGCATAAAAAATATATTCAACACAGGATAAACAAAAAGTGTAAAATACAGCGTTTGTTTACCAGAAATTAAAATAAAATTTATTTATTTATTTTAGCGTAAACCCCATCCATTTTACATTGTGCACATATCGGCTGAATTTAATCCCCAATGGCACCAGCCTGTCCTATTTCTGGCCCTCCTGCAGGATTAAGCAGTGAAGTATTTAGGGCGACTGGCAAATGTCAGCCCGGGTGAGGTCTCAGGGACTCAGGCTGGCTGTACACCATAATGATCTCATGTAAATGTTCCTGACTCAGTGATTTTTTGCTGACCCGCAAAGTACTGCAGCTCTTGTTAGAGGGAGAGTCCTGTGCTGTGCCTCTACCACTCAGGGACACTTCCCACTGGTGCTGAGAGACAAGGGTGCCAAGACTGCTAAGAGATCTGGAAATAAAGGGGAATCTTTCACCAAGAACATCAGATTTAGATGACAAAATTCTCGGACCTTATTAACCATAGGGCTTTGGAAATCAATAGCAAGAATCAAAAACGAAGAAGGAGGTAATTCACAAAAGAAAGGAACCGCAACACCTACATTTAAAATACTTAGCTAAATAGACATTTATATAGTAGATCGTTTAAAGAGAAAGAATGAGTTATATCTACATTTTTATTTCACTAGGTGTTAAAAGACAACATTAGTTTGCTTAGATGGTAAGATCAAGGTTTCATCAGTTAAGCACTCAGCATCAGGGATATCACCTAGGAACTAAAACACTATCAAATATACAATGTATTATTAAAATGTGCTGATGCAACAAGTAGCACAAGATGCTCTTTCCAAAGTGTCTGCACTTCACTTACTTATTGGCTTAGTGTCCTTGCCACACAGACCTGGACGCTTTCCCACAGACCCTGAAGATGTCCCTTGGTGGCCGGCTCCGTCCCCCTTCCCCTCCCAAGCTCTCCTCATTAGAAGATTGCTTTCACGCTGCTGACTTTTTTGCTGCTATCTGCTGCTGAACTGTAAAGGTCGCAGGAAGACCTCTCATACTTATCAGCCTTGCACGGGTCAGTAACTGGAAGCTGGGCTGCCCTGGCTATGGCTCAAGCAAGAGGGGCTTGGAATCACACAGCTCACTCCATTAGAACATTTTCACTTTCAAGGATTTACAGGCAAGGATTTTCACTAGAACTAGAAAATGGGTAATTTGGAATAAAAAAAAAGACAAATAAAGCACCCATAGAAAGCAGCCAGGCCTGTTCAGCATGAGTGATTGGCCAGAGCTGGGCTGCTGGTGCCCTGGGGATCCAATGTAGCAATCACAAGGGCACAATGTGTGGTGTGCAGTGCTGTTAATTAAGGCAAATGCCCTGCCCTCATTATATTTTTAGTAGATCTGCAGTTTTCCAGTATGGTAATTCAAGCTACTTATTCACAACAGGTTTTGGCAACCTTAGCATGCCCAGTGAGTTTAGAACTAAGAGTCCCAGCATGCCTGTAGAGCATCCCTGAACTTGCAGAGCCCTATATATCCAAGGGCATTTGCAATATGCAACTCATCCTTTGAGGGTAGTCTGAAAATTTAGGACCTTTATGCATTTTAAGGGTACTACTCCCCTGTTTCACCCTGCTTCTTCTACTTGGACCATTAGCAAATGATAAAACCACAGGGCTCCTATATTTTATTTTCTTGTTGCATAATGTAAGCTGAACCTTGATCTACTTGAATTTCAGTGTATTCACCATGATCAAATTAGAGAAGCTTATTCTTTCTGTTGCAATTTCTACAATATCATATAAATAAAATATTTAGAAGTAATAGTAACCCCATCATGTCCCTATGAAAACAGCTTGAAGAATTATTCTTAATAAACATGAACAGTGGGGATATCAAAGAATGCATGTTTTGACCATCTCTGTTTCTCGTCTTATATTGCTTATATTCAAGATAAATTCTTATAGTTGACAATTTTGTTTTTTTATATCCCAAATCTGAACCATATAAAGGGCAGGCTAGTGTTTTTCTTGTGTTCAGTGGCTACCTTAGTCCCATCCACCTGAAATGTCAATGGTGAACATCACAGAATCAGGTAAGGAGAGGTTTCAGTTCCAATCAAAGACACCATGCAAAACCTGCTGGACCTACTAGTAAGGCTATGGTTTCCAATAATAAACTGTATGAGCAACTTTTCCTGGAGTGCATTACCAGTTCACTGTTTTCACATGTTGGCACGTGGTCATTATCATAGATTTCTCCTCAACCAATATCAGTGGGCGATGTGACATCTGCTGTCCCTGAATACACACCTGGCCATCTATGACTTTCCCTCCTGCATGGTGGGTGTCATAATTGTTTATTCCTCAATGGGGGAACTTGTTAGGCCTTGCAGACAACACACAGCAGTGTACTGCATATATAAACCTGCATGGGAACAATAACATTTTATTTATACATGCATTCAAAAAGTCATGCTCAGAGCTGGCCTACCTTGAAATCTATGGCATGACAGTTGAAACTGAATACAATTTGGTTATGAAATGTATGCATACATTTTAAGTATGAATAGAGAAATATCGCCTTAGTGGAGGACAGTGACCAACAGCCACCACTTCTGAAGATCGTGGGAGCTCATAGTTTGTGGTTTGTTGACCCATAAAAACCATTGTCAGAAGCTATGCTCAGGTGTAACTCATCCTTTGTGTACATTTGGCCGTTTAGGACATACCTTTGTTTTAACACAACCTTAAAGTTCTGTACATCTACCTGGAAAAGACCAGCCCTGCAGCTACCTAGATCAATGTAGTTGCTCCTTAGAAACCAACACTAATTGTCTGAGAATAAATACTTAATTCTTCAAACAGGGACACTCGTTGTAAGCCGCTAACATCCAAGTTTTGCTGCCAATCACTTAACTTCAAGGCTCTATGGTGCCATATACACTAATCTTAATTAGACCAATTACATGAGTAAAATAGATGAAGTTAAAGACTCCGTAACTAATAGGTTTGTAGCTTAAAGGCAACTTTTCAGTGGTGAAGAGCCGCAGTAAAGGGTGGCACAGACAGGAGATGGCAATGACAGCCAAGATCCCCATGACCAGAGCCAGCCCAGGCCCCATCCCATCGCTGGCATACAACTGACCTTTAATTAAAACAGACAAGGGTATTTAAACTAGACTGAGTTTAGCTTGCAGGCCCCCCTCCCCTTTTCTCTTTGCTCTTTTTTTGATGCCTTTAGTGTTTCAGAAGGTGGAAGTTGCCTTTGTGTGGCATAGGTCAGACATAGGCACTGTGCTGCAGAAGGCTTTAACGCTGGCTGAGCACACAGAAAGGCTCTACTGGAGAGCTCAAGGCCTTTGACAATCACCATTGTTTTGAAAGGGAACAGAAGCTGCATTTGCCTGAAAATACCAAGTTCACTATCCGAAAAGCGACCTGTATAATAACATCTTTGAATGAGGGGGAATGAGAGACAGAAAACGAGGGAAACAAGAATCCATCTCATCATTTAACAATAAAAAATATTTCTACCTATACTATTCTCATTTGTATACTAGTGGCTCCTCATCCCCTATCACCAGCTGCAGTGTAAGAACTTTTAGTCTGAGATTATCCAGTTATGTACAGTTTAAACGTATAAATAAATGACATTATTGGAGTGTATCTAAACAATAACATTCACTGTGGTGGCTCAGTTCCCTTTGTGTTCACCTTGTCTTTCTGCTAGTAACACAATTTTAATTTCTGGGCTGACAACACTTACATTACCTTATAGAGAAGCAGAATTGTCATCCTATGGCAGGAAGTGTTACAGAAGTCCCCTACAAACTTGGTTGTTCGCCCTATAGATCTCAGAGAGAGAAGGCAAATACTGATGACTGTCAGCAGACATACATTTAACTTTTGTAATAATGTTATATTTCCTGTCTCAACATTGGGTTTATTTTTGAATAATATTCAAGCTATTAACCAATGTGTTTTGGGGGTTGTTTGTTGTTGGAACATTACTTAGTTGTAGATACAAGGGGTGATAAATGAATTAATAGGATGAGCCTAAAGCTAGCCACACATGGTTCAATTGACTGTACAATCAATGTAATTCGATCAAT
>CM070036.1:130076610-130090514 GCA_036250615.1 Ptychadena robeensis | reverse complement strand
ATTCGCGCGAACGCGAACATGCGATATTCGCCGCGAACAGTTCGGGACATCTCTACAGACAAGCAGCAACAAACTTTTCTGCAAAGGCAGAGAACCCTAGTGCTATCCAATTCCTCTGTACTGTGGCAGCCAATGTGATCTCGCCTGCTTGTGACATACTATGTACCAAGTGCGTCATCAGAGAGACCTCGGCGGACAAGACAATGCATTAACCCACTGCCATATACCATCTCCATCACTCTTATATGCTCCCAAGGCAGACCACTTACACTTTTTCTGAGGGGAAGCTTGTTGCTGACCAGGGTCTGAGCAATGGTTGGCCCATGGTCAGAAGGTGACAAGTCTTAAGTTGTTCTTTGTCATGTAGACAGGCAGGAGAGCGGCTTCATGGCCCTCTAATCTACCCGAGCATTCCCCAAAGCCTCCGATATCAATGTCCGTCATTGAGAATGAACTTATAGCTGGAGTGCTGAGCTTACTTTCTACCCTAGAATTCCTGATTGGCTTACCTGCAGGTGATAAAAACTTCCTGGCCTTCCAACTTGGTAGGTAACTAGGTGCTACACAAAAGTATAGCATGGTACAGTACAGTACAGTACAGGTATAGCATGGTATAGTACTACAAGCTAAAACTTCTTGTACGGAGGCAATTGGAGGCAGACCACACTACCAGCATCTAATAATCAATAACAACTGCAGTATCACATTTACCATCTCTTGTGTACAGCCTTAACAAACATACATTTCAAGATCAGCATTTTCCAATGTTACATCAGTAAGTTTATTTAACCCTTGCAATTTTTTTTCACAAACTGGTCTTTTCCTGGGGGAGGCTCTACTACATGTGATATCTGGACTGATGAGTGCAGGGACAGGGAGACTACCAGCTGCCTCCCATTGTTGGGAGAGGAATGGAACAGAGGGAGGAGGGTAAAAAGAGAGGGACTTTTTATGCATTACTGGTATACTGGTAATACTGGATATTTACAGGCTCCTGTCCTTTATTATACTGTTTATGTTTAATCTTTGGACCACAGGGTGGTGTTGATCAGAAGCAGCATGGACTGTGCAGTTTACAACTAAAGGTGCCCATTGACAGCCCGATTTGCGGCTGATTTCGCCAGAGATCGAACGCCATGCACGCTCACAGTGGTCAATATGCCGCGAATTCAGCCACAAATCCAATGCTTATCAGCCATAAAATAGATTACTCAAATTACGGACATGCCCCTAATTTGTGGATCGATCTCATTACTTTGGATGGGGAACAGCGTTTCCAAAGTAAATGCCGGCACACAAAGGGTACCTGGCCGATTCTCAACACTACTGGACGTGACGATTTCTCAAAATTCTAAACGTCTATGGCCAGCATTACCCATTTAAATTGAGGACATTGGAGACAAGGTAAGTGGAGTTAATTTATTTTGAACAACCGCCTGCCCTTAATTACTTATATCAGTAGAAGTTGTTGTCACCACATTATCCATTTATTTTTACAGTATTTGACACACCACATAATTTGATGTATATCAATCCTCATACTCTCACACATTACACTGTCCTGCTAGCCATACATCCTCTGCCCCTGTATCCCTGTATTTGTATTATGAACTCCAGCCGGTACGAAATCTCAGCATTACATTAGGTGATAAAGGATATAAATGCTTTAAAAAATTTTTGGGGGGAGGGGTCTGTGTAAATGCATGCCTAACATTTTTAAATATTTACAAGGTTGTGGCTTTCCTTGTTTTCTCCACCCTGGGTAACTGGATGGGCGGGCGCTATTCTCCCCCTCGCCCATTCTTCCCCCGCCTCCTACCATAGGAGTTCAATTCCCTCTATCTGGTGGGGTCCAATCCATCTATCCGTGGGGTCCTGTAGTGACTCTTTTACCTGGACATTCCAGGATTAGAGTTTTTTCACTTGAATGGGGAGGGGGTGGGGACCATCTGGATTGGGGGTTGGGGCTTAAAGCATTGCAGGACGCTCACCGTTAAATTGCATCATGTTTTTGACATCTTGTTTTGATTCATTTAGTTTCATCATACTTGAATCATACCTTTCATTATATTTTCTGTAAACCAAACACAGATATGGATGAAGAAGCCCTACAAAGGTGAAACACGTAAGAATCTTCATTCATCCACTCTGTGTATATTGGTCTGTATTAGAATGGAAGGGGCAATGTACGATGGTTGCATCATGCACCACCATGCAATGCCCCAAGGAACGTACTCATTTTATCTGTGATATAGTGTGAATATGGACAGTATAAACTGTTTCAATAAATGTGTACATGTGTACAAAACTGTACATGTTTTTATACTATATCTTGTAAATTGTTGATTTGAGTCAAACCATCGTGCCTAAAAAGTCCCCACTAGGGCTGCTCTAGTGTTGCTACTTTAGGTGAGACCATGGATACCAGACCCTCTCCCAGTATGTAGAAAAATATAATTGTTGACACCAGAGATTTGTAGGGAGACACGAGAGGGAGCTTTTAACCTCCCTGGCACTGCAAGCTTGCAGATTTCTTTTGGCCTGAGTCTTTGGTGTCAAAACTAATGTGATGGAGGGGGCGGCGCCATAGATCTTCCAGGTTAATGGAGGTGGCGCCCCTTTCCCCAGCCCACATCAACTGGTACCAATTACCGCCTCTCCATTATAAGGAGGTCTATTGTGCCCCCCCCCCCCGGAGGGACGGTCCTGGAACAGATGTGGCTGGGGATATGGTAGTTTTTTTAGGATCCTGGTTGGTTCGGAGTTTGTTTTTTTAAACAAACTCTGGACGAACTGGGTTCATCTTAACTGCCAGGGGGATTAAGTAGGGAAAAATTATAGGGATCTATCCCTATCTATTACCACATAATGTTATCGATCCATTTAGACTCATTTATCAAAGCCCTGTACTCATGCTCCATATTACCATCGGATATAAAATTAATTGAAATGCCTTAAAAACCCATAAGATACATGAATAACTGATATTTTCCAATAAACAATTTACACGGTTGTTTTTTTTTTTTTAAGTGGATCGATGGAAAAATTGTGGTATGTATGACCTAATGGATTTATTGATCCCTGGAGCCTATTTTAGTGGAAGTAGTTTTTGTATTTTTCTGTAATAATTGTTTTCCTCCACCAGAGGGCGCTCAGAGGCTATCCTTGATACAGAACCTAAATAGATTTTTTTGCTGAGTTACTGGGATACATTCAGTGGAGCTCATAATTATTCATACCCCTGGCAACTTTTGACTTAAAGTTACTTTTATTCAACCAGCAAGTTATTTTTGATGGGAAATGACATAGGTGTCTCCCAAAAGATAATAAGATGATGTACAAGAGGCATTTTAAATATGTTAGCAAAAAGTGTCATGTCCAAAATTATTCATAATCAATATAATACAATATTATCAATAGAAAAGCCTTAATTGGCTATTACAGCAATCACGCGCTTCCTATAATTGCACACCAGCTTTTTGCATGTCTCCACTGCACCTTTTGCCCATTCATCTTTTACAATGAGCTCCAAATCTTTCAGGTTGGAGGATCTTATTGCCATCACCCTGATCTTTAGCTCCCTCCACTGATTCTCAATTGGATTCAAGTCAGGACTCTGGTTTGGCCACTCCAAAACGTTAATGTTGTTGTCTGCTAACCATTTATTCACCACTTTTGCTGTGTGTTTTGGGTCATTGTCATGCTGAAATGTCCACTGGTGCCCAAGGCAAAGACTCTCTGCAGACTGCCTAATGTTGTCGTTGAGAATCCTCATGTATTGCTCTTTTTTAATGGTGCTTTTTACTGTGATTAGGTTCCCTGGTCGATCGGCTGAAAAACACCCCCAAAGCGTTAGGTTCCCACCACCATGTGTCACGGTAGGGATGGTGTTCTTTGGGTTGAAGGCTTCTTCTTTTTACGCCTAAGGAAGGAAACATCATTGTGACCAAA
This sequence comes from Ptychadena robeensis, assembly GCA_036250615.1. Classification (NCBI taxonomy): domain Eukaryota; kingdom Metazoa; phylum Chordata; class Amphibia; order Anura; family Ptychadenidae; genus Ptychadena; species Ptychadena robeensis. The sequence continues at coordinate 130,086,563 of CM070036.1, read as the reverse complement.
CAATTACATTTTTGTTTCATCTGACCATAACACAGACGACCAGAAGTCTTTTTCTTTGTCCAGATGAGCATTTGCAAAGGCCTTATGTGTGTGCCTTATGTGCATAAGTGGCGTCCTCCTTGGTCTCCATCTGTGGAACCCAGCAGTGTACAGTGGTGGTAATCCATACGGGACAAAACTTCCTTTTTTGCTATTTAATTAATTTTGGGATGTGGAACCTTGCTGAATCTAAGGACTAAATGGCCACCTAATTATACCAAAGGAGAATACATAGAATGTGTACTCTATGCAAACTTAATCTAGCTTGTTTCTGAGAGAGGCAGTGAGAGTTTGTTTGTAGGCCATGGATAATGTCTACAACTCCGCCTCCAGGGCTCATTTGTGTTGTGAGGCGACTTGTATAAGGCAGCCACAGATGACCACCTTATAGGCCTTCCACAGAGTGGTCCGGGACTCCACAGTGCCAGAGTTAAGAGCGAAGTAGTCTCGAGTGGCCTGTTGGAGAGTCACTAGAACCCCGGGACTGAACAATAGTGAGTCATTCAGCATTCAAGACTGGAAAGGGAGTCAAGGTAAAAGGGAGTGGCAGCAGAGGAGCACTGGGTCATGATCAGACCAGAGGACACTCAGAATTTTGGCCGAAGTGACATCTGGAAGAAACGAGCGGGCAACAAAGATGTGATCGATCTGGGCGTGGGATTTATGCGGAGCATTTTGTTTATTTCAGTTTACATGTTTTGTTGTTTAATTGGTTTTTTTTCATTTGTTTTTTGGTTTATTGGTGGTATTACTACTATTGAGTAATGTATTTTTCTCTCTAATGGGCAATTACAAGGAATATGGGAAGAAAATTTAAGAAAAATGGACTTACCATGACTGGAGATTGTTGTTGATTTAACAGTTTTATACACATTTTGGTTATTTCAGTTTACATGTTTTGTTGTTTATTGGTTTTAGGCGTTTTATCATTTATAAGATTATTTTACAATAAAAGTTGTCTTTGAATGTAACATTTTATATTGTGTTGTGAGTTTGATACATGCTAAAAACACAAAAATGACACGTTTCAAAAATTACTCTCTTCCCATGAAGGAGTCTTGTTATGTGCGCTACTAACAATATCCCATTGGACAACTTTGGTATTTGATTGATTAGCCCAGTGCTATCAAATAGAATGAGCAATGGTTTAATGGTATTCTTGAAGTAGCAGGAGAGTTAAGTAAGACCCACATGTAGAAGCATGGACATTGAGGAGTACAGCATCAATCACATTCAGTAAAGTATATATATATACTTTGGCTGGTTCACTTTCCAACTAACCACACCTCCCTATCAATGTCATGACTCAAACCAAGCCCATGAAAAGTTGTACTGCATTAATCAAACACAAGAATATTAGACTGACCCCGATGTGTTTTCCTGCTGTAGGAAATTTTCTTTTGTTGGAGGTCCTGTGCCATAGTCAAAATGTAATGTTTAATAATAGGTAAATAGTAAAAAAATATATATTTAATGTTATCATGGACAACAACATCATCATCTAGAACAGTGGTTCCCAAACTTTCCTTATAGGGCCCCACTTGTCTATTTAAGAACATTATAGAGCCCCCCTCCCCATTCAAATACAGGTTCAGAATGAGGGCCAGCACCCCCCTGGAAAACTCCCCCCCCCCCCCCCCCCCAAACCGGGGGCCGGTTTGGGAACCACTGATCTAGAACATGTGTTTGCAACCTTTACTATCAAAAGAAAATTTTTTCTAGATTTACATGTTTATTTCCTGAGCTACTTTCAGTCAGGAGCTGCTCAGAAAACAGCTCTCCTGTCTGTGAGTGCCTGCAAAATTGTGCAGGTGCTCAGAGGAGTTTTAGATAACACCCCATGACAGGTCTATCAGGCCAGATGCCAAAAACCAACTGGTGAAACCTTGTGTTGTGTTCGCTACTTTATTGTGCTGCCCGTGTAATTCTCCTTTCTAAATTTTGGTTGCTGGGGAATCAGTTCATATACATTCAGAAAACGTTTGAGGGAAATGTAGACAAGCTTTATTTATAAAATACATGAAAAACACAAACAATTTCAAAATTTTTATTTTATTTATTTATAAAAAAGAATTTGCACTTTAGGCTGAGTCTACACCACGTTTTTTTTTGGAGCGTTTTCAGTGCGGAAAACGCGCCAAAAAACGCTCCCAAAACGCATCCCATGCATCTGCATTGGAATGTCTACATTGGTGCGTTTTGGGCGCACCAAAAACGTGCCGAAACGCGCTAAAAACGTGCCAAAAACGCACAGAAAACGCGCCGTGCTGATTTAGGGCATTTTTTTTTTTTGCCTTGTGTGAGTGGATGGGAAACATCCCCATCCACATCACTTCCTGCCTCCTTACACATGTTGATTGATGACAGAGTTTGTAATACTCCTCTTCTAATGAAACTGATTGACTTCTTTAGTGCTCTTTCACACTAGCTGTGCTGTAGCTGTGGTACAGTACCCCAACACAGCACAGATAGTGTACATTTCAGGGCTCTTTCACACTAGCTGTGCTTTACCTTTTACAGCCCTTTCACGCTATGTGTTTCACTTCATGCCGATAATGGAGGTGGTAGCGGTAAGGCAATTGCATCCGTTAATCGTGCATGTTACCGGGGGAAAAAACGCATTTTGCAATGAGCTCCACTTGTGTCCACTATAAACGTGCTAGACCTGCAGAAATTCATGCAGCAAGGTGTTTTTTGGTAACCGTGCCATTGCAGGTCACTAGAAATGCAAGCGCAGGGCTAGTGTGAAAGGTGTTTTTTGTAACCCTTGCTGCGCTGTGTTGCGGTACTGTACAGAACCGCAGCAGCTGGGCGGCTACTGTAAACGCACCCTTACACTAGTCTTGCTTTTGCATTAGTGATAGCGCGTTGCATTTTTGCCCTGCAGCATGCATTTTTACAGGCACAGCGCAAGCATGACACTTGTATGGGACCCTCTAGCGTTACCACTAGCTCACCTGTTACCTTCTTGCAACACCTATAGCTCTCTGATGTCTATCATTTCTAAGCAACGCAATTCACATTGAGAAAATCAAGCACCAAAAACACTCCATGTTCAGAACAAAGAGAGGCAATGAATGACACTATTGAATGCATTGAAAAACACACCTAAAACACTGCATTGAAACACACCTAAAACGCACCAAAACGCACCTTAAACGCACAATAAAACGCATCCCCAACTATTGTATGGGAGATAGATAAATGTGTATTTAGGGGGGAATTCATGAAAATAGCGGCCAGAAAGAAGAAAGAAACCAATAGCCAGGTTTAGATTCTTTTTGAAGAGATAAATAGAAAGGATACATTACAACAACAAAAATAATGTCCCTTTTTTTAAGAAAGGTGGCCAACATCCCAAAAATAAATAAAAAGAAATCAATATACCAGAAAGGTAATGAACATATCACCATTCAGGCATCATGTGTCCTCTGAATTAACAGAGGCAAGGGGACTTTGACGGCCAATGTGAAAAATCATCAGGTAAATAATAAATGGTCACATATCACATAGTGTGGTTAAAACAAAGTTCATTTTCATTTAATTGCCCATAAAAATATTTAGGTAAGTGCTTGGTACATTCAAGCAAATTTGACACGGCACCTTTGGATCACAGTGAGAAGCCTCCACTACCTCCCCACAGGCTAGGGACACACACAAAGTGACCAATTCAGTCACAACTAAGTTCACTGAACTTATTTTTTATGTTCAGTGAACTTAGTTGCATCTGTATTACCTTGTTGTTAGATAGTCGCCCTCTGGGGGTCCAGAACTTGGTCTGTATATAAATGGGCTCTCCATTCTCTGTTAAAGCTGTGAACCTGGTCATCGTTACCTTTAGAGATTTTTTGTCGTATGGTACATCACCTATGTGAGTATATACTCTGTTCATTCACCACGTGTCTAACGATGTGGCTTTGCACCGTTGACTGAGACATCCCCAAATTTTTGATTGCTCCGTATAGAAACATCCTTGCCTTGTAATCTCCACCAACTGATGAAGTTGGTTCAAGACGAAATGTACGTCGGGTGACTGAATTGGTCACTTTGTGTGTGTCCCTAGCCTGTGGAGAGGTGGTGGAGACTTCTCACTGTGATGCAAAGGTGCCGTGTCAAATTTGCTTGAATGTACCAAGCGCTTACTTGAATATTTTTATGAACAATTAAATGAAAATGAACTTTGTTTTAACCGCACTGTGTGATATGTGGCCATTTATTATTTACTTGATGATTTTTCACATTGGCCGTTAAAGTCCCCTTGCCTCTGTTAATTCAGAGGACACATGATGCCTGAATGGTGATATGTTCATTACCTTTCAGGTATATTGATTTCTTTTTAGAAAGGATACTTTTACAAAGACTATATATAAATTGTTAAGAGAACATAGGTCAAGTTATGAATAAAGTAATAAACCCGGTGAAATGCTCACTAAAACATTCAAAGCGAAGAGGGTCACAACAGATATTTTTCAATGAAACAGTTTGGGTAATAAAAGCCATAAATCAGCCGACATAGCAGAAGAAATCAGTAAATATTTCACTCATTTGTGCATTCTAGCAAGTAAGGATAAGCAACAACAAAATCCACAGCTTAGACAGCAAATTGTACAATATACTGAGAGCTCAGGAAGGTCAAGGTTACCTGAACAGGCCATTGCAGATATGGAATCTCACATAAATGAAGAGGAATTAGAAACAGCATTAAAATACACAAAAACGGGAAGGCACCAAGTCCAGATGGAATCACCTCTTCTTATAAAACATTCAAGGAAGTCATGGTTATACACGTGGCATATATCTTCAAGAGTAATAAGTTCACAATGGATTCACTGCAAGTGCATATTACTCTTATCCCAAAAGCAGACCTGTCTAACAGTAGAAGTTATAGGGCTATTGCTCTGTTGAATACAGATTTTAAATACTTTTCTAAAATCATTGCAACCAGATTAGAGGGATATATCCCTGCCATTATACATCCAGGTCAGGTTGGTTTAGTTGCAAATAGAGAAGCTAGAGACAATACCATCAGAGTGCGTAATATAATCAATGCAGCAAGAATAAAAAAGGCCTTAGTATTGCTGCTTTTAACAGAGTTTACTGGTCTTTTAGGGAAGCTACACTTGGCATTGGGTCCACATATGGGGCATGGATTATGGCATTATATACGAACCCAACAGTAGAGATGGTCGATTTTTTTCTTCAAAAATTTCTATCAAGTATGTCTCTAACACAAATAGTTTTTGCACAAATTAAGTTCAAAGTCAAGTAAAAATTTCGAAAATCTGAATTTATGCAAAAACTACATATGCTAGAGCAAAAGTTTTTATTTTTAAATGTTTCCACAACCCTTTTCTACATTTCCAGTTTTGGTGATGATACCATTTCCAGAGGCTTTGCAATCAGCTCACAAAGTTAGGAAGTCGAAAAATTTAACCATATCTACCCAACAGTAGCAGTTAGGGTTAATGAAGCCCGTTTTCCAATTTTTTTCCATATCAATTGGCACCAGTCAGGAATACCAACTATCTCCAATAATATTTATCCAGACATTAGAAGCCTTTGCAATACAGTTATAATTTATAAATCTAATACCTATGGAATACATTGGAGATACGATTAACAAAGTAAATGTGTTTATGAATTTTCTTTTACAGTTATTTGCTTGATAGCTTATCCTGCACTGATCCTTCTCAACAAAAAATGCATCCACACAAGCAGCTTAAATTGAGAATTTTTTTTTCACATTGATCTCCTGCCACCTGCAGGAGCAGAGGTCTGGGAGTAATCCCAGGCAGGGTGCCCCGTGCTTCCTCGGATCTTCAGCAGTATTGGTAGTCGAATTCCTGGGTCTTTTCTGTCCATTCATAAAATTGGCAGCTACCACATTCCAACGTACTCTTTGCATGTGTTTGAGCATCTTGAAAGCTGTAATGACCTCAAACTGATAGATCTATTCTCTTGCTCTCTACTGGATTGAAGTATTTACATCACCTTTGGTGACTGGTGTGTTATGATAGTTTTACCTAATCAGTCTTTGTGGGGTTCATTTTTCCCCCTTAATTCTGGATGTTCTGGAACACGGCAGCGCAGATCCCCAGTAGAGTCATCCCCTGAGGCTTGCACATCATGACATCATAGGCGGTGACGTAGAGGTTTCCATCAGAAGTGCTGCTAGACACACTGTGAGCAGGATGAGGGGACAAATGTTGAAGAGGAGAATAGAATATATATTGAACAAAGCCCCTGAAATGGTTTTATATTTTAGTTTCATATTCAAAATTTTAGATCTATTCTGGAGATCTCCTCCAACTGGCTGAAGTGTGGTGGCCCATCTGAGGTGGGGTGGTCTGAAGGGTTCCAATGGTCACCTATAATGGGCTCTTAGTAGGGACAGCATCTGGCGCATTGCCGTTTTTTACCATTAGTCGCCGTCATTACAGACTACATATATTGTACTTGAAGAGAAACATGTTGATAATTCTGGAGTGATCTAGTTTGTACAAATATCTATATGTCATAGCATAACTAGTATGCATTACTTTAAATGTGTTTATCTTAGCACATTTTGGATCCTGTCAACCATCTACCACGAAAGTCACAGGAGTCCTTGGAGTCCATTGTGCACTATAACATGTTGATTATGTAAGAGCTGTGTGTTTATTGAACATAAAGATACAAATATGTGGGTTAAAGTTTGTAGATTTGGAAATATAAAGTAACATGCACTTAATGATATATACATTAACTTTGTTTCTTGTAAATATTTGATATCATTAGTAGCAAATTTATTTTGTTATTCTGTACTTGCTTACTCTATCAATGCAGATGGTTTTATTGTATGTTTTGTCATTCCCTGTTTGCAGTGAGCCATACAGAATTATGGACTTATTGGCCTATGAATCCTTAGATATAGATAACCTCCTGAGAATGTAGCCCGGGTTGAGTTTGCAGGGTTAGCTACACTCAGGAAACCTCACCCATCCCTGGCATGCCTGCGGTGATACTGATTATCAGCGGACTCGACAATAAATTCCGGGTCTGCCTCTTTGGCGTGAAAGAGGCAGGGGGGCTGCTCCATTGACCTTCATGTTAAGGAGGCGATGTCAGTTTTCCTCCTCACAGCCCCAGGGTGGCAAATGTCAACACTGCAAAGAAAGATCAGTGGCAATATGTGGAAATCAATGATCTCTAAAACTGAGAAACTGCCCTGAGGTCTGATGTAATGATGCATAATGAAAGACACTCCCACAATAAGATTTAATGATGAAATGATATTGGTCCAGCGCTGTTGACTATGCACCACTTTTCATGAACATGAAGCTGGTTGGAACCTTTGAGTTTTCTATTAAGCATAGTATAGTTTGAAGCAAGGGGCAGGTTTAATCACTACTTTGGTTATTCATTTCTGACATAAATAATGGCATAGATTCGATAGCCAAAACAGCCATGTTGTCCAAATGAAGACTAAGTGACCCATTAACTAACTCATCCCCCCATACACTCACAGACACTACCAAGGAAAAAAAAACTAAAGAAGGCCAAATTTATTGTCAAAACTGAGTCTTATCAACCCTGTGGCCAATAATGCAAAAACCCATGTACCCTGGAAATAAGCCCTAAAGGCAATGGCCAACAAATGAAGGTCTGTGTTGGACTAAGGGGACAAGGATTTAGCATAAAAGCTATCCCAAAAAAACTCCCAACATATTTAACTTACTCGCAATGAGGATAAGACAGAAGATGAATCAAAATATTTCCATTATTCACACTTAGGCACCAAGCCAAGGGGTTAAACTATTAAGGCTATGTTTCCAAATATATAGGTTCGTGGTGACACGCTTTTTGACACGCTGTAAACATGTCCTTCCATGCAAACTTCCATGTTGTATGTTTTGTTGCATCAGGCCTGGTTGAACAGGGATGGGGGGTCTGCTTGCTCAATGCTGCCCTTTCCTGGCCGAACAGGTCTGCCAAAAGCAGTTGCTGTCCGTGGCCCTCATACTCTCCAGGCTTGCCAGGCTATGCCATGCAGGGGGTCTGGCTAATGTTTGGGGGGGGGGGGGGGGGGGGTCCACCAGCATTTTTTTGTAGATAGGAAAAACATTTAATAAATAAGGATAAGAAGGGTAAAGTATTTTATCTGATATTTGGTGTTAAATTTGTATTTGGGTTCTACAGCCCACCCTGTGCGCCTCTCTCAACTCTGCCTGACTGGGATTTACGGACATGTCCGTTCCCTGTTTGATTGACCTTTTTCAAGCTGTGCTGTAGATAAGTAAATTCATTAGTTTTTTTATGTTTTTTAAAACCGCTTTAACTATCAAGTCATGTATTAGTGCACCAAAAAGTTCTGTGGGGTTAGCCACATTAGTGATAAATCTCACCTTGAGTTAGCTCCACAAAGACTCAACCACTGAGGAGGTAAAGCGCCCTAGCGGTCAGGATGGCAGCATCTCGTCCTGCGCTGCTACTGCTACTATAGCACTGGACGAGATGCTGCCAGTACACATCGGGGCTCCGGCAGCGCATACTCACAGTTCTGCGCTGTCCCGGTGTCGCCGATGTCACAGGCAGGCTGGATCTTCGTTTCTTCCTCCCCCCCTCCGACTGACCAGGTTAGAGAGGGTTAACTGCAAATGGGCACATCTGGGGCACCAGAGACTTTTTATTTTGGCGATATTTATTTTTGTGTTTTCTCATTAATTTTCTTAAATTTTTATTTTTATTTTACATAATTGTTTGTTTCAAACATTATCATATTCAGGATGTCTATTAGACCCTTGTACGGACATATTTTGGGAAGTTACAGGCCTACAACATAAAGAAAAATTTACCATTGAAGTCTATGGTGCCCTTTTGGTACAGAAATCTGTACCTCAGCAGTGCGCTAGGGAGGTTAAGCATTGAAAGGCACCAGTGTACACTTGATTGACATTCCCTTTTTTGCCTTGTTTTGACTCCATGATCTGATAATGTTTGACATTTTTACCCCATTACAGGTTTGCTTGCATTGTGAGAGTACACCATCATCTAACCCTGTCTCAGGCCATCTGTCCGGGTGGACTCCACCATGGTTTTTCATGGGAGGAATTTACTTTTTTACCACACAATGATCTGTATCTCAGCACTTTTAAAGACTACAATTTTGTAGCAGAGAGGAAAACATTCTTGTAGGCTTCAATAATTAGTCACATTGGGTTTTCTGTATGTAATTTATCTGGCTGTGGTGCCATAATTTCTGATAGGGGCCAGCTACCCACCATGTTCTAAACTCTCCGGTTTTCATCAGGAATAAAATAATAGAACTTACATAGTTCTAATTCATGACTAACTTCCTGACTACAATATAAAGTATACCGTTAGAAGTTAGTGTGAAGTGCGGCATATATACACACAAGAAAATCCAGGGTGGGGTCATCTAGCCGGGGCTAGATGATGGTGTTTCCATAAGGCATTGGACTCTATGGAGGGGAAGCTTCTACATAGGACGCAGTGAAAGCAGATGTACCCTAGCAAGGCAAGCAAACCTGCAATAGGGCAGAACATTCAAACATTATCACATCACAGGATCAAAGCATGGCAAAAAGGCGAAGTCAATCAATCCCTACACTGGGACCTGTCAAATCTTAATTCACTGGTATAAAGACCAACTTGTAGAAAGCTTGGTGAAACATTCACACATATGAAAGTATTCCCACATCCAAAAAAAAAAAATATCTTAAATCAAATTTCAGTAAAGAGAGGATACCACAAACCCCAAGTTCATATACCACCCCCACAGGAGCGGCTGGTTTTGCCTAGGATTTCTCTCACCGTACCAGTGACAACACACCCCGGGTAGCAGAACCCACCATACTGACACACCCAAAAAACTCATTAATATCAAAGCTAAATATTTTTGGAAGTAGTTTTTA
>CM070036.1:130051376-130067672 GCA_036250615.1 Ptychadena robeensis | reverse complement strand
ATTGGTAAATATGTCTGCAGGGGAGGGGCACCTTAGTAATGTCCAACAGAATGGGCGTAAATGGCTTCACGTGCCAGTACTTAAGATGGTGCCTTAGGGAATGAGGAAGTGAAGATTGTAAGTAGCTTTTTTTTTTTTCTCTGTGTAGCAGTTTTCACAGATGTATACTGCTGACAGGTGTGTAATATGTCCGTGTAATGTACGTGGGGGATTTTTTTTTTGAGTTTACAACCGCTTTAACTTAACAAAAAGGACCCCAGCTCCAGCTCCCCCACCTATGAATAAGTAACAAGGTCCAAAGGACCTCTTACCCATTCACAGCGTGTATCAAAAAGAGTTCCTAGAAAGAAGTGACAAAACCGAAAAAAATCTTTATCTCTATTAAGTTGTACCATTCCACATACCTACCTGCACAGTACTCCACCCTTGTAAATCCATCTCTTCACATGAAAGGTTAGGTGTCTCAGGAAGGGGGGTTCTTCCCTAAAGCTCCAGAGATGATCTCAACATTTTGGGGGGTATTGTTTAAGTGTCCATTTTTTTTATAGTGGTTTATTGTCCGGCGTGTGCTTTTAGGTGTACAATTTAAAAGTTATGGGGTTATTTTTTGGGTCTTTGTTTTATTGTTTTGTATTGCCAGGCATTTGTGTGCATCTGTAATAGATTTATTACATTGAAAGTGTTTGGGAGGGTATTTTTGGAATTCAGGTAACTTGAGGGTGAGGTATCATCATTCAAGGACTCCTGGCCAGCTGAGTGGGTGCTGTTGCTCCGTTGTGCACCGGAGAAGGACAAGAAAAAAAATAGAGTGGGATATCTTTGATAAGATTAGGGACAATGATCATGTATGTAGATATGTTCATGTATATAATGAATGAAAATTTTTGTTAGATGTGGTGAAGTTTTTATGGGGCCGTTATAGGTCATTAATTATTATATATAAAACGTAAAAGTCTTTTTTTCATTCCTATTGTGTATTATTGGGCACTTTTTTTATGCGTAATAGTTTTTTGTTTATTTATTCGTATACATTAAATTATATTATACATTAAATAATATTACATAATCGTATACATGAATTGAGCAAAATTTGATGCATGGATAGCTATCTTTACACTAGCATTTAGAAATTGTTTATTCTACAACAATTAAGTAACAACTTTAAATTCCTGGACATGACACAAGAAGTGTGTAACTGCACCAAACCATGTGCACTTCTGTTTCCATCTGCCTGGGGTTCTGAAGGCCCCCATACACCTAGCACTTGCGGCCATCTGCAAAATTGGCCAGGGATCGTGGGTGCTCACATCGGGCGACAGGGATGTCTCCCTATGTGGGCACCCGCGATTCACGGCAGGTCGGCCAGAGAATGAACATGTCCAAAAATCACTAGCCAATGTTATTAGTTTGAATGGGGACTGGTGTCCCCGTTCAAAGTAACGGCCGGCACACAAAGGGTGCCCATCGAAACTGAGCGACGGAGAGCAGCATGACGACGACATATTGCACTTTGTCGCTTGCCACGGCTTGTCCGGTGTATGGTAGCCTTAAGCATACTTCAGTGGTTAGAGCCCCCCATATACGCTTAGATTTTATGGCTGACCTATAGACTACCAACCGACATGTGTGCTCTCGCCGATCCCCCCCAAATATTGGGTGCCAATCTTAAGCTTAAATCGGCAGCCAAATAGATCTAAGCCGATGTGGACATGTCCGTAATTCTTAGCTCACTGATACTTTAGACAGGGACACCGTGTCCCCGTCTAAAGTATGTCTTCTCCTCTGTTCCGTGCTGAGGAATAAGCTGCCTGCTTCTGAGGGGGGAAGGGGGACACACAGCACAACCGGCTTATATGCTGTCCGCCGGGTATGACGGCACAAGCAGCTAGAGAGAGACCCTGCCAGACAGCGCTGACACACAAAGGGTGCCCTGGCCGATTGTGTCCAGATGTTTCAGCCAATTGACCGCGCGGGATGACGCCATTATGCACGTTTGATTGGCCAAAACATCGGGTCACAAACTAAACATGTATGGGGGAGGGGAGGGTCTTTAGTGATAGGATTGGACAATAACTAAATTACTTTATGAACCTGTAAAAATGCCCAACAATAACCTCATAAACACTTTGATAACATTCAATGGATTTGCAGAGGATAGGTGGTTTCTACCAGAAAAATTACCCTTCAAATGCCTGCGAGAACACCAGACAACCATTTAATTACTCTGATCAAAGCGATAGACACAGACATTAAATGATCCACAACCTTTAATAAAAAAAAGAAACGTATGTACATCTATAAAGCATACCACAGAAACCCTACATATGATAAACTGAATCAAAATACATATTTCTGGAAATCCAGCATAGTGCAATATATATATTTATTTTTTTAGAACATTTTTATCCCCCCAACTTGGCTGACTTTGGTTCACAAAAATGCTACAAGTGTTGGCAACCTAAATCCACTCCATATACTGTACAGCATTTGGCGTTACATTTTTTGCAAAAGGGAAAAGAAAAGTATATAGAAAATGTAGGAGAAAGTCACAAACATGACCGCGATGAAAAAAGCCTGGGGCTAATAATAGTAAGCCAAAGTATCTCTCCATGTAAACACAGAAAAGGATTGTTCCAATATCTCAGAAAGTAAAGATGGTCGCATTTTTTCCCCATTTGTGGACTTGAGTTGATTGCAAAGCCCCTAAACATGCTCTTCTCACCAAAATTTCAACTTGGCTTTGAACTTTATTTTTGGAAAAACTTTTTGTGTAAGAGCAATACTTAATTTTTTTTGTATTATACCTCAATAAATAGTAAATTCTTTAATAGCCATTGGCCTTTTTAAAGACTCCACAATTGTTTATTTTAAGTTGTGCACTTGTAAAATGTGACAGACTTAAAGCACACCTGAACTCAAAAATAAAAGAAAAACACCAAGACAATTCAATTACATTTTGCTTACCTCTAAACCAGTGGTTCCCAAACTAGGGGGCGCGAAGGTATTCCAGGGGGGCACAGCCCTCATTCTGAACCTGTGTTTTAATGGGGAGGGGGGCTCGAAAATGTTCCCTAATAGAATAGAGGGGCCCTGCAAGGAAAGTTTGTGAACCACTGCTCTAAACTGTCCCAATGGCTAGCTAGGGGAAGAAGTTGGTGTGTTTAGGTGCGCTTTAACCCTAGTATATTCAAAGGGAAAACATTTTGGCAGGTTATTGGTATTTAAGTTTTCCATCACTTGGCAGCAAGAATGGAAACCAAATGCAAGAAGTCCTTGCAAAAGTAAAATAGGTAAAAGCAACTTTACAATGAAATGTAATACATATATGAACAATAAATGGAGAAGTGATAAAGTTATTGCTGACTTTGGGAAATCCTAAAGAAGGCTGCAAACTCCACTGGATCAGGACACTCTCAAAGATTGTGGAGCAATTTCTGGGGTTTCTGCTAATATTAAAAACATTCACCATTTTATTGGTCTGATAATATATCAACCTATGTCTATATCAAGAACGGTCAGTGGAGTTCTCCACTGTTCACTTCACAAAACATGGAGGAAGCCTAATCAAATAGGATTTTTTCCCTTTAAATATTAATATTGGTTTGCAATTTAAATCCTTCAAAGTAAGCAATCATGTACTGATTCCGCATTAGTAGTACGTCCGTACTCTGCAGTGTTTCCTTGCCCTCCCTTATACACATGTGGGATGGAAAACCAAGGCCGTCTTCTTAAGGGCTTGTTTCCATTGTAGCGTTTCCATGCAGTTGCAGCCGTGCGGCCGCCGCCGCACACAACCGCATCCATTGGAAACTTCAATATAGTTTCCACTGGTGTGAGTTCGGGTGCGGATGCGGTTTAGGGCGCGTTTCTGAACGCTAGCTGCAGCGTTTTGAAACGCATCCGCGCCCCAACCGCATCTGCAATACAAAAAAAAAAAAAATCGCATCGCAAAAACGCGCGACCAGTTTAGGCATGCGTTCAGCCGCGCGGTTCGCTTCAATGGAAACAAAGCCTAAAATGGAGACCAATGGCACAGTCTCCCCTGCTTCCGCATTGTTACCAATGATGCTAAAGAGGCAGTGTCAGAAGCGAACTGCGAGTCCTTTGAGATTCAGAATTGCAACTGGCTCGCCAAGGATAGGCAACTATGCCTAAGTAAAGCTCGAGGCAAGTTTGTTTTGTAAACAAACTTACCCCGAGCTGGGTTTGGGCAAACCACCAGTGAGGTTAATGCAATGGCAAAACTCTGGTATTTTAGTTGATGTTAGACATACTAGTCACACACTTATCATACATGTCAATGGTGAGGCTCTAATAATCATACCTGTGTATACTGAACTGCACTGCACTGAACTGAATTTCACTGCACTGCTGACAGAATAAAAGAACAGGTTTGAGAAACACTGGTATAGTTATGCAAAGTAAGCCTATACCTTGATACTGCCAGTCAAGTCCTAAACAACTTTAAGAGAATATGCATTTATATCTACCTCTGTGTAAAAATGGTGGCAAATAAAACTTTACTTTCTTTAACAAGGCAGAACATATAGAAGATTGACAGGTTTAAGTGGAAAATAAAAGTGTACCAGTCACCTGCAACCACCAGAAACAAAATTAAGGGCTCATGCTGAAAGAACAGCCTGCAGGACTAAGCCCACATAGATTTAGACCCCTCTGTGTAGGGGACGGATACACTTCATAACACAAACACAACATACTCTGGCAAAAGACAAAATAATTCTAGAATGGTCCGGACATATCATATAGCTTATGAAGAGTAAAACTGACAAGTCTTCTAACACAGTCTACTTCAATGCTTTATAATTTGATATTTCCAGACCACCAGGTTTATGGTTCTTTAATTAGCATCTTATTACAAAGGAACACAAATACTGATTTGAATACACTGTAGAAATGATTGGTTGTCACACAGTATCTCAATTTATTTTGTTGTCACACATACTTAGTTCTGAAACATGTACTGAAAGCTATGCAAAAGCAAATGGTGTATGTTATTGTCCCTTTAATGACAATGAAGAAAAGGGCTGCAGGTTCACAAGACTTTTTTTTTTTTTTTTAACACATTGCACTTTAAATTGTTGTTAGTTATCAGACGGAAATCTGCATGTAATTAAATAATTGCAATGAAAACTTGTGCTCACAAATACTATAGAATATCAAAAACAACAAAATGTTTAATGAAGTGACAAATGCACTTTTCTCTATACAAGGCAATCACAGACTGCAAATATTCATAAGGCTGTGGACCAAAAATTCAAAGATGGAGGGGGTCTCCTTTACTCCCACCCAGTACTGTACTTTCACATAACTTAAGATTGGTGTTAGCAGAACAGAGAATTGTAGGGCCCAAAAACATCTAGTATGCATCATACACACTATCAGTTGTGTTTGAACTTCTTGTGCCAGTTGCAGTGCTCTTCCACGGGGGCAAACAATTGGTTACAGTATCAACTGAATGAAACACAGCAAAGTGAATGATCAGAAGTATTGAGCCATTCAGCTTCACCAACTCATTTGGATCTAGGCATCAAAAAGGAATCTCTACATATTGCAAGGGAACGCGGTCTAATAGTCTGTGCAGCATACAATGACCAAAGATCACCTTGTGCTCTGTGTTTATCTAGGAAAAAACATTTTAAAATCATGAGAAAAAAAACTGCTCCCAGTAAACCAACACCTAAGGTGTAACCATGGTCATGCGGGATATGCGATAGGAAATGTTGCAAATTTAGACAACCGATTCTCCTTTTTAGCAATACTTTCTCATGGAATTAGGATTCATCACATCACTGCATCAATGCAGAATGAAAGATCCAATTAGCTGTAAAAATTAGCACAGTCCTTGTTTACTCCTATGAAAGGCATATTGTGATCTGATGTTCCACCTTGGCTACAGAGACCGAGATTGGCTTACAAATGACCATAATAACATATCAATCTGCTATAGAGTGAGTTCAGCCACTTCCTATTTTGGACAAGACCCTTTGAATTCTTGGCCCTGTTAAGATCGGCTGGAATTAAGAGTCACCTCTATCTTTTTTTGGCCACAGCCTTATTTACCATTTAGATAAATAAACACTCCTAAATTTATTACACTTCATCTTCTTCTCCCCTTTAAGCACCTTCCGCGGGACATGGTTGTCGCAAAGCTTAGTAATAGGCATGTTGTATTTCATCGAAGGATGAAATCCTAATACCGGTACTAAAAGCTGGCAAACGGCTTATTACCATGCAAAAGAACACTTTGACAATCTGCCAAGATAGTGACAGATCAGCAGAATCTGCACCAGTCATGGAAGAGCAGATGCATTTTATTGCAGTTTTGTCCTTTTTTGGGGGCTCCACCAACACAGTCCTGGCGTAGGATTCCGCAGAACAATGACAAAAATTCCTGCATACCATAAAATGTAGTTATCACACGACGAAGATATAGGCTTCACATTTTAACGCGTTTGCACTTGGAAATTTTGCGGGTTTGTTACTCAGTAACAGAATGCAAGCTTTTCCAACACCAGCTGCTTCCACACTATGGCTATTGCTGGGATGCATCTAGTCAGAATGTGCTTTTTCTGTGGGGCCCTGCAATGAAAAAATTCAATTTAGTAAATACACCTTTGAGAGAACAATTACTTCACATGAAGACATAGCACCTTATGCATTTACTGCTTTAGAATGAGTATGTAGATAACAGCCAGGAAGAGACCAAGTGTAAGGAGAAAAAAAAGTATTCGGCCTCTTGAACTTTTCCACATTTTGTCACATTACAGCCACAAACATCAATCAATTTTATTGGAATTCCACGTGAAAGACCAATACAAAGTGGTGTACGCGTGAGAAGTGGAACGAAAATCATACACGATTCCAATTTTTTTTTACAAATAAATAACTGCAAAGTGGGGTGTGCGTAGTTATTCAGCCCCCTTTGGTCTGAGTGCAGTCCGTTGCCCATAGACATTGCCTGATGAGTGCTTATGACTAATAACAAAACATATCCATGTGTTAGAATGGCCCAGTCAAAGTCCAGATCTAAATCCAATCAAGAATCTGTGGCAAGATCTTAAACCTGCTGTTCACAAACGCTGTCCATCTAATCTGACTGAGCTGGAGCTGTTTTGCAAAGAAGAATGGGCAAGGATTTCAGTCTCTAGATGTGCAAAGTAGAGGCATATTCTAAAAGACTGGCAGCTGGAATTGCAGCAAAAGGTGGTTCTACAAAGTATTGACTCAGGGGGCTGAATAATTACGCACACCCCACTTTGCAGTTATCTATTTGTAAAAAAAATTTGGAATCATGTATGATTTTCGTTTCACTTCTCACATGGAATTCCAATAAAATTGATTCATGTTTGTGGCTGTAATGTGACAAAATGTGGAAAAGTTCAAGGGGGCCAAATAGTTATGCAAGCCACTGTATAGCCAGATCATGGGCCTCCCAGCAGAAAACACTTCAGCTTTGAATAATAACCAGGTCTAGTACCCAATAGCACTGTGTAATCACCAAGCCTGGCTGATTACACACTGTATAAGGAAGATCTGCCTGTTGGCGGATCTTTCCTACAGCTCTGTGCTTACGGCCTGTGAGCTGGGCAGCTTGAGCTCAACTTACATGCAGTGGCAGATGAAGATAGTAATGCCCTTTAGGGCTTGTTTCCACTAGAAGCGGAAGCCCGCGGTGCGGCTACATCCGCGCCCATTCATTTCAATGGCGCTGGTCCCCTGTCCGCAGAATCGCGCGGATGGCCGCCTAAAAACTCGGTCGACCGAGTTTTTAGGTGGCCGTCCGCGCGATTCCGCGGCCGCCCAGCACTGACCGCGGCCATAGGGATAAATGGCCGCCGCTAAAAACCACATGAGATGCGGTTCTTAGCGGCGGCAGCCGCGCCGCGGGCTTCCGCTCAAGTGGAAACTAAGCCTTACTCTACTGGCACAGAGCTCTGGCCAGCAGAATGGGAGAAAGCCAAAGTGTTTTTTGGCTCCGCTGTATAGAGTGTGTCCTAAACCACAGAGCATCTTATGGTCCGGAAAATTTGGCATTTGGGGAGATTTGCAGATCTGACATATGTCACTACTATTATGCTACCCCAAAATAAAAATAACAATTTAAGGTGCAGTTGCAGAAAATATGCCTGTATGGAAACCCTGTAGGTATAACTCAAGGCAACAAAACTGGTTTAACCCTCTGAGCGTTTGCCACGTGGCACGTTTTTTTTTATAACCGTGCCACGTGATTGCCAGCTCAGCTGAGGGATGTAAACAAAAGTCCGGCATCGCTGGAGACGCCGGACTTCTGCTGACAGAAAGCGGCACCCCTCCACTTTGACGGAGGTCTATGGCGCCGCCTACCCCCGCCCCCTTCGCGTCACTGGTGACGCGATCGGGGGCGGACCCGGAAGCATCGGCAGTCATGCCGATGCTCCCGACCGCCGTCAGAAGACGGCGAGACCTCGGGCGTTCCTCCGGCTAACTCGGGCTGAGTTTCATGATGCACGAAACTCAGCCCGATTTAATTCGGGGAGAACGCTCAGAAGGTTAACCCTTCTTGAATGATTTCAATACAATAATATATTGGGCAATAGTACCATTGCTAGTTGTCGTCCTATATTTCCAACCGTCACACCTCCAGAGAAGAATATGCAAGGCAGCCAGGAACGAATGTACAGAAAGTCGGGGGAAGTATATCTGCAACACAAACATAATATTATAATTAATGAACATGGTTCTGTACATTATTAATTACAACACACAGCATATGTAAAAGAAGGCAAGGTCTGTAAACATATTGTTATGGACAAGAGGGGTTGAAGTTATAATCTCCTTTACACTCAGCATAAAAAAAAAAAGCTTATTGATGGTGCTGGTTTCTGGGGATGCCATTTAATGAAAGGAGAAGACAAATATGCCAATGGAGGGGCCAATAATTGAGTTACAAACAATTGTAAACCGAATGCAAGGTCTTAGCAGAGTAAATCTTTAACATTTTATAAGAGGGGGGGGGGGGGGTTTAATTTAGTGTTAAAGCCTACCTTAAGGAATCTATGTTTTCATGAATGGCACTAGAAGTGCCGGTAATAGGAAGAGATGTTAAAAAAATTACCTGCAAGGTGTAATTTAAGAATAATATCCCGTAGCTCCCTCACTTCCGGTCTCTGCAAGGCAAGACGTCACAAAAAAAATTTCTGAGTAATTCTGTTATTCACATAATTATATAGAGGAAAATTCTCATGGAAGATCATTGAACTGGGGGTGCAATATCGTGGGTGGCCACTGGGGGGCGTTCAATGATCTTCTATGGGAATGTTCCTCAATATAATTACAATATTACCCAGAAAACAAAGTGCTTGTGACGTGTTGCCTTGCTGAGACCAGAACCCACAAGATGAGGGAGAGTTGCTGGATTAACTTTTTAAATTAGAGGTATGTTTTTTTCTTTTTATTGCATTCCTCCCTATTATCTGTACTTCTAGTGCCTTTAGACTTACAATTTTTTCAATTGCAATCAAACATTGATCAAGCAAAAATTGATGCGTGCATGGCCACCATTATGATCAGTTCTCAGGAAGAAGACATTTAGTAGAAGGATGTGCTTTGAGTTCACATATGCTTTGCATAATTTTAACCCTCTGGGCGTTATGGGCTTTTCGCGCCATTTTTTATGGCATGAAAAGCCTTTCTCCCGCAATCGTGGCGGAGTACACTGTACTCCGGCGTGATTGCCGGCTCTCTGCCCAGCCCTCTACACACAGCTGGTGTCAAATAGACCCCGGCGGTGTGTGGGGAGGAGAGCGGCGCCACCTCCATTAACATGGAGGTCTATGGTACCGCCCCCCTCGGCGTCACAGGTGACGCCGAAGACACGGGGCTGGAAGGGCTCTGCGTGCCTCTGACTCATCTACAGAGCTGCAGGCACAAAGAGGGGTGCCGTTTATGCCCGATCCCAGCATGGGCGCAGTTTGATCAGTGATCAAACTGCGCCCGAGCTGAGTTCGGGCATAGCGCCCAGGAGGTTAATACAGTATTAATGGTTGTAGTAACAATTAGATAATGCTGCAGTTAGAGAAGCAATACTTACTGATACACTCCATTGTATACAAGAAACTGTGTTATAAGTGTTGCAAGAAAGGCTATTGTGATTCCAAGTCCAAGACCGCTGCGTGAACGGTCAAAGGTCCACCAAAGGCCCAGAGACAAGGCTGCTAGTGTTAATGACAGTTGAACATTATTTGCAAAATCCAATTTCTGGTAGAGTAAAAAGTTAAGGAAAACTGGTTATCCAATACTATACATTAATTCTAGACATATCATTGTTGTACACTCTCACTCTAATGTATAATGTGTGCTAGAACAATGTCTTAAACCACTTTTTACCCCACTGAACCTTACAATCTCATGCCTTGGTTTCAGTTCCTTTTCACATTCACACACAGACTAATCAGCTATTGAGAAACAGTGGTTCTCCATATGTGATCCCCCCTTCACATATCAGCATCAGCTACAACAGTTTCACCCCAAAAAAATGACTTTGTATAAGACTTCTCTCATCTCATCTGCCTCCACTAGTTGTGGACAACCCCTTATTTTCTGCAGGCTTGGATTGCTTGGGGGCATTCCATTAGGGACCTCACACAAGTTTACATTTTTTTTTACAGATGGTAAATTGATTACCTGGCAGGCCTTGCGCCACCAATTCCAGATATCAAACCTGAACTTTTCTGCTACCTAGAAATAAAAACACTGGCTCCCCATGTCCCCCATCCTCTCCCACTTTCACTCTCCTGGAACCTCACTTGCACAAGCAATGTCCTGAAACCATACACTCTCCCTCCCAACAGATAGTTCCATGCAGTTTTGATATTTTTTTTTATAGTAAATGTACACGAACATGACATGAGGATAGAGGAGCTGTTTTACCACAGATAATGAATGATTTATAGCCCAATCGTGTATATGTACTCCTTTCAAGCTTTGTCCATTTGGTTGACCCTATTTATTATCACAAACATTTACATTTTGTAAGGCCTGGTCAATTGTGCTTTTAATGGTTTCTCCTTTCATTATCAATTTTTAAATTGCTTGCTCCTTCCAAGCAAGGACTTTTGCAGACTACATATTATAAAGCACTAAATCCCCTTTTTAGGGACTTAGATTAGCTGAGCATGCACTAGTAGACATCTCAACATTCATGTAGAAAAACCCATGCTAGATTGCTTTTTACCCATAGACAAAAGACCATCATCCATGGACATATGACTTGTAACTGGCCCACAAAACTGCAATCCAGAAATGAATGACTCCCATTGGGTGCAATGTAGTGTTCTGGCCTGCTAAGTAGCTAAAAAATGCCCATACATGGGCAGATTTTCCCTTGATAGATGAGGGACAGACTGCAGCGTGATGACATTGTCACGCTGCAGCCGACCCCTTAAAGCATTGGCCGGCACCCTTTGTGTGATCCAAAAGTAATGGGATCAGCCGGGAGTTTACCGTGCAATCCGACATGTGGGAGGATCCTGGTCGATCTGACCAGGTGGGCTGACCCGATTTGCGGCTGAGCAACCGCCTGGCAATCGACAGGAACACGCACGGCGGTCAATTGACCGCAGGAATTTGCCCATGTATGGCTTTAGTCCTGGCTTCCATGTCTCCACTTGAGTATATAAAACAAAGACATTATAAATAGCTCTAACCCCTGTAAATATGTGAATTCTCCAACAGCTTTCTTATTGCATAGGTAAAAAAGGATACTGCACTAGCATGATTGATGCCGACAAAAACTGCTATACACCTCATGACGCTGGCCCATTCTCTCTTGAACTTGTGCGGTTCTCCAAGGCGGCTGTCGATGCAAGGATACAGAAGGCCAACGACGGCTGCAAAAGAAAAAAACCCTTTAGTATATGTTTGAGAACTTTGTAATCATCACTTCTATTCATAGCAATATGACACCATGCTGTAAAGGAATCTTAATGGATACTTATTTATAATGCAATTTTCTGCATCTCACTGCTGCTGATCTTCTGCAGTCACTTCCTCTATTCACTAAAATTGCTAATGGTAATAACAAAGAAAAATGTCTAAATAATGAGCACTACCATGACCATATATAGTGCTCATGAGGAAGAACAAATGATAATATGACCATAAAATAGCAAATCTACAGAGCTTCAAACTTTGTGCAGTAGAATAGCTACATAACCAGGGGTGCACATAAGAGGTACTCTGGTTCTCAAAAGGGGCAGAAAACTAGCTCTGCTTACCTGCATTATAGTTACAAAGCTCATATGCGTACTAACAACTTGGAGGCACCCCGTGTCTGGGTGGCCACAGCTAAATGTTTAATGTTTACAATTTATGTCACTTGCAACTGCAGGGAAATATGAATAACTATGAAAACTAGGAATGTAAATTATTAATCCAAAATAAGATTGGACTTCTAAGGGCGTTGGAGATCTGGGGGATGAAAGTCAGAGTAGGAATATGTAAGGGTTAAATCTCACAAGAGAAAATCACTGTGTGACAGCTGGAATGTGACTATGAAAGGATGACATTTAGACTGCCGGTAGTCTCAGGGGTTAGTTACCAAGCCTGAAAATTTCGGGGTTGAACTACTGGGGTGTGAGATCTGGGGGTTCAAACGTGTACTGGGAGAGTTACATTTGACCCAAAGCCAGCTGGTGACCTGTGGATGGAGACAGCTGATCGGAGGCTAAATAAGGAACAGGGAGGTCCATCTGCAGCAGAATCTACCATGCAGGAAGCTGACGCAGAGGACAGTGAGGGAGATGGTGATTGGTACTCACCCCATATGTAGGGTGGTCTTCCTCACCATCTCCTGGTACTCGTCTGAGGAGCTCACTAAAAAAAAAAAAATTGTGTACCCCTGTAAGTCTTGACCATAATTAAAATCGAAAAAATGTGGGAACCCTCTTAAAAGGGGGGGGGGGACTCAAAGACTATTATGTACAGGGGTGGCACATAACTTTTTTAGTGAGCTCCTCAGATGAGTACAGGGAGATTGGGTATGTATAGTACTCACCCCATGTGTAGGGTGATCTTCCTCACTGTCTCCTGGTTCTCTGAGGAGCTCACTAAATAAGTTTTGTGCACCCCTGTACATAACAGTCTGAGTTTTTTCCCCCATTTTAATGGGGTCCCCATGATATTATGGTCAATCAAGACTTTATAACAAGAGAAGAATGAACTTATCTAACTAATCTTACTAATATCTGTATGCAAACAACCTCTCAAAAATATTAGTTGCTGGCCATGCTTCAATGGCTGGCTCAATGATAACCAGGCATTAGGCCTTTTCAGCAGGAGAATCAAGAAAAGGCAGCTTTTATGTTTATTTTAATTGTTTGTAAAGCAGTAAACAAAAAAAATCTAAACACAACTAAAGTCAGTTACTAATCCGAACTGGTGTTCTGCATGTCATACGGCTTTGTCAGCTTTATAGAGTAATGTCATTTATATTATCTCTGTATAGGAACTATAAACCAGACACAAAACACACATTCTAATGAAGAATGAAAGACTCACACGTTTTATATAAGGCTCTTCATATTTGACATACCAGAATATAAAACGAGAAAAAGAAGTGTGGTAGGACGTGTTTAACTTTGAGTGTCCCCAGAGATATTTATGGCGGGGCTGGCAGGCAGCTCATTCTCCTCCTAGGTCCTGAGAACTTCCTTATTTTCGCTTTCCAAATAGTGGCATGTTAGACACGAGGACCAATGGTGTCGCAGGAATTCAGCTCACCAGTTCAGGCCGTGGCCAATCACAAGGCTCACAGCTTACAACATTTCCTGTGCTATCTAGACTATGCCAAGCAGACGTCTGCAGTGAGAGGAGAAACGGCTCTAATCCTTATATTGAGTTTCAGCCTGATCACTAGTCAGAAGAGCAGGATGATGATTAAAAGATTCAGAAATGTAAAAGGATCTTTTGTGAATCACTTGGAATGCAGCAATTAAATCGTAACTATATAGACTACTGGACAAGAAATAAATGGTCCTTTACAATAATAATCACACATGGAGAATCATCACAGTAAAACAATATAGGAAACATGACCAAACTAGTATAGATTATTTCCTATGATGATACATTTGTTATAGGACTTGCTCACACAACTACATGAGCTGGCTCAATAGGGGCTCGTAAGGGGGACCAGTCCAATGTAAAACAGCATACCAGACCAGCCTTGCATCATATACATGAATCATATCTCTGGGTAGAATAATACACAATGGTAATGGTACAAGCCTGACAACTAAAGCAGAGCTACCACCTCAGTATCTGCTTTTGGAGGTTTAAAAAAAAAAAAAATACTTACCTGGTGAAATCTGTCAAAATGCACCCCTCTTGGGACGCACAGCCGGGAAGGTAGATGTCACTTCTGACAACCTCCCCTGATCCCCTTGATCCCAGCAACCAGCTAGATCTGAATCCAGCGACACTGGAGGGGCGGAGCAACAGCGGATTCCGATCTGGATTGGTGGAGGAAGCGAGACTGGAAGAGTCTCACTCCTCCATCTTACATGCTAGAGGATCGGACACTCCAGGCATGTCAGTGCTGGAGCCAGGAAGAGGGAAGGTAAGTATGGGATTTTCTTCTACAGGGATCGGTTTGCCTGGACCAAGACTCCATGTAGGCAAGTATGTTTATTTGTGTAGTTTTAACTTTTTAAGTTCAAAACAGCTTTAAGAAAATGTCAGCTTTAATCAATGGATTCTCATGCAGTTGCTTTAGAATACTTTCTCATTAGTAATAAATACAGATGAACCTCAGATTACATGGCCCCAATAGAAAGAGATTTCCAAACACATTAAAAGCACAGGACAAGAGATTTTACAAAAAACCCTTCATCCAAGGATTCCTCAAACTCAGAGACAACAATCCATCTCTGAAGCTGGGCATACATGCATAGATATGGCCTAGATTGATGGCTGGTTCGGGCACCTTGCACACTCACGGCCACCTATCTAGGCCCATATCTAATGCGGCCATCCCCGTTTTCGAGTGGGATCAATCAATCCTGCTCGAAAACAGGGATATCAGACATGACCCGTAAATCACAGTCGATGTGCTTTGCAACTACAAAACATCATCAGAGCTGGATTACAGAGCACTGCTGTGCCTCCAGCTCCTTTGACGTCGGGCAGCAGCGCGATGACTTCATCCACAAGATCACTTATCCCAGGGATGGTCACATCTATATCTGGCTCTAGAACCTGGTGGCTAATACCAAAGACTTTCAAAAGGTCATTGACTAGTGAGATACCTGCCATCACTCCTATCCAGCAGTAACAGCAACCCTTAGACATTTGCAAATCTCCACTTAGTCCATAGAAGAGGAAATAAAGAATCATTAAAAAAGGGCTCAAAATCTTAAACAGGACTAGGCATTATTGGGGGAATGTAAACCCATTAAATTAAGTGACAACTAATGACAAGACCTTTGTTTTTTAGTTGTTAAATGTGTGGCCAGGCATTATCCAATCACATCCTACACCAATGTTTTCACATACCACAATGCTTGCACTGCAGGATCCCCTACATTGTTAATGGGACAACCAACACTGGAGCAGGTGCCAATTTTTGGAAGCTTCCATTATAACTTCTGTGTACCATAATAAATAAGATTTCTACCAACAAAGAGAAACAAGTGTGCCCAAGCATTGGTACATAATGTCCACTTACCAGCTGCAGTGCCGCAACAAGGTGGTACCCACCACGCTGAGGAGAATATGGTGGCTATGACCTCTTCAGGAAATAATGTCACATGTCTTTGGACCTGCAGAAGGTTAAGCACCAAGGCAAGAAAAACACCAACAGTGAAAAGGACGGCACTTCTCCGGATGAGACTGCGGCCTTCGCTGCTGGCTAAGGTGCTGGAGGCGAGACTCATGAGGGAGTTTAGGGAGGACATGACTTCTCCAACTCTGCGGGCAAGCCAGGTGCTTATCTTTATGCCGTCCTTGTCTCTCCCTCTGGCGCAAGAGCAACTCCAGCAGTGCTCCTCGAGTCTTGGCATTTGTTTTTTAAGAGGTAGCTGTGAGAAAACAAAAAGTATGTTAGAACATGTTACAAGTGTTTGGTTAGTTTTGCAAAGTAAGTATAAGGTAAAAGCCTAGCGGTTAGTGTTGTATCTATACCCATGACTTCCTGTAACAGTGATACATTCTCTCTTAAACAGGAAGTGTGGGCACATTTTTTATACAAGGACATGAAAACATCAAACTGCACACCTTCCACAAAGAAAGAGCAGTGGA
>CM070036.1:130036560-130047824 GCA_036250615.1 Ptychadena robeensis | reverse complement strand
ATTCCCTGCTCCTGGCACCCCCGTGCAAACCCAGGATCTGCGGGCAGAGACATAACAGCCATATAGTGTAATAGTGACGGTTAGGTGTTCACAAACATTGGGCCATATAGTGTAACAGTGATGGTCAGGTGTACACATACATTCATCCATAGAGTGGAATAGTGATGGTCAGGTGTACACATACAATCATCCATATAGTGTAATAGTGATGGTCAGGTGTTCACAAACATTGGGACATATAGTGTAATAGTGACGGTCAGATGTTCACAAACATTGGGTTATATAGGGTATTAGTGACGGTCAGGTGTACACAAACAATGAGTTATATAGTGTATGAAATAATAACTGAGCTGTATATCCTGTGGCCCCCACGGCACTGCGGTGTGCTGTTATATACGGTGGTGTACAGTAGGTCATTGTGTTCCGTTCTTCTGGGTTGACTGAACTAGCAGTCCATGAAGTGACAAGCGTTAACCCAACGTAGACCTTATACAGTTTCACATGCTCAGGCACATGCTGAACGTGAAGCCTCCGCAGCAGAAGGAAGAGTTTGGCAAATAGCAGTGAGGTTATGTCAGGTCAATGGTAAGAAGAAAACGCTTGTAATCTGGGTGTGTCTGCTCAGGTGATGTTCAGTTGGCGGAGAAAGGCGGTAAGAAAACTCTCCGAGCAGATATCTCTGCTAGGGGAAATGCTTATCTTAGGTCGTGTTTGCTCTTTTCAGTTTTTGAACAGCAGAACAATTATTGGACAATCTTATTCCCCGGATAAGTAGTTATTTTATGTTTGATGGTACATACTGGTGTAGTAACAGATTTGATCATGATGTATTTCTTTGAAAAAACAGAGTTGCATATAATGCATATACAGTATAATGCATACAGACACCCTACCCTATTCTTTACACAGAAAATAGACACTGCTCATTATTACACAACAACAACTCTATACATAAATATACAAGTACATATACAAGATACAAGGTATTTCATCACAATAGTTGCTGCCAGTCAATTGAGATGCATTTACCACAAAAATCCCCCTTTAGTTATTAAATGAGCTGATAATCCTCTGAACCTGGTGAGTATCAGTGCGATTGATGGCTAACCAACCCTGACTTCTATATATATTATACTTACGGCACTTATATACACACAAATACAGCAATCTAAATTCAGTCTCCTAGAAAATCCAGGGTGGGGTCATCCCATACACATTGACAGATGATGGTGTTTCGTTAAGGCATTGGACTCTATGGAGCAGAAGCTCCTACACATGACGTAGTGAAAGCAGATGTACCCTAGCAAGGCATGCAAACCCACTTGTGGCCCCTGAAACCTAACCTAACTAATGCATAGGAACTCTCCTGTCCACCGATTCCCCTGCTGACCTGTCCTCATTTGGGATCTTCTTAGAGCAGGAAGAGGAGAAGCAAGTGACTTACTCAGGCTCCGGCTGAGCACGTTGATTGGCTTACTTTTTTGTTATTTTAAAATGAAAAATAATGTCTTCTTGCTCTGCCTGCTGTCATTTATTCATTATAAAATACTTTTACAAGCCAGTATAGATGGAAAATGTTATGTGCGGCCCTTGTATGCAGAGGGCCGCACTTGTGGCCCTCCATATCATTTCATTTGCCCATCACTGCCCTAACCAAACCCAAAAGTGTGTCTGTGTGAATCATGTGTAGTGAATCATAAGTGTAACACCAGTGTATCCATAATAATAATCCCCAACACGTTTCACTCCCCTCAATTGGCTCCTTGGGGGGGGGGGGGGGGGGAGAAAGTAAGTGACACGAGGGTGCTAAAATACAAAAAGGATATTAGTTTACATGAAGAATCTCATTGTAAAGAATATTAGTACATGAGCAATATCAGTAACTATATATCCATATACATCCAGACCACAGTAAATTTGTTTCTCGAACAGAAAGTGGACTTAATAACATGGTTGAGTTAGTAAGAACAAAACAAACAAACAGATGATCTATTCTCACTTGTAGAAAGGCCAACGTTATTATTATATAGCGCCAACATATTACACAATGCTGTACAATCTTGAATCAACGTTTGTAAAGAGAGGTGACCACAAACCCCAAGTCCACATATTTAACAAGAAATCTTCAGTAACAACAACATCGCACTGGTCTCAAGGTACATTTCCTGCAACATTGTGCAGTTGTGTGCCCATTAGAACCCCACCATGATGAGGGATGCCTGATCTAACCTTCGACAAAGTTTAACTTGCCCTGCATTTGTGGAGGGAATAAGGCTCAGGCGGGGGCATAACCCAGTCTGAGAGTCATCTTGACTCCTGTAAGTTAAATCCTCTGAGTACAGTGGAAAGAAAACAGGAGAAGGCAGCCTATACACCATCCTAATGTCCAATTCCAGAAATATACACTTCTGGGTCCTTGGAACACAAGGAAGGTATCCTTCCAGGTAAAATCCTCTGGGTACAGTGGAAGAAACACAGGAGAGGCAGCTTATTCACCATCCTAATGTCCAACTCTGATAGTAAATACCTCTGGGTCCAGATGATGGAACATAGGGGAAGGTAGTCTTTATTACATCCTGGGGGCTGACACTGAAAGTGCTTCCTGATATGGCAGATGGAACACAAGGGTGACCAACCTCCCCTGTGTGGATGTCCTGTGAGCACAACTTGAGGGAGTCTGAAGGATCCCCACCCATGCAACCACAGTCATAATATCTCCATCCAAGAAACTGGGCCGACCTTTGTGACAATCCCACTCTAAAACCAGATGAAACCTATAGGGGAGGTGACTACTTTGGGACAACTTATGTCAGTTGTCACTTAGTGGACATATCCCCTATATCTTTGATATGGAAATAGGATGGGATTGTCGCAAAGATCGGCTCTTTTTTTTTTGGACGGAAATTTTGTGACTATTTTTCCCATCTGACAGTAAATGTTGGTGGTGGTGCTTTCAACTCTCCCCAGTTGTGCTTGTGGGGCATCCATACAGGGGAGGTATTTGTTGGTCTCCCCTGCATTTTATCTTCTGTATACTTCACCAGGATTACTTACAGTTTATCTTCCCCAATGTCCCATCTACTGGACCCAGAGGACTTAGACAGGAAGGGTGTATAGGCTGCTTATTCCTGTGTTTCATTCACTGTCCTAGGAGGATTGTACTTCCAAACTTGGGTGTCAAAACGACTCTCACCCTGGGGTATTTTCCTGCCTGAGCCTTTCTATTGCAGGGCTAATAAAACATTGTTGGGGGTTAGACCAGGCCTTCCTCTGCATGGTGAGGCTCTCAGGGGCACACAATTCTAAAGTGTTGCAGAAAATATACCTATAGACCAGTGTGATGGTATTGTAACTCTCCTTCTTGTAGATTTCTTATTAAATATATGGACTTGGGGGTTGTGGTAACAATTTAAGATTTACGTTGGTTTTTGTACCAGTTAGAATGGATTAAGCATTGAAAGGTCCCAGTGTAGGATTGATTGACTTCCTTCCTTTTTTGTCTTGACATAATGTTTGAATTTTCGCCCCATTGTAGGTTTGCTTGCATTGCTAGAGTACATCTGCTCTCAGTTTCTTGTGTGTAGAAATCTCCCCTACAAAGTGTCCCCTTGCTGAAACACCATCATCTAGTCCTGGCATAGTCCATCTGTCTGGGTGGACCGCACCTGGGGTAATCATGGGAAGGATAATGCATTATAACTACGGTATGTAAATCGTGTCATTTTGTATTTATTAGGCTCTTGTTAGGATGGGTTTTCTGAAATTTATTATTCTGGCTGTGTTGCCATAATCTCTTATAGGAGCCAGCTCTGTTGTGTTTTTGCATTTGATACATTATTGTTGATTCCTCTGTCATAGCTGGATATGGTTAAGCTATATGACTAGGGTCTTTTGTATTGGTTTAGACTTTAGGCTCCAAATCAATTAGGATTAAATGAACTCCCTGAAGTTACTTTATTTACATTGATTGTCAGCTGGTAGACTACCATCTTCATGCTAAACCAGGGTTCTAGTGTCCACGTTCAACCGGGACCACTTCCTAGTTGAGACATTTTTTTTGTTGCATGGGTTACAGGAAATATAAAAAAAAAAAAAAAATTCCCCGCTGCATGTTCCAGGCATTATCAATGATGGCGGGACACAAAGAATAGGGAGAGATATGACAGGGGGGCCTTTACAGGTTCTTGGTTCCAGACCCTCTGTCAAATTGAAGGGATCCATTGTGGCTACTGAGTCAAAAAGTTGTCATGAAGAACACTGTTTACAGGATGTGATTTTCTACATACATTGGGAATCCTTTTCAATCAACTTTTTTTCTTAGTTGCTGATTCAAAACAACAAGCTGGGCAATAGTTATTTCTACTCAAACACAATGTGTTCCATGCAGCCTGGGCTGTGACACAATATCGTTTAAATATTCATTGAAGGGAAATAATAGTGTTGACCTTTGTCCTATTATTCCTTATAAGGAGTTCATTTTAATTATATACGCATTGTATTTAAAATATAACAAACCAGTTACATTTGTTAAATTATAACTTGCTGATAACTTGTTGACTGTTAAATCTTCTGTTAGATTTTATACCAAACAAGGAAAAACATAACTGTACTGATGTCATATCAGACATACTGAACACCAGCTACTCATTTATCTGTCTGACGACTACAGAGCTGATATTCCCGACTTATTGATAAAAGCTTTCAGCACACTGTTTTATCAGATACACTGAAAACACCCGCCTGGAATAACTCCTACGTAAGGCACTTGTCAGATGGTGAATAAATGCTGAAGTCATATGCACATATAAAGTTGTGACCAGTATAACAGCAGTCTGACAACACAAAGATCATACACTGCTTTTTATAGAAATTATACTTCTATATGGCAAATAATTTGCTAGTTAATATAGTAGAGTAAAGCTGGAAACACACGTGTAGACATGGGCCAGATCGATGGCTGCTTTGAGCAGCGTGCGTTCTCACAGCCATCTATCTGGCCCATATCATATGCGGCCAGCCCTGCTTTTGAGCGGGAAAACAGGGATATCGTTCATGGCTGTAAACCACGGTCGATGTCCATTGCTTTGCATAGAGACCACGAGTGCTGCGCCTCCAGCTCCTCCGATGTCTGACAGCAATGACATCATTGCGCTGCTGCCGGGAACCTTGAACGGCTTCAATATTGAGCCATGTGTTCCCTGCTTTAAATAAATCCAACAAACCCAACAGTCTTCACATGCAAGCTGGTTGTTCTTTGTAGCTGAATCATTCATTGAAAATGGCAAGCTATTTCAGGTTTTAGGTGTGGCCCTTATTTAAGACAGAAAGGCAACATGTAGTAATGTTGTACATGCTGGGTATAGTAAATTTCTCTTTGAAAATCAGAGTAAAACTATTATTTCCAGACATTGTTTAAAATAACTGCTTTCTTTGGTAAAAAAAAAAAGGTTATTAGAGTTGGGAAAACATATAAAAGAAAGTGCAGGAAATGATAGGCACAACTGAAACCCATATACCCCAAAACTTGAAAGAAGGAAATGGAAAACTAGCATTTTAATGG
This sequence comes from Ptychadena robeensis, assembly GCA_036250615.1. Taxonomy (NCBI): domain Eukaryota; kingdom Metazoa; phylum Chordata; class Amphibia; order Anura; family Ptychadenidae; genus Ptychadena; species Ptychadena robeensis. The sequence goes on along the minus strand of CM070036.1, from coordinate 130,042,264 downwards.
ATAGAGATAGCACGGGATATAAGGGTAGCCACACATGGGCAGATTCCTACATGTTTTTTTGTGCGCATTTCGGACAAAAATCGGGTGCGCCCACCAGGAATCTCCTGCATCTGCATATCAGATCACACAGTGATCCGACATGTTGGTAGATTCCTGTCCGATACCATTACCAGCCCCCATCCCCATGTCCGGCACGCAATAGGGGCAGGCCGATCCTCTGAGCTTACATCCCTCACGTATCAAGGGATAATCCATACGTGTATGGCTACCTTAAGGCTCGCCATACATAGGTTAAATATTTTGCGATTTGATCCCCTTTCCGATTTTCTTTTGGTCGTTGATTCAATTTAAAATCGATCAATTAATTTAAAGGAATCGATTCCTTCATAAGAATCAATTCCGCTCTGACCATTGACCAAAACATGTCTGATCACTTTGTGATTGATTTTATGTTAGATTTCGATCTCTTTTGGTCAATTGCACCAGGCGTGCAGGAATCTATTTCCATTTGATCAACTTAAAAATAATAATTTTAAGTTAATCGAACGCAAAAATTTAACTATGTATGGACATCTTAAGATAAGCTCCAAGATGCTCAAAGAAGTTCTTTCTTTGAGAACATTTATAAAATGCATATGTGAAGCCAAGCAATGGGCAAGAAGGCCTTTAAGGCTAAATTTACACTTTTGTTTCCTAAGATGCTGTCAGCATGCAGCAGAGGAAACTACTGTCTGCGAGCCACTGCCAAATAATGCAGGTGTTCACAAGTCGTGTAGATAAAGACCCCATAGAAGATCCTATTGGGCAAATGCCCAAAAAACGGTTACGTTTATAGGTCGATGTCCCATTGTTGAAGCAAGTGCATGATGTAGAGGTTAAGATTTGCCAACATACCTATTGACAGGCTTAAAGAGAAATTGTGCAGTGTTTTGTGGACATACAAGGATTCTTGGATCAGTTTAAATACATAAAAATATTTGAAGAGGTCATGTTGCCCTTGAAAAAATTTCCTTCAAAAGGCTTTTTCAGCAAGATGATGACCCAAAACACAACAGTAAACTCCCAACATCTTGGTTCCTGGCCAACAACAGTAATGTTATGGGATGGCCAACCCATTCCCTGGACCTTGATCCAAAAGAAGACTTGTGGGGTGACATAAAAAATGTGTTTCTGGGGCAAAGCCAAGAAACGCATAAGAATTATGTAATGTAGTCCAATCATCCTTATTTGTAATACCTACCCATACCTATTACCAAATTTGCCAACTCCATGGAACACAGATGCTGCTGTTAGCAATGGTCTTTAATCTTCTAAAGTACTGAAAACAGGACAAGGATTAAGCTTTTGCACATGAACAGATTATGAGGAGGTCTATGTTATGACATACAGAAGTGTATGTGAATGTGAAGCTTTTTAAGATGAACCCATAAGCTTTAACTGGTGATTGGTAAATGAAATATTGCTGTTTGAGATAAAGGTATTTCTTGATCACCTTATGACTGTTAGTCACCTGATACACAAGATATTCTTTTGTCTCAGCGCTTTTGCTTCATAACATTGCTCATGTTGTGCCAGGACACATGGAATCAGGTCTTACAAGGTCAGTAAAAAACACAGTTCAGCTTGAAGTCAACTGCAGGCATGGATAGGATGGTTATTTCAGTAGCATTACATTACAAATGGCTTGTGTTTTCTTCATAGTTTATATAATATTTTAAATTAAAATATATTTTCCTTCAACTTTTGTAAATGTTAAAACATATTCAAGTAAAGTTTCATTGCTTGGCACTACATAGTGACCTGTAAAATCGGGTTTGTGTAAAGATAAACTCGAGGCACAAAAACCTTAAAATGTATATTTCTCAGAAGCCAAAAAGTTTTTGCATGCAGGTACCTCTTTAGTAAAGTACATGTGGCATCATCACTGTATTGCATAAAACCTGTGTAGAGAGACCCATGAATCCTACTGGATGCAGAAAACTACAGGAGCGGTTGGGCACAAGACCAGTTACCTTACCCAAAGATCAGAGAGCAGCATTGATGGTCTTAATTCCAGAAAGCACAATATAAAAGCACAACAGGATAATATATAGATCTGGAAAAACACATTAAATATATAGTATGTACATCTCTTATGTTTAGCTAGTATTAGCTTTTGCTGGTTTAGCTTAAGGCTATGTTTCCACATACGTTAGGACCCCCTCCGCTAAGCGTATTGCTTGGTGGGAGATCCAGACGGAGCACATCTACTTACCTGCTCGGCGGATGCTGTGTCTTCACTGTGGTTAGCCGTACTGCTGATGCAAGGCTGAACGTAGTCGAGTACGTTGAGCCTCTGCATTGGCGGATGTCTAAACACAGCATCCGCCAAGCAGGTAAAGTCTATGTATCTGTCTGATTCCCCCGCAATTCGCTTAGCGGAGGGGGTCCGGACGTATAGTGGAAACAAGCCCTTAAACACAATGCATTGATAATCATGTTTAACCTCTTTGGCTTGGGGTAAGTCTGTTTAAAAAACAACAATATTCTGGATCAGATATAATTTTCAAAAACGTAGTAGAGAGTCCTCTGCTTTCCTTCTATCTTCACATGCCCTACATCATCTATGATGCCGGGGATGTGAGGTGGAAGCTCGAGGGTACTTACCTATGCAATGATTCACAATATCAGCTGACACACTGATAGTGTCCTCAATGATGTAGGGGATGTGAATAGAGGAGGAGGGAGGGCAAAAAATTTTGAAAATGATATCTGATTTAAAGTATTAATAATTAAGAACTGTTCTTAAAATATAATAATGCTGTGTTACTCCTACTACTATAACTACTATTCATTTGTTTGCATTCAGACATGATTAGGACTCAATATTCCATACTTTAAGAATGGTTCCTATAATATGCAACCAAATATTTATATGTTGGATCAGATATAATAAGTACTTTGGAAGTAGGATGCCAAATTGACTATTCATGTGTACATTTCAGGCGAGTGGCCCTGGTAAGACATGACCTGTTTTGGTCACCTGTTTTCTCCCCTCTTTCCAGTTTGCTAGACTAAAGCTGGGAACACACAGCTCAATATTGGACCCGTTCGAAGTTCCCTGCAGCAGCGCAATGACATCATCACGCTGCTGCCCGACATCAAAGGAGCTGGGGGCACAGCTGTGATGTCTCTCCAGCTCCTAGGATTCTTTGCATGAAGACCCCGCAGTCCTCCAGATCATTGACCTTTCTCCATACTTTACAGATGGTGGGATACACTGTGAAGTGTAGACTTCTCCAGAGCTCAATATAACCTTAGGAAGACCAGGGAAAAGCTGACAAGTTGACCCAGTCATCTATAGTGCTGTGCTCTCAGGATAGCAAATCTCAGGATAACACTTCTTTGCCTCCTACTGATGATAAGACTTTATCTGGATTTGCATGCCTTCAGCCATACCTGTAGGGCACAGGTGTCAGACTCCACATTGTAATTATATTTGGACCATAAGATTGTATTTTAAATTACATTTATGAAATTAATAGCACAGATGGTTCTTTGTATTTGATGTCACATGCTTTATTACAACATTTAAACTTCTGGGTGGTTAGCTCGAATTAGTTGGGGGTGGGTTTGTTTACTAACACAGAGGCGGGGGGGGGGGGGGGGGGGGTGTCACGGTTAAAGGAGGTGCCGTCAATTTTTTATCAGTTTATCTGTGGCATCATCGAAAAAGCCGAAGATGTGAAGGGGGTAGGGAGGACAGAGAGTCGTGGCAGATTACATTGTAATCTGCTGTGATTGCCCATAACGTGCTTTTAACAAAAAAAATTGTGCTATGGGCATAACACCCAAAGGGTTAAGCAACAATAAGCAACTTTGTTTCCATATAAAAAAAGCATTAAGTTAAATGTACCTTTCTTTTAAAATTACTTTACAATTCCTAATTTAAGATACTGTATATACTGAACTGCAAGCCAACTCAACTATAAGCTAAGATCTGAGTATACAACTTCGGTGAAAAATGCATTAGGCACAGAAACACACAGTATATGTGCTTTTGTTTCATAAAGTCTTTATTTCAACTAGCTAATTTGTGAGTTAATGGCAAAGCCCCTGAACATGGGAGCATCAACAAAGTTGCTGGGCATGTAGAGAAGGGCTGTATGTGTTTTTTGCATTAATTATTTCCATATAAAGTTGGTTTAAAATATTTTGACTTGATTATCAACCTAATTTATGCAAAAACTATGTGTGCTAGAGCCATCATTTCCAGCAGATTTGGTGATAATACCATGTTTATGGGCTTTGCAATTAACTTGCAACATTTGCTAGTGAAATTTCACAATTTTCATCTCTTGACTGATGAGAATAAATAAAATTTATTTTAAGCACATTTAGAGCTTATGTCCACTACTTCTCTTTCCTTGCTGCGGACGAGTCTTGGTGTCTCCAGCAATGGAAGGACGAGGAAACTCAACTCCCGAACAGTTTATTTTGCTGCGTTGGGCGCTGAGTTTCCTCGTCCTTACCCTGCTGCATTAACAGGGCGTACGCCTTGATTCCCTGCACACATGCCCTTAGGGTGGTTTAAAAATTCAGCTTTTACTTGAGTATATACAGTGTTTTGGTCAAATTGCTAGAGGAAAGTGATGATCACAGCAGAGTTTTTGGGGGGTGGGGGGTAAATAAAATGTGATGGAGGGGATCAGCTTATCAGTGCCTCATAAAGAAAAAAGAGATTTCACTGTTAAAAAAAAGTATTGATTTACTTAACTTTTAAGGTGTTTTTCATACAGTTAGTGATAAAAACGTGTATTTACTGTACTCATGATAATTTGTGTAAGTAATTATTGCAACACACTGTTCCACATTCGTTGTGCTTTTGACCTTTTTACTGTGCAATAATAGTGTTGAATGTTTTCTGCTGCTTCCCATTGGAGCCTTTAGTGCCCAGGGTATTACCCTCAGATATTGTGAATGATTAACTGGAATTGGGTGTAAACAGTCATTAAGTGTTATCAAAGAAAAAGTAGTACCATATGACTAATCAGAGAAGATAATATTCTACATTTTTTTCCCAGTATAAGTAAGAACCCATCATAAATCTTTATTCATTCAGAAAGACAATTGTTATTTTGCTTTGTAATAAATACCAAATGTGTAACTGAAGAAATCAAATGGTTTTACTAGTGTACTTGTAGAGCCACTTTAGACAATGTAAATTCTTATTTTCTCAAAGTGCCTAAGCTGGGCATAGACGGGCCAATTCCTGCCTGACCCAACTGCTGATTGGCTGCCGTGCGCGTTCCCGCATCCGGGATTGGGTCAGCAGGGAAGCGAGTGCGCCAACTTGCCAGAATGAACTAAAATCTGCTGTCATGTCGGATCGCACATCCCATCTGTGATCTGACATGATGGATAATTTTGATCCGATCCCATTAGTTCGGATGGGGATGGCTGTCCCCAGCCAAAGTAATGGGCGGCACACAAAGGGTGCCAGCCGATTCTCTGCACTAGCGGCCGTGCGGGACGACGTCATCACACCCGCTTGGTCAGCTCGGCAGTCAACAGGAAATTGTCCCGTCTATGCCCAGCTTTAGTCTTATTCTCCCTTAAGGTCTCCATACATCTTACAATCTTACCATACAATTTCTGTGCAATTAACTTTTCGTCTACCAAAACCATGTAATATGAGGACCTTTCTAATCCTTCCAATCACTAT
>CM070036.1:129997419-130036460 GCA_036250615.1 Ptychadena robeensis | reverse complement strand
GGACCCGACACTACATAGCAGTGATATATCCCTTCCAATCACTATGTATTCTATCAGGGAAGACCCAGTACTACATAGCAGTAATATATCCCTTCCAATCACTATGTATTCTATCAGGGAGGACACTATACTAGACAGTTGTTGTCACATCTAACCCAGACTTTTCCTGTGGGCCCCCCCCCCATTCGAGCCCCCCCCCCCATTCAAACTTTACTGTTTTAGATTGAGGCCCATTTCACACTAGCTGTGTTTATATTGCGGTATTGTATACTAGTGTAAAAGGCCCTCAAACTTTATTTGAAATACTCATACAACTTTATTTGGTTACCGCACCAATCAGACAGAAACATCCATCATTCACATAGAGACACACACACTAAATTCATGCTGAAACACTAATCATTCCAATAGAAACAAACAAACACAGGCAGACACAGGGATAGAGAGAAACACTGAGACACACACTTTCAAATATTGCCTATGCTGTCTGTCTGCAGCTAGTTCCTCCATGGTTGGCTTTCTGCTCCCTCCTTCCCAGCCCCAAGCTTTTTGCTTTTTGGCAGTGGTTCCCAAACTGGGGGGCGTAAAGGTATTCCGGGGGGGGGGGGGGGGGGGGGGGGGGGGAGTCGCTGGCCCTCATTCTAAACCTGTGTTTGAATAGGGAGGAGTGTGATCATGTTCCAAAATAGTAAAGGGGACCCTGCTTTGGGAGCCATTGCTTTAAGGCTAGGCTAGGCTGTTTTCTGGGCTGCTGTCAGTTGGCATGTTAAATAACATTGTTTTACTAGTGCTGGTGTCATCTCATCATGCTGGACAAAACTACAGTAGGTACCAGTGGCGTAGGAACCACTATAGCAGCCATAGCAGTGCTATAGGGGCCCATATTCCCAAGGGGGCCCACCACTCCTGGAAGGGCAGGGATTGGATAAACATTTTTGCTATGGAGCCCAGTCATTTCTAGCTACGCCCCTGGTAGGTACTATCTGGTCATAAAAGCAGGTATTTATTATTATTTAAATGATCAATTTTTGCATCACATTAATCTGTCACATTTTTTTCTCCACTCAAAAGGCTTACTTTTTACACTCAAATCCCATCTGAATGATTAAATCTTCTTTAGTCTATCAAACAAAAAAATAGACCCATGTATTCCTACTTTTAGATGCATGTTTACTTCATAGCGAAAGCCATGGCTCTCTTTAATGGTTTTTCAGTTAAGCTGTCACAGAAATTTGGCACAGTTGACACAACTGTTAAGCAGGGAACACATGGCTCGATACTGGAGCCATTCAAGGTTCCCTGCAGCAGAGTGATGACATCATCACGCTGACACCCGATATTGGAGGAGCTAGAGACCGAATTGGAGGAGCTAGAGACACACCAATCAATTCTGCTCGAAAACAGGGGTATTGGACATGACTGTAAACCATGGTCGATGTCCATTGCTTTGCATGGAGACCATGCAAAGCAATAGACATCGACCGTGGTTTACAGTCATGTCCGATATCCCTGTTTTAGAGCTGGATTGATTGGTCCCGCTTGAAAACAGGAATGGCTGTATATGATATGGGCCAGATAGATGACTGTGAGTGCGCATCTGGCCCATATCTACATGTGTGTACCCAGCTTAACAGAATAGAAAAAAATATCTATGCGTGTGTTCCCTGCTTTATTGTTATGCACTGTGTATTTTACAAATGCAGACAAGAGATTCCTAATGCTACTTCGGTGATGTCCAGTAATGTAATCAAAGTATCACAAAATTAGTATCTCACCAATTCACACTGCTAATATGATGAATCCTGAGTATTATTTAAATAGTGCTAAGTGTATCTCTTTGGTAACATTTTAAACATTTGCCAAGGAAACTATCTTGGACATGGATTTACTGTATTACATGGCTGACAGGACCCCTTTATAATATTTTATATCACAGGATGTGGTGTTAATGTTCTTACAAATGAAATAAAGAACATGTACAGTTTTAAGGCAAATGTGCATGTTAGTCAAAGGTTCGTGTGGTAGTTTAATTTTGTCACAATGTGACCTATAGAATGCTGAATTGAATTTATGGAAACAAAAAGTTCATGAAAGTTTACACGGCAAAAAGCTAACTTAGGGCTTGTTTCCACTTGAAGCGGAAGCCCGCGGTTGTGCACGGCGCGGCTACATCCGCGCCCATTATTTTCAATGGGCTAGTCCCCTGTCCGCGGAATTGCGCGGACGGCCGCCTAAAAACTTGGTCGACCGAGTTTTTAGGTGGCGGTCCGCGCAATTCTGCGGCCGCCCAGCACTGACCGCGGCCATAGCGGTGAATGGCTGCCGCTAAAAACCGCATGAGATGCGGTTCTTAGCGGTGGCGGTTCTTAGCGGTGGCGGTTCTTAGCGGCGGAAACCGCGCCGCCGGCTTCCACACTAAGCCTAAGTTTCCACATTTGTGGCTTGTTTCCACATTTTTTTCCACGCTTTTTTGTGTGGATGACTGTGGTGCTATCTGCGTGGCTGCAGCCGGTATCGACCACACCCCATGCGGTTTAGCATGTGGTTGCACACGGACGTCCATGCGATTGGATGCGGACTTTGGGCATGCCCCTTGTCCAGGTATGCGGTTGAGCGTGGCATCCGCATGAAAACGCGGTAAGGTGGCATTCAGAACCGCACTGCGACCGCGTCCGACCGAATCCGCACAAGGCCTCACAAGAGGGGACTGGCCGATGCATTGCCTATGGGTGTGGTCGATAGCGGCCGCAGCCGCACAGATAGAACTGCAGCCATCCGTTTTAGTTTAAAGCCGCTTTAAACTTGAAAGTGTGGAAATCAGTCGAATCCATTACAGGTGTCTGTAATTCTTAGAGCGATTTCATTACTTTGGATGTAGCTGCTGACATACAAAGGGTTCCCGGGCTATTTTGGTACAACCAGACGTCATCAAGCGTGGTCGCTCTGCCGGGAGATCGACAACTAACCTAAATGTGAGTGGGGGGCTTAAGAAGTATAGCAGTTGTATCTCTGCAGTGAAACCAACAAACGTGGTGGTATTTATATGAGGACTAAAGCTAGGCATAGACGCATGGATTTCCATGCGTTTGGGCAGCGACCGATCACAGTGTGGTGACGTCACCACGCTGCTTTCGGCGGGACGCCAAACGGACGGGAATCGCTATGTGTGCCACTCACACATGGACTCCTTAGTCTATTTAGTCTACTTAGTCTGATACTAAGTAGAGCGAACGACCAAAAAACAACCATCAACGCGGATCACCACAGATGCAACGGACTTGCAGTGCTATTCTGGTTGCTCAAGATGGGCGCCTCCATTTTGCGGCCGATCCACCCTTGCGTGAGCTTTACGAATGTGCACAGCAATTGCTTGCCCACAAAAACACCCAGGGATCTATGCATGTGCTCATTCCCAGATCATTCCTGGTCTTCCTCTGAGAACACCTAATGGTCTCCGATGGTCTCAGTTATTTTCCTTTTTCTATAATGCAATGGATGATTGCTTTGAATTTTTCCCAATATTGTATAATGTTTGTTAATAAATTCTGGCAAAATACCCAAAACACAAATAGATTTAATGTTCGAATAATCCGGTGCATTCTACACCGTGTTTCACATATAATGTAACTCATCTGGTCCAAGAAATCACTTTGTTTATATTCATCAATGGTTTTCCACACCTCTTAGGAGAGTAGGACACTCGTTTTCCTTTAATTTAATTTTTCTAGGCCTCAGGTGTCTGTGTAGATCAAAAGCCAATTAGGTTAATGAAACCTGTCATTTATGTTTATGTCGAATTCATTGCTTAAATAATCCTTTTGATAATACATTTTGAATTGTTCACTTGTACATCTGCTTGTTGTTTTGATTGATCTACACCAGGAATGGGCAAAATAAGGCCTGGGGGATGAATCTGGCCCTTTAAGCATTCTTTTCTGGCCCTTTGTCACCTTTGTGAAAAGATGCTCCCCTCTGCTTGTTCTCTGCATCTGCACATAATGCCTAGAGGTGTCAAAACATTGCCATGGGCACGATGCAGTGGTGTGATCAGATCATGTGGGTGCATCGTCATGGCTCATGTCTCTAGGAATTATCCCTGCTCATTGCAAAGAATGATCGTGCAGGAAATTTAAAAAGATAACATCCCCGTCACATTACACATCACCACAATCATTACTGATGCCGGCGAGGCATGGCATTGGCACACCTATGGCAGGTCAGCCATTACAGGCTATTGGCCCAGCCACTTTATCAAATATTAGAAGCCACTGTGGCCCACAAGTCAAAAAAATTGACCTCTAAAGGTTTCACTGTGGTTTATAAAAGGTATGCTCACACCTTATTCCTAATATTTCTAAAATAAATATTTATTTCCTGTAGAATATTAAATAGTAAATTTTTCTGACTAGCTGATTTTGTGAGTTAATTGCAAAGCCCCTGAACATGATATTACCAAAAAATTTTAAAATGTAGAGAAAGATTGTAGAAGCATTACCACTAAAAAGGATTGTTCTGCAAAATGTTATTCAAAATCAAGTTGAATTTTTTAAAATTGAAATTTCCACTTAACTTAATTAACTTAAATTAACTTAAAGTTAATTTGTGCATTATTGACATGTGCTTGTGTAGACACAAATAAATATTACCAAACTTTATAGAGATGTAGAGAAGGGTTTCAGGGACATTACAAAAAAGATGTTTCTTTAGTACATGTAGTTTTTGCATAAAATTCTAAGTTCAAATCAAGTAAAAATTTTTAGAGTCAAAATTCCAACTTAGATTTGAACTTAAATTGTGTGAAACCAAGAAATACAGAAGCAATACTTCATTTTTGTAATTTCCCCTTGACGATTCACTATATCTACAGAAATGTTTTGTTGTTAAAATTTTAACTTGATTTACACACAAATTGTGCTAGAGCAATAGGTTTTTTTTTGTTTTGTCATTTACACACAACCATTCAAACCTCCAGCAATTGTGGTAATGATGCCATGTTCAGAGGCTTTGCAATTACATCCTAAATAAATGAGTCAACATTTTGCATCTCTGTTACTGATGGTTCACCACCTTTCTTTGAACAAACTGTACTTTGTTGCAACATTTCTAGGTCATTTCATGTCTCGATAAAACATAATTTAAATGGAATTTTGCTAAATGTTCAAAGTCCTTTTTTGCTCAACTGTTCCTCAAACTTGAGCAAATCATCGATGGTTCTAGACATTGTACATGGCTCAGAAGGTTCTAAAGACGCCTTAGTTCCATAGGAAAAGAATATTGTTTTTTTCTATTTTCTATTCCTGGTTTACATAACTTGGTTTTTAAAACAATAACATTTAGCAACTGTAATTTCCTGAGTTACACTGGATCAAATCCAGACCCTGATTTTTTGGATGGGTTAGCTCTGATATCTCATAGAGATGGTCAAATTTTTTTAAAAAAATTCGACCATTTTGATAATTTCAAGTTAATTGCAAAGCCCCTGAGCATAGTATCACCACCAAACTTGCTGGAGATGTAGAGAAGGGTTGGGGGTATACTTCAAAAAATAAAGTATTGCTATAACACAAATAGTATTTGCATAAGTTCAAAAACAAGTCAAAATTTCAAAAATCAGAATTTCGACTTTGATATTGAACTTAAGTTATGCAAAAACGACACGTTCTAGAGCAAAACTTTTTGTTTTTCAAATGTTCCCACAACCCTTCTCTACCTCTCCAGCAAGTTTGGTGATGATACCATTTTCAGAGGCTTAACAATCAGCTCACAATGTCAGCTAGTCAAAAAATTCTCTTGTGATATGTGTATGTAGGTAAGTAATATATGTTAGCAGCACCTCTAAAAATGTTACATCTGAAAAGTTTCACAATATTATTGTGGATCATCTTTTGGGGTCAACTTTTAGTAAAACAATGTTAAAAAAGAGATATTGCAAATCAAGCCGTCCTTTAAACTTTACAATGCTCTTGCAACCATTATTTTTAGCCCCGTATGTTTAACTTTGCCAAATAAAGAACAGCTCCCTCTGTATTATAAAGGCAAGCAATGGTCATATAAAACATTGACTACACAGTTATGTCAATCTTGGGGTAACTGTGAGCATTATAGAGTGAATGTTTGGACAGTGTTCAGTCCTGGCATTCTCAGATAAACCCTGGCTGCTTAAGGCCACCATACATGTTTCAATTTCCCTACGATTGATGTCAGATACGATCGTAATTTATGATCGATGTTAGTTCGATTGAAATACCCCTCACATCCAAAATCCATATTTGATCTATGTTGGTTAGATCGATTGAAAATATAATAGAAGGAAGTCGATCGTAAACACACCAAAATGTCTGCCATGTATGTATATGTATAAGTATGCTAATTATTTAAATCGGACCAAAGTCAGGTACAACAAAATAATTTTCAATATACATGAATGAACGATGCATACTCAATCAATCAAAATTTTTTGACATGTCCCATCACTTTTCGATAGATTTTTTGGTAAGTTTCGATTGATCATACCCATGTGGACAGGCATCAATTTCCGGTCAATTAACTTTGGCTGTCAATAGAAGAGGAGGGAGAGAGCAGGGTGTGTATAAATGAGATGCAGCATGGAGAAACACTGTCTGCAGCTGTAAGCAACCAGTGTTTCTTTGATAATTTCAGGACAGAATACTGTTCAGACATTTACCCTATAAGTGACCCAGAGATGTTTTCCCAAAATGTTCTCTGCTCGTCTCACTCCCTACTCTCCCCCTCCACAGCACCCTCTAAGGACTCTTAGGAAGTAGGAGGAGGGAGAGCAGGCAGTGATCAGAGCAGAGAAACACTAACTCCCCTGTATATATGATGTATATCTTATCTTATGGGGTATCTTATTATTTCCAAAATATGGTATACTGTTTTTTGTTGTATTGTATTAGTTTCATATAGATTTTGCCTTCTTGTGTCTTTCACTGTGTGAGTTGGTGAGAAGGAGCAGATTACATAACTGTACTGATTGACTCAAGTTGATTCAGTCTAAAGCTCATACATTCTTCTTGTTTTGATTATTCTATATTTATATTCTATATTTTCTATACCAGGGGTGGGCAAACTTTTTGACTAGTGGACCACATTGGGTTAGTTAATTTGATAGAGGGGCCAGACTGTGAGCCTGGAACAGCCCCTTAGCATAGTTGTCCCTATACCTCGGATCCCTGGGGTCATTATTGATGCCAGGGACATTGAAATCTTTAAAACAATTCCTATAACTTTGCTATTAATATATATAAGTTTTTTTAAATATAAAAATTAACAATGAATCTTACCTGAAATATGCTTAGTCCAGGTCAGGGGTGGGCAAATGTTTTGACTAGTGGGCCACAATGGGTTCTAAAATTTGACAGAGGGGCCAGACCCTGAACCTGTATTGGCCGCACAGTAAAGGTGGCCTAATTTCTTACATCCTCGGCATCATCAATGATGCTGGGGATATGTAGTAGGGACACTGTAATCTTTTTTCAATTCCTGTACCACTTTCATGGACAGAGATTTTTTTCACCAAGGTGACAACGGGCCGGATTAACCTCCCTGGCACTCTTGCATATGTCTGTCCCTGCAATATGTCCATACAAGGATCTAGTAGACATCCTGAATATATTAATGTTTGAAACAACAAACAATTATGTAAAAAAAACCATTACATTCAAAAAAGAATAAAAGGTATAATCTGAATAATAAAAACTCTAAAATACTTTTTTGTATGAAAGATTTCAAAACAGTATGTATTTATATTTTGCTTATCATTTTTTTTTCATTACAATTGGAAATGTTTTTTTTTTCTTTGAATTGCATTGGATACAGTTATCACTGTATCCAGTACAGGGAGGGAGGGTTAACTTCAAAGGGCACATCTGTACATCTGCACATCTGCACATCTCACAGGACAGTGCTGGACGAGATGGTGCTGTCAGGAACGCTAGGGGGGTTAAAAAGCTTAACTGGCTGTTTTTTGCCCCCCAGGCCATAGTTTGGTCATGTCTGTTCTATATACACAATGTGACTTCTTCTCGGTTACTTATAGGTAAGAAACCCACTTCCTCAGTTTTAGTTAGAGCCTTAACTAAAAGACATGATGTCTGGAGCGAAATTGTGATGTGTGAAAGATGCTTTCCCTGACCTTTCAATTTGTTAAAGCTTGTTGCTTGGCTTGTTCCCCAGTTTAAGTATTCAGTCTCTGGTACAAGAAATCAGACTTGTGGGTCCTTATTAGTGATGGCCGAACTGTCCGCAATGTTCGTCTTCTGTGTTTTGCGGTGTTCGACCCGCTCCGTTCGCCAGCGAGAAGATGTTCTCTATTCTTCCTCCGGCAGGATCACAACCTGTGTGATCGTGCCGGAGGAAGAATCTTTTCACTAGAAGACCGGGCATAAAGCCGGTCTCCTAGTGAAAAAACCGGGTCAAGGCAGGAAGTGACGTCAGTGACGTAACATCCGGCCACCCCGGAACCAGGAACTATGCGTTCCAGTATGCGTTCCAGGGACCAGATGTGACGTCACTGACGTCACATCCGGTTTTTCCGATTCAAATTCCCCACCTAGAGGCGGGGAATTTGAATCTGTCCGCGAACAGGTGGACGTCTTTAGAAGTCCGACCCGCCCGTTCGCGGACAGTCCTGGCCGATGTTCGGCCATCACTAGTCCTTATATGTATAATTCTTTATTCCTTAGAGTATCACTTCAAAGGATAGACATGAACAAAGTTTAATGTTTATCCTGTTTCTGTTGCGCCATATCATTAATGACTACTTATTTAACCTCATCAGGAAACACATTTTGATGTATTTATATAATTAGGAGACACTGTGCATTGACGCAGTTCTAACTATAGGGCTGAAATAATAAACATTCTTCCCTCGAAAGCGGATTATAGGATTGTGTTAACATTAATTGAAGCTCTCAGGATAGGATTAGAAGGGAAGGGGTGTAAAGTTCACTGCTCTAGAGAGTAAAGGAATTATAATTTGTCAATTATGTTATGTTTGTGTAATAGGGATTGAGACAGATCATCAAATGATATGCAGCATGGTCTTTATTTATATATATATATATATATATATTTATATATATATATATATATATAAAATGCAAGTCAATTAGGTCTTGTCTTGTCTGTTTACATTGAAGAAACAACTAAAGCAGAAAGCCAGACAACATCAAATGGTTCACAAGTTTATACGTGCAACAATAGCTGTCTCATATACTGTATGTATGAATTTTCCTTTGTGTCTGGCCACCATGCCTGAACCCCTATTCATAATTTTAAAAGCAAAAAAAAGGAAGAACACTTATTTCACTCTGATTGGGTGTGTTTATATGGGCTTTAGATTAAAGCTAGCCATACACATATAGATTTTTACAAATCGATGATAGATTCAATCAGGATGTTCGATATTTTGAATATCAATTGTGTCTATATCAAATGTTTACACTAAATTTTCGTTCGAACAAATAAAATTTAGTTTGGATGTACTCAAACAAAATATAGCTTCATTAGATCGAACAAAAACAATCAAATGATATTATTTAACATGTTCGATTTACATTCAATGGTTAACAAAATGACCAACATGTCCAATAACTAGTGATGGCCAACTGGTTCGGTTTTCTTCCCCCGGCGACCAGTAAGGGTGATCGACCCCCCGGCGGGAAGAAGGTGACTATTCTTCTGCTGGCCGGATCTTTCTGCTCGGGTAGAGAAGCCGGCCTCTAGTGAAAGAAAACCATCTTAAACCGAAAGTGACATCAGTGACGTCACATCTGGATAAAGAAAATGTGAACAGGTACCGGAAGTGACATCACACAAAAAGGCGGGTAATTTGAATGTTCCTGCGAACAGGCAGACGTCAGACTTTTTTTAAAGGTCTGCTCCGCCTGTTCACAGATGGACATGGCCGAAGTTCAGCCATAACTACCGATAACATTAGATAGATTTTTGTTCGATATTGATAATTTTTTATCGAACGGACAAGTTCGATAAAGCTTTTGATCTTTCCCAACCAGGCTCCCGATGAACATAAATGAACATATCCTTAAGTAACCTTTTAGGCATCCAATATAGCATGTGAACAAAAATACGAAAATTTCCCATGCTACTGTGCTTACCCCCCCAGTTCACCTGGGACTTTTTTATGATTAGTGTTGAGCTGGAATATTCGAATTTCAAATATTTTTGGCGAATATCGGCTATTCGAGAATTCGCAAATTTCGCCAATAAGGCGGCGGATATTCACAATTTCAAATATTTTCCATTGGGATGCTTATGGGTATGGATTGCAAATATATTCATTCATATATCCATTCATTTTAAGGTTATTATGAGGCGATTATAATTGCGAATCTAGAGGCGCAACCGCGTGATTGTGAATATTCACGAATATAGAATCGAATATTAGTAGAATTATTCGCAAAATATTGCGAATTCCAATATTGCCTATGCTGCTTATCACTGTTGATGATCAATATAAGCCCCATTAACGTCTGTAAGGGCATGCAGAGTAGGGAAATTGTACCTTTTTTTTTCACTGCTGCAAACTTGAGGACATGTTCAATGACATTCAGGAACCCAGACAGGGAAGAGCAAGTGCTTCTGCTCAGAGGAACATTATTTGTAAGTATGCTGTTTATGTTATGTTTTTAATATATTTTTTAGTTTTATTTTAATTGCTGTTGTAATTATCTGGTGTAATCCATCCTTCCAAAATTTTCATGAAAAAGTCAGATGTTGACTTGAAATTTAACAAATCATGGCCAGCTGAGCTATCTCCCTTTTTTACTCTGATCTGTGATAGCTCCCCCCACTCCCTCACCCCCGCTTTTCTCTTTCTGATCTTCTTCACTCACCTATTTACCTTTTGGTAGAAGACTTGTGAAGTTTTTTTTATTTAAATTCTATTATTGCTTTAGTCTACATAGCTCATTTTCTAGCTCCACCTTGAAGTCATTGTTCAGTGGTAGAATGCTAGCAATTGGAATCAATATTGCTTACTCCTGCACTGACCTAGTATTAGCACCCTACATGCATAACTGGGTATATTTTACAGTTATGACAATGGATGTATTGTACGTTGCCCCATTGACACATTGTACCTCATTCTCAACTTTCACATTTGTAATTGCATTTTGCTATTTTTACATATGCTAATAATTTGTTGCTACTTTTTGCTTCTAACCTTTCAAAATATTTGTGATATTTAACTTGGTCTACATATCATATCAACATGTGCATTGTGCTTCCAGTGAAGGGCCACTGGTCTGAGAGTAAAACTGATTTGAACCCAGGAGGAACTTCAAATGAAGTTTCAAAAATAGCTTATCTATTTCCTAACATCAAATGACAAACGGTCAATCACCTGCCCTTGCAACTATCCAACTGACAATAACAAAAGCAAAGTTAAATAATTGCTCAATCATAGGTGACACAAACTGCAATCCATTTGTAAAGAGTTATGGAAAATACATATAAAATTTGATTTACTTCTGCATCTGCCACCCTATAACTAAATTTAAATTGCACTGAAACAAATAGCTGAAGATACAGTATATGGGCTGATGTAGAATTTTATCATTCCTGATCTTACAATTGCTGCATAAAATAGGTTATATATGTGGACATTGTGAAAAGAACACTCAACATACATGATACAAGTGCTGAATCAAGTTAGCATATTTTTCATGCAGTTTAGTCAATTGAATCAGAGTCTATGAGTTAAAGCCATAGGTTCTGAGGGAAGGTTGTCAGCAGAGGCATCTAATCTTATGTGTGTGCATACAACCTCCAGGGTTGTTATATTCTTATTTTATTTTTACATAACACCATGATTTTCTGTAGCACCCTGCATCTCTGTATACAATCTGTATGCCATAAAAAAACATACAGCAATAGAAACAGGCTAAAGCAGACCTGCCATCTCCAAAAATACTTTACCTTTAAAAATCCTGTGAATCTCCACCTCCTCAGATATTTGCGCCGTGGTGGCCCCTAGGGAACAGGGAAATTAGATGTCACTTCTGACGTCTCTTTTCCCATGTTTCGAGCTCGCCAGCAGCATTTGAATCAGGTGACGTGGAGGGGCGGAGTGTTACCCGATTCAGATCTGGATAGGTGGAGGGAGTGAGACAGAAAGAGTCTTGTTCCTCCATCTTGAAGCCTGGAGGATCCAACATTCAAATTATGGCGGTGTGGGAGCTAGCAGCCAGGAAAGGTAAGTATTCTGGTCATATCCAGAGAAAATTTAGGTGGGATCTACAGGTCCTAGATATCAAAGAACACATAATGAGATAATGTGAAAAAATTTACCATGACCATGGGTTAATTAATGAGCTCATAGCCAGCAGTTTCTCAACGAGTTTCTCAATATTCTCAGAGAATATTGGCACTGATAATCAAAATGTACAAAGGATTTGGCTCCCTACAATGCTCCCTTCCAATGACCTTTTACATGACTGGAACACCTTCAAGGTCCCCAACAGCTACCAAGATTTTTCTGTTTTCCCACACAAAACTGCAGGATGTCCCCTCCAACCAACTCCCCTGACTAATAAGGTACTAATAATAATTTTGGGACAGTGTTCCTTCCCATTTTTACTCCAATCTCTCTCCTTACACGGATATTGAACATTTGGATGAAAAATACAGATACAATATTTTATTCTGCAAACTATATACTGTAATGTAATAATAATTTTTTGGATTCACAACATAGTAACCATGTATCATGTTTGTGCTCCTTTTTCTATGACTAATTTTATGTTATTTATTCTGATAAATGTATGTAATCATGTAATCATTTGTACTACTAACATAAAGAAAGCATATTGTATCATACACAATCATGCCTACTATCAGTGCCTTGGAAGCATAGGAGCTGGTGTGTTTAAGCACCCGCTTCTCACTTCTCGGGTATTCTTTGGTCCAAATATATTTTATGGGATGTGGCACATTATTTCAAATCGGGAACAGGATCTGGATATTTTTCAAATGCGCTATAATAAGGTACATAATACCAGAAATATGTACTGATTTAGTACCTATGCTTATTTTTCTGTCCTTTTGACTCCTTAGAAAACTACAGAGGCTGCATAAAGTGTCACAATACCCATCTGTCTGCTTCTTGCGATATAGACTGAAAACGCGAATATAAAATTATCTATGGGCCATTTCACACTAGCCATGCTGCAGATGTGGTTAGATACATTACCACAACACAGTGCAGCTAGTTTTAACACGCAGCACAAATGTCTGCCATACACTTGCATGGAACATGTACAATGTGGTAATATGGGGTTTTGCCAGTAACAGATGCTTTACCACAGTGCTGAGGGTGGGAAATGGCCCTTTGTTACTATATTCTGAGTATCTTACTTTTTTAAGGACTTGATCTGTGGGAGTACCTAAGCATTAACTGGTCAAGGTATCAGTATTGTTTACAATTCAAGCATTAGCAATCACATCAATTGGACTTGCTGCAGTAAGCAAAAAAAACACACTGTAGCCAATTTTTATTTTTAATCATTAAAGTTTATTCACTGTAGCCAATTAACTCGGAGGGGGAGGAGCTAACTTAACACCCTGCAGCACAGGATCAGAGGATCGGGCATGAAAAGAACCAGCAGGACGGATCCATGTGCGATCTGACCTGCCGACTCTTTTGGTCGGATCCTCAAGGTGGGCTCTCCTATAGTTGCGTCTGACCGACCTCCATGTGCTCGGTGGGAGCAAGCACGTGGTTGGTTGACCGCAACTATGGCAGGGAATCGGCCCGTCTATGGGGGGCTTTAACCTCCCTAGCGCTTGAGACGAACCCTGTTCGTTCGCTGAACAGGGTCCTCTCAACCGCAGGGGAAGCCGGCGGCGGGGAGACCCTATGCCTCCCCGGAAAGCTGCAGCGATTGTCTTCATCACTGCAGCATTTCCGGGTTGGCGGCACCACCATAGACCTCCATGTTAATGGAGGAGCGCTGGCTTTCCCTCTCACGCAGCTGTTGTCAGTAATGACAACAGCTGCGTGTAGAGCTCCGGCGAGATGCCGGAAACGGGCGGTGCGCTAGGAAGGTTAAACTGGGCATGCAAGGTTGGATTTTTCATACAACTTGAAATCTGATCATAATATCATAATCATAATATCCAATCATTCCAATTTCATTCCACCTCCACATAATGTGATTGATTCAAAACAGATTGATTCCTTTTCTTAGCCCTGTGCACACGCTCCATAGCACCATCACATACAAATCCATTGAAATAGCTAGAAAACTTCAATTAGATTTTCGGGATCCAATTAATCCCAGATTCATCACCGATCGATCGGTGGCGTAAGTAAAGATCGGCTACACAAAAAAAATGCAATTGGAAGTGCTGGAAGTGGGATATGGCCTCTATGGGTCGATCGATAGAAAACAATCGTCTCTCGTCTCTAAAAATGACTAAAATTTTTCAGACATATCCGACCCCTGCCCAATCGATTTTTTGTACGACTTCTTCTCATCTTGATCAATCACTCCCTTTATGCATGCATCGATTTGTGAGCGATCGGTAGCATCGTTGATCTCTCATTAAGAATGGCCGAGGCGGACAGTTCGGCGGCGAACATGGATGTTCGCCCATCTTCTCGCCGGCGAGCAGTGCGGGTGTTCGACCCGCTCCGTTTGCCAGCGAGAAGAGGATCTCTATTCTTCCTCCGGCAGGATCACAACCTGTGTGATCGTGCCGGAGGAAGAATCTTTCCACTAGAAGACCGGGCATAAAGCCGGTCTCCTAGTGAAAAAACCGGGTCGGAGCAGGAAGTGACATCAGTGACGTAACATCCGGCTCACAGAACCAGGAACTATGCGTTCCAGTATGCGTTCCAGGGACCGGATGTGACGCCACTGACGTCACATCCGGTTTTTCCGATTCAAATTTCGGAATCTGTCCGCGAACAGGCGGACGGCGGACGTCTTTAGAAGTCTGACCCGCCCGTTCGCGGACAATCCTGGCCGATGTTCGGCCATCACTAATTAAGAAGTTGCATGAAAAATTGAGATGTCTATGGCCAGCTTAACTTATACTCACGATCTAGCTGTCCAGTGACAGTTCCATTGTTGCCCACTCATTCAACTTTATTGGAAAGAAGAGCTGCAGTTTCAAGTGAGACTTAAGCCCCCACAATACAACCCATTGATTATAAAATCAATGTAGTTTTCTCTGATTTGCTTTACTTTTAATGTTTTAAATGTTCCTGTATTTAATACACATAAATCCTGTTTTATATCTTGGCTGTGTATTCACTGTTTTTTGCACGGAAATTTGCAGAGGAAGGTGAGTGACCTTCTGTCAACTGAGGTTAGCCAACAGCCTATTTCTGCAACTTCATTGAGAAAAACATTGTTGGACCTAATCCAGCACAAACATGCTATAGAACTTGACTTGCTGTTCTGTACATTTGTACCTTGACTGGACAAATACATTATTTATGGTAAATCTCCTGAACTTTATAGATCTCTTTTTGAAGTTTGCAAAGTGTTTTTCAATGTTATTGCAACCCTATGAATAAAGGAAAACATGGCAGGCATATATATATACACCTTCTAAAATATTTGATAGACTGACACATAATATGTGATAACATTGTTCATGCCATATAAAGAAGGTGTGTATTGCATAATTATATTATGCATAAACAATACAAAAGGGAAAAATATCAGCAATTGGATAGGATAGTAATGTTTTTAAATTTTAACATTGCACTAAAAAGCCAGCTGTAAACAACTGAATTTTTTTTTAGAGGTCTCAAAATACTTGTGTGTTTTTACTTTTGTATTTAGTATATGAATGAGTTAAATGTAACCATGTAAAGCCCCCCATAGACGGCCAATTCCCGGCCATAGCTGCAGCCGACCAACCGGCGTGCTCGCTCACGCCGAGCACATAAAGGTTGGTTGGCCGCAACTATGAGGGAGTCCTGCTGGTTTTTTTCTGCCCGACTGTGCTGCAGGCTGTTAACTCGGAGGGGAAGTCTCCTCCCCCTTCGATTTAATTGGCTACGGTCTGACAGGAATCGCGTGTGTTAGTGGAACACACGGGATTCCTGTCCTCTCTGTAGCCGACTCCTCACAGCGTGGTGACGTCACCACGCTGTGAAGAGTCTGCTAAAAGTCAGTAATAGATCAGGACGTCTATGGCCGGCTTTAGATCCCACTTGGAAATTCAAGGTTTGAGGCCTAAATATAAAATGTAGAAATCAGCCACTATTTCAAAACGATTTGCACTGAAGTCTATTGTCCCCAATTTTGTAAGCAAAGTTCCTGATCATACCACATTAGATTAATTGGTGTTGACAGTAAATTAATATATGTGTTTTTTTTTGCAAACATGAATGTGGTTTTTCCATGAATTTTTGTTCAATAAAATGTATGTAAACCCAAAAACTAAAAGTCTATATATAGAGTTTTACTGGTTTGTATATGTGGTCTATAGGAGTATTTGCACTAGTGTATTTTTTTTATATGTATATATTCTCACATGGTCTAGCACAGGGGTGGGCAAACTAAGGCCTGGGGGTCGAATCTGGGCGTTGGCTTTCTTTTCTGGCCCTTTGTCACATTGTTGAAGAGATGGTCCCGTCTACTTGTTCTCTGTACATAATGCATCAAGATCTCCAAATGTTACCTTGGGGACAATGCAGTGGGGTGATCATGACACTGTGGGTGCATCCTCCTTGTGACAACAGACTCTAGGAATTATCTCTGCTTAATCCAATGAATGAGCATTTTTTTTAGTTCTGGAAATGTAAAAGGGTAACAAAGTCCCTGTCACACTATGCCTATTGTCACCGAGCAGCAGGTGTGGACCCACTGTGCCACGTGTCCTACCTCCTCTAAGGGCGTTGTCTAAGTGAACCCACTCGTTCTTTACAATACCCCTGATGGTGGGGATAGACTTTCCCGAGGGGATCACCAGGTCGCTGCGTCTTGAGGGATGGTAGGAACACAGGCAGCTGGTCCAGGGGACAGCAGGGAAGGCTCCAGGGACATCTATGGCCGGCTTAAGGGATAAGGTAAGAAGAACTGACCTTCACTTGTCCCTAGACATAAATGAATAACTTAAAATTTTTTAAAGTTAGTTAAACTTCTAGTAGAATACATTTTCTATTTGATGAGATGTAATACCCTACATTTTCACTGAATATTATAGCCAAAGCATTTGTCTTGTCTCCAGTGTGTTGTTCTTGGTTGTATACAGTGCCATTCACTAAGGCCTTGTCTACAAATGTTGGGGATGTAGAAAAAAATGTGGAAGACTCATGTCATTGTTTTCAATGGACTATGATGTGTCTGTCTACACAGATGCATCATAGCTCATCACATGTAAAAAACGTGTTATTAACACGACGCACCCATTGAAAATCAATGGATATGTCAACTGATACCTACAATAAGCACCCATTTTTAATAATGTCAGAATAGAAGTCTTATTTGGTGTGCTGCGTCTAACTGCATAGTGCAGGAACATCTGCAGCACCACATATGTTTTCATATGACCTGGTTTACATCTATCCATTTTTTATGAGATTTCAGAAATGCATGTTAACGTACAGTATGGGCATCCCGAGTGTAGCTCAGGGCAGGTTGGTTTACAAAAATTGATAACCGTGAGTGAAGATCCAGATGAGTCCACATTGTCCTGCTGTCTGCTGTCCTAGGCTCTTCTGAGTTTCACCTCCCTGACTTCATGACACATAGGCTCTCTGGGTGAATGATGATGGTGGGAATGTGAAAGGGGGAAGTGGGTGGGAGAAACAAACAGATTATGTTGCAAGCGGCCAAGGAGGTAGACCATTAGGTAGGTTAAAATATATGATTAGGCCGCTAGATATTAGGTTAACTTGTTAACATTTGGCTCAACACACATTAAAAAAGATAAGTGTGAACCAGACTTTAGTGTTTACTAACTTTAATATTTAATGCTAATCTCAGGTCTAGAGGTTCTTCAAGTTGGCTTGCTTGTGTAACACTGCTACTATTTCAAGGTGTAACAGCTGTGTGGTCTCAGCGGTTTCATTATAGAGCCAAGTATCCATGCACTTCATATCTACTGGTGTTTTCTTTCTCTGATCCAGAAATAGATTGATACTGAAACCATATGCATAGTTCTCAGGCAAAACATATATATGTTGATTCCAGTTTTCAACTTTGAAAGGCATTGAAGGCTCAGTGCAAAAAGCTAACACAACAAGAATTATTATTTACAAATTTATTAATTATTGTAAAAAGGATGGATTACAATTATATTTATATTATTTTGTTCATCACCCTCCAAAAAAAGGGGGAAAAAATAAAATAATAATGACGAAAAACGAATGTGTTACTGGTCTCAATGACCTTCAGTCATAGCAACTGATCCCGTAATACTAGTGAAATCATTGAAAGACATTTGAATGTCATAGGGACCTTTAGTTTTGGTACGGGATTTGTATCAGATGCATTAGACATACAAAGGTATATTTTCTTAAAAAAAATTCATTTTATGAATATCATCATTTAAAATATCTCATAGGTGTTATACATCATATAACCATATCTGTGACAATCCAAAAAGTACACCTTTAACAGTGTCCTATACATTATTTCACCATAGTTATTCGCAAAAGTTTCAATTTGCTCCAAACTTTGGTTTGTGCTCTCAATGCGTTTCGCTTCTGTTATGGGATTCCTCAGGAGATTCTGGTAAAACAGAAATAAGAGCAAACAAAGAAAGAATCTATAGATTCCAAAACACAAAATAATCAAAGTTAGCAAAAATAACAGAAAAATGTCCACTCCTCCCATTGGGCACCTAAGTATCAGTGGTTTATACCTGTAATTCAATCTTTTTCCTCTTTTTGTTACACGATTGCTTAAAAACATTTCAATCCACCTTTCCTTTAAACAAGTACCAGGTAGATAACCTCTTCAGAGATGGTATTCCTTAAAAGAACTGCTTACTGGACCATCTAGGTAGCATGGTGTATGAGATGACTCAGTTCAATCCCTTTAAGCCTGAAAGTACATCCACCCCCCAAGTAAAACAACTGGTAAGGTAGATATCTCAAAATGACAGCAAACTTAAAATAAAGTGGGCACCACCTAAAAATGTTCTCTCATGCTTCCTGGATGGAAGCAGATCCCTCCCCACCCCCCCTGGTGTCACATTCGTAATGACGTCACACCGGGAGGTGGCGGGAGTTTTGCCTTTAAACCTCAATGAATCCAGTTTTCTGCATAGAAAACTGTATTCACTGCGGGTTTTCTCTAAAACTTACCCGAATGAAGCATCGATGAAGCTTCACAGATGCTTCTGGGTAAGGTGGATCCCTCCATCCCCGGTGGGACGTTCCTAATGACTTCACACTGGGGTAGTGGGATTTTTTAATTCAAACGCCGGTTTGACGCTCGCTATCGGCAGACCCGATCCGCTGACCTATCCACAGCGCTGTGGAACATCGGGTGATGTGGTAAGGTAAGGGGATCATGTCCGCCGTCATCCTCACCAAAGAGGTAGTGCCGATCGACCCGAAAGCGCCCGGGAAACCAGTGCTATCGGCACCCCCTGCACCAAGGGCATTCCTTGGTGAGGATGCCGGCGGACCCAATCTGCTTACCTTACCACAGCACCCGATGTTCATGCGGCAGGAACATCGGGTGCTGTAGATATCTCAGTGCATCGGGCCCCTGGCATCCCCACCAAGGAGGGGATGCCAATGTTCCTGATAGTGCCTGAGAAATCACCATGCGGTCTGAATTGAAAAATCCTGCCATCTTCTGTGACACCTGGAGGCGGCAGGATTTTTGAATTCAGACCACAGGGCAGGAATTTCAAATCGTTCTGGATACAGCTTTCTGTATCCAGTAGAACCTAGTTTGGTTCTCTCCCTCCCGGTGTGAGGACCTGGTGACTTCACATGGGGGGGCACCAAATTTAAAGGGGAATTGTACTAGGTACAGTGATTACTGTATCCAGTACAATTTAAAGTAAAAAACACAACACATACATTTGATAATTTTATTATATACAGGTAACAAACAAAATTTTAATTATACTTTAAATAAAAAATAAATAAAAAAAATTTACTATAAAAAAGTCTATGGTACGCTTTTGTTGCAGAAATATGTACCTCAGCAGTGCGCTAGGGAGGTTAAGAGGACGTGAGAGAACCTAATTTGAGTAAAAAGTCTAAGAGAAGAACTGCAGTAGACTCAAAAAAGTCATTGCCAGTTTGCTCAGCATTCGGTTCTCCACGAACATTGTGTGTTGGTGGACAGGAGAGCTCTTCATCAACCTCCTATACATTAAAATGTAGGCAAACTTTGGCCTCTCCCCCCACAGTCAGATGGTGCAGTACAACAAACATGTATTTTTCCCACCTGGGCCCCCCCCCCCATACAATAAAAAAATTACATTAAAAAAGCATGGGGTCCACCCAAAGCATATCGGACCTCCTTTTAGCATAGGGTCTGGTATGCTCTGGAAAAGGGGGACCACGAACAGCATGGGGACATCCCCCAAAGGACCAACATGAGAAGAGTAGGGAGAGTCCCACCCAGATTCAAAATAAGGATTACCATTATCAGAGGTTAATGAGGAGAGTGAAATTCCTATTAGAATTTGAGCACATCCAAGACCATAACATTTTGGAGAGTTAGAGGGTAGAGAGTAAAAGGTCTAGAGCTGGTTGTGATCCAAAGTAGACCCTTGACGTTGGTAGGGGCATAATTGGAGGCTTCTAGACACCCAGAGGGGATCTTTGGTAGTCAATAATGTACCAAAAGAGTGATCTGTGTGGCTTGATATTTTGTTACAAAATTGGGGACACCAAAGTTATACAACCCCCAGGTCTCCTTCCCACTTTACAAACATGAGATCTTAGTAGACTATTGTAGGTTGCATAAAAATGGTGCTTTGACTAGAGAATTTTTTTTCTGATTCATTGTTGACTTCCAGCCTGGCTTCATCTTGTTATTTATGTAGAGCAGTTGACAAGTGGGAGCGGTGACGCCCCTCCAGTTGTACCAATTTGGATTGCAGGGAAACTTTTCACTCATTCCTGAGCCTCTTCTTCCTAGTATCTTACTGAATAATCCTGCCCCGAATGGCTTTGTGTGCTTTCCATAGTGAGGTGGGAGAGTGAACATTCTCCTAAAAATATTGGGTTATAAAGGTTTTCAGGGCTTGTGTGAAGTCAAGGTAAGAGCAGGATACTGCTAGTTACTTTGTTAAAAAAGAAACAATCTGGGGTTGAGATATTCTTTAACGTTCATTATGACTTTGGAAAACTGGTATAGTGGAAGACAACTTGAAATCATGTTGATGTTTAAATTCATTTTAAATTCTAGAAATATATGGAAAAATTATCTCTCATCATCTGAATATACCCTATTGTCCTAGACTTCTAACATCAGTGGATTCTGGTTTTTTTCCTGCTGGTGTTTGAGTTTTGTAGCTCTTGTTTCAGCACATACATACACTGAAAAAATCTCTATACTGTCATAGTATGTGAGGTCTGAAGACGTAGGTATAGAGCAAAAGTATGGGACACAAACTGTTTATGGTAAATGTTTTCCACTGGTGACAATGTTGTTCCTGTCACCGCTCCAGATATTTCCCACAACTGTTCCTCCACACCCCTTTCTGGACACTGTTTTTGTTATACCCTCCTGTGTGTTGTTGTTACTGCCCTCAAACTACTGGGCACTTCCCCACCTCTGACATTGTACTAATGTTCTTCCCAATCCCTATTGGGGATGCTTATTCTAACCTAAAATTGTCTTTTATTCTAACCTAAAAAATTTTTTATGCCCCACTGTTTCCTGCTGACTCTGTTGTCTCCTCCTCTGCTGGGTGATATTGGTCAACCAACCCTCCATTGGCCATTATCACCACATTGCTGCCATAGAACTGCTGTCTCTCCTGAACCTCAATAAGCCCTATTGTTTTTCCTGTAATTGTTGTGCCCCATCTTCACTTTTTTGCGCAGCATATATTTTCCCTAATCACTTTCTGAGCAATAAAGATCCCCCATCTGTTGCAGATCACTGTTGCCTAGAAGTGCTTTAAAGCACCTACAGTGTTCTCCCCAAAGCAGATTGGCCGGGCGGCCCGCCCGGGAGATTTTGGTCCCCGCCCGGCACACAAGTCCTTGGCGGGGAGCAGCCTGACAAGCGGCGCCTCCCATTCTTCAGGAGCCGCGGGCCGGAGTCTTTCAGTGGCTGCGGCGCGCTCCTGAAGAATGGGGAGGCGCCGCCTGTCAGAGGACTTGTGCTGCCGCTGGCCGACAGCCTATCAGAGAGGCCGCCGGACCGGTGCAGGCGGCGCGATGACGTCATCGCGTCATGACGTCATCGCGCCGCCCGGCTGAAAAAAAAATCTGGGGAGAACACTGACCTATACCTTTTTCAATCCGTATGAACATCCAACCACACCCATTGCTAACAGTGAGATCTGCACACTACATTTGTCTTTCATATTATTTCCATCAAGTTCTAAAGTTGGAATAAAAGCCCAAAAGCATTTCCAGTTCCCTCCTTCCCCACCAATCAGAGGCAGAAACTGCATGGAGTCTGTCGACTAGTTGATTCCTCTCCTCCAAAATCAGCTAGTTGCCTAATTGACTAGCCGGCTAATGCCCTAGCTTACACAATTAGAAATATGTTTTTTCCACCAATAAATATGTTCATACAGTATATAAAAACAGCGGCCATAAAGCGTTACAAAAGTTATTCAGTATTCATCCATTACTTGATACCTTGAAAGATCTGACCTGAAAGAGTTTCACAACGGCTTATCTACACAGTATACACTGCAAGCATTATACTTTTGTCTAGACTTTACATTTAGTAACAGATGCCAAGACTACTGTATGCTCATGGCTGTCATTCCCAGTAAGGGTTTTAATAGAGGGGGAAAGGTGCAATGCTTCATCACCCCCCCCCCCCCCCCCCCCCCCCCCCCTTATACTAATAACTTTCCTAGCTCCTGCAATGCATCCATGAATAAGTACTGTTGACAGCGCTGCATACAATTATACCCAATTTTGAACACACCACTGTTTTGAATGGTGTCCCATAATCTCTCTCCGTTTTTTGGCAGAGATCTCTGCCTTTTCTTAGTCTGTGGAAGAATGCCGATTCACAATCAATGTCTGTTCAATATATTTATTCGAAATTAATCAGGAATGTATTTTTTTGTATAGTATAGTATATTGCCATCTAATACTGTATAAACTTCTCCCAACCTCAATTGCACAAGCTAAAAAAAAAAAAGTAAAACCTTTACCCTTGAAATACATTTCTGCAGAAAAAAATGAAAATATAAGAATGTTGTAATAATAACTTTCACAACCTTTGTGAAGTATTTGCTGAATCAGGTTTTGCCTCCAAAGCAGAAATGGTCAATAGTGTTTGGTAAGTTCTTGTTTGGTGGTTTTGTTAAAAACTGTCTATAGCAGCTTTTGTTCTACAGTTTCAACTTATAATAATGACTCACAACACAAAAATTAAGCAGTGCTCAGCATGTTGTTCTATGCTGATTTTGCAAAAAAAAGAGAGAAGACACTTCCTCCAGCCTGAAGAATGTTTGTTCAGTACCAGTTAATGTCCACCTTACATGACCCAGCTTAGACTTTGCCGTAAAGAATTGAACAAAGTTGGTGATTCCTAGCTGCCCTTGGCATCTCTTAAGCTGGGCATAGTCAGTTAGATTTGTGTCTGATTTTATGGCAGATTGACCGCGCGTGATGGCATCATCACGTTCAGCCGGTCGTTTAATAAGTAATAAGATTTGCCAAAAAATACTGACATGCTCGTTCTTTGGCTGATCGATTTATAGACCGAATTACGGTGGGCACGTTAGATTTGCGTCCAATTTTGTGGCAAATCGATTGCCGCAAGCAGACGATATGCAACGAAAATCAGTCACAAATCTTATTGCCTATGCCCAGCTTTAGTCCTCCCTTAGGATCATGCTGAGGATGCAAAAACCATTACAATCCAGGCTCACAAACTCTGGGATGGTCATCTTAGGAGTACAGCACTACAGGACTACAGTCAATTATCAAACGAGTTGATAGTACATTAAATACTGTACTTAGCTGTAAACTAAAAAAAACAAAAAAAAACCAGGAACATACAGGAAGTGACGTTGGGTATGCAGATCGTGGTTCTTCTGCGTTCCAAGTACCGGAAGTGATGTCACTGATGTCACTTCCCTCTCGTTTGTTTTAGCAGGGAGAGGGGGTGTTACTCTCCCTACTAATGTCCCACCCCACACATTATCAGCACAAGCGGGCTGGGAGCGTGATTTCAAGAATCCCGGAAAATCCAGAATTTTTTAAAATCGGGATTTGGCCAGGAAGGCCACATAAAAAAACATGACTTTCCCGGGCAAAACAGGAGGATTGACAGGTATGTTACTGTATGTGAATATATACAATATAATTCTTATCATAATATTATCTATAAACACTATTACTCGGAAATCACAATGTGTACATCTAGCTTTATGTCGTTGGCCATTGTTAGGTCAAGTTTATATTGAGTCAGTAGAGAATTCCTGTGATATGCCTTTGTGTCATCTGATAATGCTGGACTGATTAGAGAGGATGTTATGGTATGTGCCTGGGTATGTATGTAAGAAGTCAAGGATCTCCAGCATATATGGTAAATATTATGCTTCTAGTGAAATGTCCCTATTACGGTTAATAGATAACTGAACTACTATCAGAGCCCAGACATATAGATAATGTCATGTTTTGGGAGAAAATGTTTGCTTATGGCCGTACCGGTGCAATTTCCTCATTCTCCTGTTCTGGACATTCTGTACAGTGCACCCTACACATAGGAAAATGACTGCTTAGATAATGAGCATCAAACATAACAGGAAGCTGCATGGAATCAGGTACCTGAAATTGATTTGCTTTATTGCTGTGCTCAGTGGCTAGCACTCTGACAATGCATGGGGGTCACTGGCTTCCCGATTCGAAACTTGGCCAGGGCACTATCTGCAAGGAGTTTCAATGTTTTCATTTTGTCTGAGTGGGTTTCTAAACTTACTCTGAATTCCTCCCACACTCTGAATACATTCTGCTAGGTTAATTAAGTTTCCCAATAAAATATCCCTAAGGTCCCCATATACCGATAGATTCCTGTGTGATCGACCCACAATCGATCGTAGCGTGGTGACATCAACACACTGTGCTCCCTCACAGGTCAAACGAATGGGAATCAATGTGCACCACTTTACATTCGGTGTTGTGAGATATTTTTCTATGGAAAATAACTCACAACACTGGCTGGTAGCTGCTGAGGGCCGGACACAGCTAATGGCTGCAAAGACGGATGGCCCGCACTCTGCCTGTGTAGTGTACCAAGCCCGGCTCAGCTCTGCCCCCTTTCCTTTGTCCCGACTCTCAGCGCAGTTAGAGCTGAGAGCCAGGAGCCAAGCACAGGCTCGTGTGCTGTGTGGGAGGCGGAGCCCCCCTCATTTGCAGCCGTCCATGTGCTACTCTGCATGGTTGGCTTCCTGCTTTTTCCTCCCTCAGCCCCCTAGATGTACCCCCCCTAGAATACATTTGTGCTTCCAGTTCGGGAACCACTGCTTGACTCTAACCAAAAAGAAAATAGATTTGGCCTTAGATATACTCTAAAATTTCATTCAACTGTACTGGAACGAAATTTCATTAGATTTTTGAACAAGAAATTGCTTTATTTAAATTCATTAGATCGAACAAAAATTATCGAATGAAACAATGGTACATTCGATTTACATTCGTGTTTTACAAGATAGATGAAAATTTACTAACATGTCCAATCAGCTTTTGATAGATTTTTTGTTCGATATCGTTCACTTTTGTTCAAAAGTTGGTTGAACGAAACCTTTGTTCGGTTTTAGATTTTCGTTCCAACGATTAAAAACCTATCTTTTTGAATCTATCAAACGAAAAAATCGACCCATGTATTCCCACCTTAAGGTTCCCCATACACCTTCAGATTTCTCTGTCAGATTTCCTTTAGATCTCCTGTAGATCTTTGTTTTACCAAAACGATATAATATGAGGGACTTTGTAAACAATCAAGTCTACCTATGTTCAATCGCAGCGGACCCGGCACTACATAGTTGTTGGTAGATCTAAAGGCTATATGACAGAGAGATCTAAAGGTGTATGGGGACCAGACTGAATGATTCAAACATAAAAATTAACTCCAGTGTATAAGATGCATGGATCAGTAGCATTAATAAATGGGAAATATCAGCTTTGGATAAACTGACCCTTAACAGTACCCATACAAGAAATAAATCTCCCCCTTATATTCATCATAGTGTTAATATAAAACTTAATCTTTGTAGGTCTAATCACAGTTTTCTTCTTCTCTTCAAATATCTGCAACATTTACAATAAACACAATGGATTTCACATGTTATACTGTTATGCAGAAAATGTAATCCCTTTGTAAAGAGTTCCTGAATATTGTAATATATAAAAGAGGCCAATCTAATGCTTATTTAATAGTATCAGCTGGGAAAATGTTAAGGGAATGTTCAATTCATTATTAAAAGCCTGTTTTAATACGGTACCAGCTGTTTTTTTAGAATCCCACTACACATTGTTTAAATGTTAAGCATATCGTGAAACATACTTTAAATATTGTACCTTTTTAAATGCTGACATTTAACAGGGTCATTACAATAATACAATGGGAAATGAGACAGTTTTCCTTATTTTGGCTTGTGGTTTAGTTATTATATGGCTGCATGGAGTTTGTGTATTAAAATACAATATAAGAATACAATGAATAAGTATATGAATTATGTTATCGCAGTGTTGATCTCTGATATGATTAATGTGCATAAACCTGTTTTTGTGGTTTCAAAAGAAGCTTTAGAATGAACTACACGTGAGCCACAACACTTCCTTATAATCACAGCATGCAAAAATAGCTTTCAGTGTTTATGAGAGACTGTAGCACAAGTACCTGTTTGATTGACTAGATGTCGTTTTTTAGTGACTTGTTTATATGTATGGTATATTTGGAACCATTACAGATCTACACACCTCCACAGACATCCATTAATGTGAGACATTAGCAACCACGTTAAAGTCTAGTGTGCTATGGCATTAAAGCTAGGCACAGAGGGGTAGATCTGTAAAAAGATTCAAGTACAATCAATCAACGTGCGTGCTCATGGTGATTGATTGTACTCTAATCTGTTTACAAACCTACTTGTGTGTGCTTTCCTTCGAGTGGGATCAATAGAGCCTGCTCGAAGAAACTTGATTGAACGCGGTTCCAACATGTTGGAAAACCCCCGTTCAACCTCCATTACTTTGCATGGAGACAAGAGTCTTCATGAAAAGTATTGGATGTCACCGTCCGCTGTCAGTGTGATGGGGGTGACGGGGGCAGAGCCAGCACTCTTCAATCGGAAGCTGCTTCTGTGTGAGTGAGGCAAGCATTTAACATACTAGAGATAGTGGAATATCATCTTGAAAATTCCACTGTCTGACTTTGCGAGTACATTAACTTATGTACCCTTTTTTGGCACAAAAATCTGCATCTCAGTGGACCACCTGGTTCAGGTCGTTTGCTCTGGGGCTTTCATTTCTAGCTACACTCCTGATGGAACTGCACATTTTTTAGTTCAGGAATATCTTAAGTCACATGTGCCGTGGGACATAATCTAACTGTATATTTTTAACAGGTGCCCTTAAACCACATTGTTGCATTGCGTTGCATGTGCATTGTGTACGCAGTGGGCGGGAGGGTATCTGCTGGCAATCAGTCACCCTTTTGGTGTTCGTGGTTTCTGGGTGCTTGGGCAGTTGAAATGGCACATTCCTAATTTCCTGTGCTAACGAGACCTTAAACAGTTTTGATTAAAGTCACCTAGGACAACAAGGGGGAGATTAGGACAGCCCTGGAGATATTGAACCAGTGCACAAAGAACCCGAAAGTTGAACGGAGGAGGAATATACACAGCCACGATAACACAATGCAAACTACACCTTACAGAGAAGGAAAACAAAGCACCCATCAGCATCAATAAGAACATCTAGCATCTCAAACGGCAGAGAACGATGAACTAACACAGAAACACCCCTATAGAATATGCAGAGAATGTAGTATGATATGAGACCCCCACCCAGCGCCTCCGCAACACACATACCCTCTCAGGCACCAGGTGAGTTTCTTGCAGACAATAAATGGCAGGTTTCTGCCGCTGTAAATAATAGAGTACCTGGGAACGTTTGGACGGGCTGTTTAGACCCCGAACGTTCCAGGTGAGAACAGGCAAGAGGTTAGTCATAGCAAGCAAGTCAGTAAGGGACAAAAGGAGGGCACAGGGGGGAGGGAGAAGGAGAACAGGTATACCAGAAGGGGAAAAAAGGTAGAAAAGGAGAGAGGCAATGCAGCACCACATAAGCATCGGACAGTGCAAACATATTAAAATACATGCGCAAAAGAACATAGAAAACCAAAGAACCCACACCAGCACCCACATGGCACAGAGCAAAGACAATGAACAACTCTGAAAAATGAACCTAGCCAGAAGTCCGTGGAGAGGTGTGAAAAACAATAATAACTCAATAGAACAAAAGTAACTCAAAAACTACCGGGATCGGCCGGAAGCCTGTACAGTACCAGAGAAGCGCGTACAGACACACCAACCAAGCACTGTCAGAGATCCCAGTTCGGAGAAAAAAAATACAAAACGGTCCCCCGGGGCGACAAAGGCAAGAGCCCCAGCAACAGGAGAGGGCAAACACGGTCCCAGGAAAGAGTAGAAGGAGCCCAAAAAAGGCCCCCCAATCCGGCAGGCAACTCAGGAAAACAAAGGGATTACCGCTGGTCCCGTGGATGGAGGGCCCCTTCATTCTGGTCCAGCCAGGCAACAGCATCCGCAAGGGAAGTGAAGAAATGAGACCGACCCTCCGCTGTAACACGCAGTCGTGCCGGGTACATCATGGCATACTGAACATGCAGGGCTCGGAGGCGACGCTTGATCTCCAGGAACTTGACACGCTGACGCTGGACCTCAGCGGAGAAGTCAGGAAAGAAGGATAGTCGGACACCATTAAAAAGGACTTCACCACGCTCTCTAGCCATCCGCAGGAGACGCTCACGGTCCTGATAGTTCAAGAATCGGAGTAGGAAAGGACGTGGTGGGCTTCCCGGCGGGAGAGGGCACATAGGGGTACGGTGTGCCGGTTCAACCGCAAATAAACGAGTAAAGGCCTCCAGACCAAATTCCTGCAACAACCATTTTTCAATAACCCCTCGGCACGCTCAGGGAGGCCAACAATACGAAATGAGGGTCTGGAGGGGAGCCATCCACGTGGGGAGAAGAAGGGGCACTAGCAGGGGAGGCAGTAGTATCCATGACAGCATCAATAGCACTCACCCCAGCCGCAGCCACAGAGGAGGAGACTGCACAGGAGAGGAGGAGGCAGAACCTGAGGCAGCAGTGCGCGCAAAGCGCTCCAGATGAGCAGCCACATGTTTAGGGGGTTTGGCCTTCCCCTGCTGCTGAACCGCGCCACCATCTTGCCTGGAGCGGGAGGAGGACTGCTTGTGCTGCCCGTGCATCGCTGGACCCGGGAACCGCAGCACTGACAGTTATCTCGGCGGGACCGGAGGGTGTGGGGCACCTTGCCAGGACAAAGGAACGAGTTTGGCAGCAGACCGGCCCGGGGGAGAGGAGAATCAAAGGATCAGGTATGGGAGCTCTTGTGCAGTGCGTCCCCTCACATGCCCGTCTCGGCCACGCACCCGGACCTTAAACAGTTTTAATACCACCCTCTCCTCAATGTGAAAATCTGTTCAATAGATTTCTAAGAGCTTGAAACACATGATGACTGGGAACAGTAAATGCGATTTAAAATAACCCTTTATTCATTCCCTTCCCTAGCTGCTTTGATAAAAAGTTCTTCATTCTCTACAATTCTGAAGAATCACAATTGGCTATAGAGTTGGGTTATAGCAAGTTTCTAAAGCTAGGCACACACGATCTGTAAATCGATTTGAGTACAATCGATAGATGTGCGCGCTCACAGAGCTTGAATGTGCTCTAATCTATTTACAGAATCTATTGATTCTTCTCAAAGAAACTCGGTTGAATGGGGTTCCAACATGTTGGAAAACCCTGTTCAATCTCCAATACTTTGAATGAGAGACGTAAGTCTCCATGCAAAGTATTGGACGTGCTGCTGCTCCTGGTGCTGTGTGAAGGGGGCTAGGACAGCACATCTCTGTGATTCTGGCTGGCTGCCTTTCTCCAGGTTGCAGCTGTGTTGTGAGTGAAACACACACTGTGGCTGCGAGCTGGGGAGAACGGGTCCCCATTGAACGGGAATCGATGTGCCCATGTGGTGCACATTGATTTCCGTTCAATTGATCCCCGATCAATTACAGCATGGTGACGTGGTGGGTTGCACTGGAATCTACCCTTGTATGCCCAGCTTTAGAGTTTAGAAACAACTGCTGTGTGTTAAGATTAGACGGCTGGATTGCCTACATGAATTACTCTTGATATTCAGGAATGCAGACATTTTGAGTGCACTTATAATTCAACGCCAGTGTCACCAGCCTGACAAGAACGCTCAGAAGCTGTATTTTAAGTATGTATACTTTATGTTTAAGTAGAAACGATTCTGAGAAGTATATGCACAGTGAAAATTATGTTGGACTTTGGTCTAGTAAAAAAACTGTAAAAACTTTATTATTATTTTTTTTCCAAAATAAAACTTTCTATACAAAATGCATTATAATTTCTAAATTTCTATACAAAATGCATTATCCTTCCCTTGTTGGTCTGCTATTAATAGTACCTGGTTTATTAGTCTGCCAAACAGGATCCGGCATCCTGATCCATTTATTCAACATGTCATTATCTTGCTAGTAAAGCACCACCCTGAGAACTGATTCCGATCTAGAAATTATGTTGACAATTTTGATTTGACTGTCAAGTCAATAAAACTAATTGGGATGAATAACTAAGAAGTCTATTTTATTCACTCAAGTGTAATATATCACCGACACTTGTCACCAAACTACTTTTAGATATACAACAGTAAATGACTGGAGCACTGCAGGCTAAGAGGTAAACAGAGTTGGATGAGTGCATATGCTATGCATCATCAGATGCTTGTCATCGGCATTAGGAAGAAGAAGTAGTTACTGGCACAGAAATGGATTAGGAAACTGGAATCCACAACCTGACCCCTGTCTGTGGGTTTGGGATCCCCTTCTATTGCCCCCCCCCCCTCTATGAGAACCTTAATGTAAGCTTTATGGCAGCATTATCTTTTTTTCCAGGTGTCCTTGTCTGATCACTTTCATCACAGGATCTCTCCCTCTTCTTATGTGCTGCAGAAACAAGGGCATTATAATGTTTGAATATCAGGGCTGGATGAGGATGATAGCTATTCAATAATATGGAAACTGGCACTTTATCATGTGATGAATGGTGGGGTCAACTTAAGCCTGCCATACACCACGAGCGGGCGACCGATTTACTACCGACCGATGGGCATGCGTGCTCACGGCCATCGGTCAGCGGCAAAATCGGCCCCGATGGGGGGTGCCACACAGCTCGGCCGGCCAGAAAACGGACGTTCGATGTTCTCATGCCGATGCCGGCCAATTGCCATTTAACGTTTAATGAAGATCGGCATCTTCAGATTGAAAGCTAACGGCCAACAAACAAAGGGTGGCCCGCCAATGCTTACAGCTCGGGACTGCAGCGTGATGACGTCATCACGCTGCTTTACAGTGCTGATCTAAGCAGCTCTGTCGGCACCCGCTCGGAATTGTATGGCAGGCTTTAAGGTGCCCATATATGGGCAGATTCTTCCTCGATAGATGAGGGACTGACTGCATCATGATATCATCACACTGCAGCTGGCCCCTCAGAGGATCGGTGGGCAGCCTTTGTGTGCTGGACCCATGCAAAGTAATGGGATTGGCCAGAAATTTACTGACATGTCGGATCATCGTGCAATCCGTCATGCGGGAGGATCCTGGTCGATCTGACCAGGTGCATGAGCCTGATTTGTGGCCGAGCGACCCCCCCGGCCATCAGGGGTAACCCGCACGGTGATCGATCGGCCGAAAAATCGTCCGGGAATCAGCCTGTGTATGGCTACCTTAAGAGCTGCAACAGTTTTCTAGATCTTAATCACTTCTACAACTTCTTAAAGTGTATGTAAACCATAAGCACAAATGCTTACAGGTAAAAAAGGCTTGATAATATTTAAATGCTTGTTAGGTTGGTATTATTGTACACTGTCTTTTTTTCAGCAAAAAATAGGATAGCTCTAGAACAATGTTTAAATATATTAAGGCAGACGTGGCAAACTATGGCCTATGCGTAATATCCAACCCTTTTAGTCTTTTAATCCGGCCCTTTGTCACTGTGGTGTGAAGACACTCTAATGCCTGCCATAT
This sequence comes from Ptychadena robeensis, assembly GCA_036250615.1. Classification (NCBI taxonomy): domain Eukaryota; kingdom Metazoa; phylum Chordata; class Amphibia; order Anura; family Ptychadenidae; genus Ptychadena; species Ptychadena robeensis. The sequence goes on along the minus strand of CM070036.1, from coordinate 130,003,968 downwards.
ACCCACAGACGGGTGCAGACAGACCAGCTCAGATGAGCTCCGGAATGCAAACGTGATGACGTCATCACATTGCATTCTGGTGCATTCTGGGGCTGCTTTAGTCGGCCGGGCACCCTTTGTGTGCCGGCCATTAGCTTCAATAAAGACGCCGGTCTTCATTGAAGTTAATGGCATCGGCTTGCATCGGCCAGAGAACATCCAACATGTCCGTTCTCTGGCCGGCCGAGCAGTGGGGCGACAGGGATCTGTCGCCCCATGTGGGCAAACGCCGATTAGCGACCGATTTTGCCGCTGACCGATGGCGCGAGCGCGCACGCCTGTCGGTCACCGGACAAATTGGCCGCTTATCGGCCTGTGTATGCCAGGCATAACTCCCCTCCACTCATTCACTGCAATAAATGGAGATAATGCCTAGAGGATGATTGTTGGATATGCTCTCTCCATGCAGCAAAGTGGTGTATCCTCTATGATGGTCGTACTTCAAAAGCCTGTGAATAACTGGAAGATTACAGGTGATAGGGCCGTACTTTCGGATTTTGTAGATTCTTTAAGGAATATAGTTTTCCACAAAAAAAAAAGGCTCCTATGGAGGCACCCGTTATAGGGAGTGTTCTATTTATTGAGGAATCCTAATAAAATCATTACAGGGCTTTGCAGACAGACATCAACGCACAAAACCATGTGTTTCATGACATACATAAACACTTGTTTTTATGCGTTGATGTCTGAACATCCCTGTAACAATTTTATTAAGGATTCTCAATAAATAAAAAACCCTCGTTATAACAGGCACCTCCATAAAGGACTTCTTTTTCTAGTTGAAAACTTTCTTCATTAAGGGATCATTTGTATCTATGTATGACTTCATCTGCCATGAAATGGGGTCAAAAGCAATCCACTATAATCTAGTTGTTGCAGACCAACCAAAATACTGCAGTATTTAAGGGAGAAGAATTGGCCACAGCAGTACTGAAGGAGGAGATGAGAAAAAAAAATTGGTCAGGGGACACATGGAGTGAGACTAAAATGACATATACAAACTATATGTTAATATAGTCACTCATACTAGAGGCAGGACATATAGTACATACCTGGGCGGGATGCCAACAAGTACTAAGGCTAAATTTATGAAGCTGCATGCCTGCAAAATTGTGCTCTTGTGCTCTGGGTTAATTAAAAAAACAACCCCATTACAGGTCTATCGGGCTAATGCCTGACCACTAACCAGCAGACGCAACATAAGGTTGTGGTTTTTGCCGCCTGTGTAAATAAGCCCTTAGCAACTTAACTGCATTTTGAGTGGCTTAAACCTGTGGCATATATATATATATATATATATATATATATATATATATATATATATATAGGCAAAATGGTCAGGATTCTCTCAGTGGGACTTTTAGTAGAAGGTGAACTCATGAAAACTAGTACTTTTAAGAGAACGAGTACTTTTCTTTGCATATTTATTGAAGAACACAAAAAACTAAAAGCATAAGTAATAAAAGCATTTTTCATCAAAACTGTACTTCATGCAACATGTTTCGGCCAGGGGGCTTCCTCACGCTTGTACAGGAAAGTTATCCGTGTATCACCAGGTGGCATAAAACCAATATATTCAGACACACCAACAGAGGATGTGCCCACAGCCATACCCTAACACACCAGGGTGACCAGACCTTGTTACAATGACATCTGATTTATGCGTTGGAGAGCAAGGTCTGTTGGCTGGAGGTGCTGTCCTCCCGATAATGGGGGTCCTCTGGGATCCCCAAATGTGAACATAAGCCAGCGCCTACGGTGGGCGAGCCGATGTCCTGGGTTTGCTAAGGTCCCTGGTGCAAAATAGCCCCCCCCTGTGCACCTCCCCCAGCACCAGTGTCATCCACAATGGTATTCAACGTGGGCAGTTGTGCCTGGGATGCGTAGGGGGGGGGGGCGCACCATGTTCCTGTGTTACTGTACGAGTTAATTGAAAAAAAATGCTTTTATTACTCATGAATTATTTTTTTCAATAAATATGCAAAGAAAATTACTCAAGTTTTCGCATGAGTTCACCTTAAAAGTCCCACATAAGGAATCCTGACAGTTTTGCTACAATTAAGGGATGGGAATGGTGGACAAATTTTCTAGCCTGATGTCTGGGTACCATTAAAAACGACTATATATGTCAATAGTCTCCCGATAGCTTATCACTTTGATTTCCAGGGTCATCTTCTTTCTTCCAGCTCATAACAAGACAAAATGACTATGTCATTTGTACACATTGTTATTTAAGTGTGTTATACATATCGTTAGTTTATTGTGATTTTATGGTTAGATAACCAAAATAGTGTTTGTAAATAGTGGACTTTATTTAAATAATGTTTTGATGTCTTTAACGTCCTCTTGGTCTTGTATCAGAAGTTCAGGAAACTATATGAACTTTAGTATTTAAGATATAAAAAAATACCGTATTTTTCGGACCATCTGTGTCTTATGGTCCGAATGCAAGACCTGTGCTTTGGCTCCCTGCCAGCTCTCCCGGTAAGGAGATAAGCCGGGGAGCTGTCAGATGTGAGATCTGCCCATGGCTGTGTGTACTGCTGCTAGTGAGATCTACTGGTTGAATCTGATATTGCATTCATTTAATCCATTGCATTAACCCAATTGATGTGAACACTTTTATATATCAAATATTTTTTTCCTGGTTTTTCTGCTTTAAAAACTGGGTGTGTCTTATGGTCCGGTGCGTCTTATAGTCCGAAAAATATGGTACATAGACAAAAATAAACCTTTTAGCCCTGGTAGTGTTGTGGTAGCCCCCCATGATGATATGAATTCTGGTAAACATGGAGTTTGGCTTTTAGTAACTTTATTCTGCCTGGTGTGCTGCCTTTATTTGTTGGTTTTGTTTTTCATTCATTTGAGGTTAGTAGTGTGTAACATGGCCAGATTCTGAAAATGATTTTGCATGATTAATATGCCTCATAAGCCAGCCTAATTTCAACTATACAGTGTGTGACAGTTTAATTACAAACCAAAGTTAGTTTTCAGCTCATTAGCCAAAAAGAAGTACTGTGCACGTTCACTGTCTAGTGCCTAAATAAAATTGTTATTACTAATCCTCCTGACACATTAATGCTCCCTAATCGTGTGATGACCTAATACCTGGCACACCTTTCTCACTGCTAGCGGCAAATTATTGCTTTCCCAAACACAAGGTCAGTATGAAGAGGATAAATAAGTCAGCGTACTGTAGATTCGGCCGAGCTTCAGTCCTAGGAGAAACTTATCATTTTAAAATACATAATATAAATGCATGAAAGTAAAAATATACTTTATAATGGCTTTCACTTAGATCTAAACCTTTTAACTTGTTGGCTGTAGGCAGACTATATAAAATATACAGTTGCAAGAAAAAGTATGTGAACTATTTGGGATTACATGGAGTTTTGCATGAATAGGTCACAAAATGTGCTCTGACCTTTATCTAAGTCACACAAATAGAAAACAGTCTGCTTAAAATAATACTACACAAACATATGGGTTTTCATATTTTTATTAAACATAACATGTAAACATTCGGGCTATCCCACCTTCCCATGCACCCTGTGCTGTGTAGCCCCTTTTGTTGCTGCTTGGATGCTCACCTCCCCCCCCCCCCCCCCCCCCCCCCCCCCCCTGGAAGAAACGTCTTTGCTTAAAAGCGTCATTAACGCTTTTTGCCACCGAAAGGCATCTGGGAATGTTTTAACGTATCCTGTAAATAAATTTTACTGTTAGTAAAATACTGTTAGTTCTGGTAGCTCAGGCACAGAGCTTTCTTTGCTGACACGCCCAGGTGTTGTAGGGAGGTCATACAAGCATGTGGAGGTCACACACACTACTGAGCCTCATTTTATCGTGTTTTATGGACATTACATCAAAGTTGGATCAGCCTGTAGTGTTTTTTTCCACTTAAATTTTGAGTGTGACTCCAAATCCAGACCTCCATTGGGTGATACATTTGATTTCCATTGATAATTTGTGTGTGATTTTGTTGTTAGGACATTCAACTATGTAAAGAACAAAGTATTTAATAAGAATATTTTATTCAGTCAGATCTAGGATGTCTTATTTTGGTGTTCCCTTTATTTTATTGAGCAGTTTATGTTCCCTTTAAATTAACTTAATAAACATAATACATCTTAGTTAAACTTAAAACTTATAAAACTTGTTATCATACTAGATATTTTTATTGAAAAATTGTATTATTCCTAAAGCCCCCCATACACGCACATACACATTATGGACATGTCCGTAATTCTTAGACCGATGTAATTACTTCGAATGGGGACCCCGCCCAAAGTAATTGGTGACACACAAAGGGTGCCTGGCTGAATCTCGGCAGAAGCGGCCACGCATGATGACGTCATCATGCGTGGGCGATCTTCCGGGAGATCGGAATAAATATTTAAACGTGTATGGGCACCTTAACAAATTAACTGTGACAACGACTGACAATGACTGACAACCACTAAGCACTGACAATTACTAATGTTTAGATCAGCTTTGCTTCTCCTTGGAAAGTATGTATGCTCTTGTTTCAAAATTTAAGACGACTTTTAAATTTATTCTGAATTAAGTTCAAGAATGGCCGAGTCCAGTAAATGTTATCACTCCAAGCTGGAGTCTGGAGTACTTGAGGAGAGCAAAGAGTGGCGGGCCCCTTTGTGGCTACAGGTCCCCCTGAGCCAGACTGAAGGGGCTAAAGAGCCACGTATGGCTAACAAGCTGTACTTTGGCGACCCCTGTTCTAAAGAAACGGAATCCTGTAAAATGCGTCAAGGTAATTGCCAGATGAAATTCACTAAAAAAGTATATCTTCTACATCTTCTACTGTCTTGTATAGAAATAAATGTAAAAGTGTTTTTAGTGGAGAGATGGTGAGACTATGATATTATGTGATTTTCTATGAAGCAATAAATAAAGCAATCTCCTGTTTAGGTTGCTCTGTACTACTATATTAACTACAAACCAGGTAGCATGTGTCACGTGAAGGATGAAATCTCTAAAGTTAAATGTTAAATACCCAAGGCTCTTACAGGTTTTGGCTTTGAAGTAGATATAAAATGAATCCTGATTTACAAAACAAATGAAAAATTATTGGACATGCTGGTAAATTTTAATTGGTTGTATTGAATATGATTACACTTTCAGTCGATCCCAAAAAAGTTAATCAAATATCTGTTACTACAGTTGGAAAACATACAATCAATCACCAATTTCCCTGACCCCAAAATTGATCTTTTTTAGTTGATTGAACAGAAAATCTAGACGTGTATGGGGGGGCTTAACTGTGGATGCAGGGTCTCCTCCCCCTCTAAGTTAATTGGCTACAATCTGACAGGAATCCCTGTGTTAGTGGAGCACACATGATTCCCGTCAGTTCTGTAGCCGACCCCTCACAGAATGGTGACGTTACCACACTGTAATGAGTCTGCTACAAGACGGCCATGGATCGAGGTGTCTATGGTCAGCTTTATGGTGATAAGGGATAAAAAAAAGCCCTCAACTCAAGCAGTATGTAGCACAGTCAAGCTTTCTTAAAACAGAAGGTATTTACATGCCCCAATCCATCACAAATCCCAAAAGTTAAGGGCAGAATCCTCACTTCAGGATAGTGGGTGGAGTCATGCAAATCGTTCCTATACACCACATCAGCCAAATCCATAATTATAGGTTTAACAGCTTTCAGTTTTGTTTTAGTAAATTAACTTTCATGTTTTATGTAAAATTTTGTTAATAATTCTATAAAAATTCTCATGAAAAAGCAAGAAAGATACTGCACCACACATAGAGCATCTTGTTGCCATACTTTCTGTTTGGAGACATGTTTGGAAGTCTCCCAACTTGCCCAACCCACTACTATGTACATTCAGTAAGCGAGAGTTACCAACATTTTCCTTTGTAGCCGTGTTGATATCTTCAGCAAAGGCCAGCATCAGGTCAGCAAACCAAATCATGGAAAAAGAAAGAGAAAAACAGAGACAGAAAACAGAAAGAGAACATAGAAAGGGACAATGTGTTTGTTCTTAGAACATTGTGGAGAACATTCCAGTGTGCACTCATGCAGATTCCAAACTGAGCTAAGCACAGGGCATGCCACAGGCAGAAGCAGGAGCAATCTGCTGATATAGCTACACAGCGCACACATGGGAGGCATTGTCTATGGCTCTGTGGTCACAAGGCTTCCAATGTCAGGGCACAAAACTGCTGTCTCTCTGTAGGCCAACGTTTATTTTAAAGTATACGGTCAAGTATATGCTGTCATTCTTAATTACCGATTTAATTATCTTTTTTAATGATAACATCACTGTTCAGTGGAAGCAGTGAAGGGAAAGAACTTGTGCATAGCAAAAAAGTCCTGTGGCTTGAAAGGTGACAACACTGTAGTGAATTTATTCCAAGCAAAAAAAGTTGTAATTTTGTGGGAGGGAAACTGGTGACAACTTTCCAAGGGAAGTGTCGCAAACCCCCCACCAGCAGCAATCAGTCTCCTTGACACTTCTCCACAGTCGCAGTCCCGGT
>CM070036.1:129964035-129981584 GCA_036250615.1 Ptychadena robeensis | reverse complement strand
GGCAGAACATGATGTTATGGTAGACTATTACTTCTCTTATGTAAAAGTTTAACTATCAAATACAAAGGGTTAGTTGACCAGTGTCTGTAAGCAGCGGTGAAAACGCGGATCCAGTAATATGAGGTACACTGTGAACAGATTTTGAGAAAGTATCTAAACAACAGCACCTGTGTTGGACATAAGTTCAGTTATTCTGGCAATAAGGCCATCCTGAACCATCTGCAATACTCTGGTGATTTAACCAAGAGACCATCAATGCCTTCTTATTAACATTCTCGTTTCCACACTTGGCTTCCATCACTACAAACTGACTCTTGAATTGTCACTAGACATACATGATAAGCACATCTATACCCTGGGTGAAGCAGGTCACACCGTGAAACGCGCTGGGAATGTGCTAGTCTCAATTGTGATTTGTTTACCTGGTGAACCCAGCATATATGTATAGTCGAGCCCATAATTATTCACACCCCTGGCAAATTTTTAACTAAAGTTACTTTTATTCAACCAGCAAGTTATTTTTGACGGGAAATGACATAGGTGTCTCCCAAAAGATAATAAGTCGATGTACAAGAGGCATTTTTGGCATTTCTCAGCTTTTATTTAAATTTAAGCAAAAAGTTTAATGTACAAAATGATTCATACCCTTCTCAATAATCAATAGAAAAGCCTTTATTGGCTATTACAGCAAATGCTGTAATAGCCAATAATTGCAGATCAGGTTTTTGCATGTCTCCAGGTATTTTTGCCAATTCCTTTCAGGTTGGAGGGGCTTCTTGCCATCACCCTGATCTTTAGCTCCCTTCACAGGACTCTGGCTGGGCCACTCCAAAACTTAATGTTGTTGTCTGCTAACCATTTCTTCACCACTTTTGCAGTGTGTGTGTATTGTCATGCTAAAATGTCCACTGGTGCCCAAGGCCAAGTTTCTCTGCAGACTGCCTGATGTTATCATTGAGAATTCTGAAGTATTGCTCTTTTTGAAGGCTTCTCCTTTTTTACGCCAAATGGAGGAATCATCATTGTCACCAAACAATTAAATTTTTGTTTCATCTGACTATAACACAGAAGACCAGAAATCTACTTCTTTGTCCAGATGAGCATTTGCAAATGCCAAGGAACACAGTAGTGTGCAGTGTCCGTTGGGTTGCCACCAGGAGAGCCCAGATTGACCAGGACGGCCTTGGTGGTGATCCTTGGATCCTTTTTACCTCTCTCACTTTTGGCTTCTGACCATGTCCTCTGAGATTTTCCAGAGCGCGTAACATCTTGTATTTTTAATATTACTTTGCACTGTAGCCACTGGAATTCGAAAACAATGAGATGGCCTTGTATCCCTTTTCTGACTTGTAAGCAGCCACAATGCGCAGCCATAGGTCCTTACTGAGCTCTTTTGTCTGTTCCCAATTAATCAGGGTAATTAGGATGCTTTAGAACAGCTTGAACTATTTGGAATGGTATAGAACTTTTGATTTTCCCAGAGACTGTGACAGTTTGTGAAGGGTATGAACAATTTTGAATTTGACACTATTTGCTAAAATGTAAATTAAAGCTGAGAAATGTTTTTTTCACCACAATTATCTTTTGGGAGACACTTATGCATAGCTGTCAAGTTTGGGAACGAAAAAAAACGGGGGACGTACACTAAGTGGCATCAGTGACGTCACTTCCGGTATACGGATCTAGGTCCTTCTAGACTCTTTCAGGGGTTCAGGGCTATCAGGGTGCACCTGATAGCTACGGCCACCCAGTGCCTCCAAGTTGTTAGTACGCATATAAGTTTTGAAACAATAATGCAGGTAATGCAATAAAGCATAGCTAGTTTTTGCCCTTTTTGAGTACCAGAGTACCACTTATGTGCACCCCTGCATATAACTATTGATAATTTATTGTATGTAACACCATATATTAAAATCAACATAGAGTCCCATTCTAAAATACAATTGACACATTCTTGTGGCTGAGTAAGAAACCTTGAATATAATTGTATTAATATAAATTTTCTTTAGAAGCATATGTAGGGCAAGAGATAGAAGATGCCTTGCAGCACCACATCAAGTTACATATTATAGAAACAGTTTAGACATAATAACAGGAACCAGTATGAAAATATGGACCCTGCTGTGAGTAAATGTGCTTGATAAGAACATAATCTTCTCATGGAATATTCCTGAAATTGAGAAGCTAGAAAATCTATAATCTAATTAGAGCAAAACTCTGTTTTTGCAAAACTGCTGAGAAAAGATATCATTCCAGATTTAACTTCCCCTCAGAAATCTTTGATTAGTTATTCAATATATGTCCCTGGAATGCTCATATAGGATCTGGTTACATAATGATGAATTAAGAAATATCCCTTCCATTAATCATGTATGTAAATGGAATCTTGTTATCTGTATAAGAACAATTTTTCTTGATTCATGGATAATTATACTAATGGCCTTGTAGATAAATGAATAATTAGATTCAACGCATCCCAAAGAGAAAAGCAAACAAACAGAAAATTTAAAGCAAACGTGACCTATTCAGGCCATTAATTTTTAGCTTACTTTTCCTTTGCTCTCCCTTTGGGTGTCTGTGGAAACATCTACTTCCTCAAGGTACGTACCTCATTGCTGCACCAATAGATCACTATAGTCCATACCTCTATTAAGGCTATAACTCCACCAATTCATGGACTTTATAGAAGAGTTAAGCTAGGCACACACGGGTAGATTCCTGTGCAATCGACCCCCGATCAATCACAGCGTGGTGACGTCTTTTTACAGATCTACCCATGTGTGCCTAGCTTTAGAGTTGTCACTGAAACAGTTCTAGTTATATAAATATCTAACTGCTTCTGTAGGTAGATGTCAATCAGCTTCAATTAAGATCAAGGCATTAGACAGTTAAAGATAAAAATTTGCTACAAAAACCCCGCACAATAAATTTCATTTTAAACCGGTATTAAACCTTCAGCAAAAAAAACATAATCTTACAGGCAATTATGAATACAATGAAACCGAAGTTATTAAAATGTCCTTGTCTGCATATTTTTATTTAGTTGTTTGATGAAATTCCTAGTAGGGGTCCTACATCCTGCTCTCCGTTTCCATGTGTCTGTAGAGTATTTCCTGTTCAATATGGTTACCTCCAATTTGACACTAGAAGGCGCTTGCTACCTCTCCAGCTCTAGATGGCAGCATCTCCTCCTTCTCTGTATGCATTGACACAGGTTGCCTAGCAACCTACAGTGTTTAAGCCCACCCACACATTAGATGGACAGCCCACACTATTGTATTTGTCATGTTATAGAAATTACCCAAAAAAAAGACTCGTTTGAGGAACCCAAATTATGGATTTTGACAAGGTATATTAGATCTTAAAAGGAATTGACAATAGAATTTTATCACATGCATGGTGTGGTGGTTTGAAGCCACTTTTTCAGGATAGGTGAGGTATGAGGTGTGTCTCTCTCCTCTGAACCTCTTTAGGCTTATCAGAGGAGACACACCTCATCTATCCTGAAAAAGTGGCTTCTAACCACCATGAAACGTGTAGCAGGGTAATACAAATTTATTGGCAATTCTTGTTATGACCTAATATACCTTCTGGAAATTCACAATTTGGGCGCCTTAAACAACCAGTTTTTTTGTAATTTCTTTTATGTGACGACTCTCCCACCAAGCTGATATTGTTCAACAGGACCCTTCTCTGTTAGTTCCGACTTGCTAAGAGCACAACCATGACCACACTGCATGGGGACACTGCCCATTCTCCCCACAAGCTCTTCAGTGATTAAAATTACTCAGTATACCCCACTCCAGTTTTTTTCTGAGGGTTTCACGCACTGAATGCAGGGGAAAAGGGCTCATCATAGCCCATGACACACCGCGTCACAATAATTACAACTTGAGGCCCACCTCATTACTAAGTGTGTGTTGGCAATTGAATTCGTCCAGGCTTAAGGCCCCCATACACTAGGAAGAGCTGGGGCCAATAGACAAACAACATAGTGCAACATTATGTTGTCATCTCGCTGCATTCTGTCGCTCAGAGTATTGGCGGGCACGCTTTGTGTGCTGGCCGTTACTTTGAATGACGACGCCGGAGATTGATGGACATGTCCGTTCTCTGGCTGACCAAGCCATGGTCCCTGTCACCCCATTTGGGCATCCGCAGAGGATTTTGCCGCTGACCAACGGCCATGAAAGTGCACGCACATCAGTTGGCCGAAAAATCGTCCGAGGCATAATGGTAATGTATCCATGATGCGACCCAAAAAGGGACTCTAGATTCTAGCCTAAATCTGGCCCTTACCCCTAGTGTCATGGAGATAAGGAGGGATGAGCAGTGCTAAAGTGCTGTTCTAGGGTAACATTCCTCGAGAGATACAGAACTGCATTATCACTCAAGCAGAAGAAGTCTGGTACTGGCAAGACAAAAAGAAACCCCAAGGCTGATAAGCTAGAATATTTCATGTTTGTGCTTAGGTATGCTTTATTAACCTATTTTCTTTTCTTGCTCGGTTTCCTTTCTCTCTCTTTTTTTCATCATGATCTATTTTATGCTTTTTTTCTGCTTACAATGCAAAACAACACACAATAAACATTGTCATTCTCTTTATTCTAGCAATTTATACATTTAAATGCATAAAAGTTGTGGGGGATCACACTCAAACTGTTGCTCTCAGACCATCTTTTTTTTAGGGCTTCTGCACGTGTTTATTTGCACACAGTTTAAAATAAAACTCACCCTCGCAGGGTGAACAGGTCCAGGCCTCACACGGTCTGTGAGCCCCCTGTTTCCCCGGTTCCAGTAGCCACAGGTCTAGGCCCCACACTCCTTGTGTGCCCCCCTGTCTACCCTCAGAATTAGCACATGGTCTCCTACTTGGTCTGATGCTGTGTCTCCAACATCTCTCAGGAACCTCTGATACACTGGTCTCTGCTCCTTTTGTGGAGACACACCTGGCTCCACTCACCTGCAAACAGGTGTTAACCCTTGGAGTGTTCCTGGGGGAATAGGAAGGACCACCCAGTTCCATCCTTCCTATCCCAGAGTTCGGGAACCCAAAACCAAAATGAAATAAAAAACTGTTCAGCAACCAACTGTTGCTGAGCAATACTTTTCCGAACTCCTTCCAAGATGAAACACTCAATGGGATCACAGCCTGCATGTAGGGGAAATATGCCTCTCTGGCAGGACCCATCCCAGCGGTCCTGTACAATGTATAAACATATTTATAAAAAATTACACTTTAATCTTCACCAATGTGTCCTTACCTATATTTTTTCATAATGGTAATAGGCAAGATAATTACTGAAAACACATAAACACCACATAACTGTAAATGGGCAAGGTATCCACACTTAAAAAAGGACATTATTACCTTGTAATGGGTGTTATAGTCAGTAATTATCTAAAAATGATCAGCAAACACAGGTTTTCTTTACAAAATTAAGTTTGATATGACTGTAATACTGTGTAATTACCCTGAAATTAACTCCAAAATTGCTACTCTCTCTAACCTGCCTAGATACATAAAGCGAACTAGAGCAGAATCTTTCGCCTGTTCTAACATATAAGTGTATGACTGCGGTCAATATACCTTCAAGAGTCCAATTGCTAGTTCCTTAAGTTTCACCCTCCAAATTAGCAATAATATATATTGCAGAATCTGACAAATATCAGGATGTAGAGATAATCCCACCTATTGAATGCCAGTAAAAGCTTATTAGCCAAATTTGGCAAAATAGACCACCCATGATACAAGACTGATTAATGGAAGTCAACGGCATAATGAAAGCTTGATATCACACAAGGGCAGGATAGATTTCCTATGCTACTGCAAAGGAATACAAGAATATGTAAATACCATGAGGTGTCATTACTTCATGAGATCGTTTCGAGGGAGTATGAAGCCAATGTTTCCTGCACATGTTTTTTGATTTCCCATGTTCTGAAAGATTCATCCTCTTTATTATTTTTTATTGCTAAATAAACACAGCGTGTATTTCTCCACAGATATGTACAAAACACATAAAAAACCTTGATTTTGTAGACAGAACAATTCAGCACATGTGTAAGGTAACCCGCATTGGTTACCCCAGTCAATCTCAGTGCATACATCATGGTGTCTCCCAGTTCTGATGTAGGGGTCACTTCTGTCCAGACTGCTTTTTGTCCAAATGGCACCCAGGGTCTCTGCAGTCGTTCTCTACACATTGCAGGCATGTCTGGCTGCCCCCTGGTGATGGGATACAGTTCTTGCAGACTCAGTGTTTGGCCAGGGCTGCATCCCCAGCAGCAATGTGGATGTGTTTGACACCCGGTGGACATGCTCAAGGTTGAATTCCCACTGCCCCAACCAGCTGCAGGATATTCACCAGCTAATCATCCACCAATCCAATAGTGCTAGGGGGCATAATGTGGCTGGGCAGGTTGCCTATTTAATGGGACTCCTGCACACCATTGCCCATTATAGCCTCTGCAGGGTGGATAAAAATCAATGATTCTTTTAAATTTAATTCTGATTTTTTTTATCAACATATTTTTTACCATCCAAAGGTTATCATGAAATCATGAAATAAAGATGTGTTTTTTAATTATGTAGAATAAGGCTGTATATGTATATATTAATTGGTAAATAAATTCCATGAATCCATTCACAATGTCATGCTTTTCCAGAGGTTTTTGTAAGATTATTGAGCAGTTTCTCTGCCTACAAAATATTATCACAAATGCTTGGTTTACTTTTGCAGTTCTCAAAACTGAATTTGACTCAGCAGAGATCACATGCCTCCTCTTCACAGCAAAAAATGTATAACATGAACACAGTTGAGAAAAATACCCCAATCCTATTGTTCTACAAACCTATGAATATAGAATCAACCCCATCAGTGCTTAGTTTCATAAAGTTCAGTGAATAGAATCGGAACAATATTTTTCTGATTGTTTGGAGTAGAATAGATCTGCACAAGAAGAAAGGGAAAGTGTGAGGAAGGAGGCGCATTGAGTTGAATAAATCTGTTTAAATTGTTGTTATTCAGGTGATAAAAATGAGAAAAGTTGTCCAAATATGAAAGATTAACCTAAACTGGGGATAAAAAAACTAATATGAAAAGTTGTTGTTCTAAAAATCTTCATCTACTTGCGTATTAAAGTTATACCAGCAAGAATTAGTCTTTATGTAGAAAACTATGATTTAAATCAAGCCTTACTGACTAGTGATTTAAATTGTGTTTTCAATTGTGTTTTAAATCAGTTCGATTTAAATAAAATACACCCTAAACCTCTGTATTGCAGTGTGCATGGGTGTGCTTTTGTGTTTACTGCTGTGCAGATAACCAGCCTGTCTGCACGTGTCCTTATCGCCAACAGTTACAGAGCCTGATTGCCTAAACTCTCCTTGCCCTGACCGTGGATTGTTACTGACCATGCCTCTTGCCTTGTCCTTTTGTACTGTGCTTCCTGATTCTTGTGTATGACCTTTGTCTTATTTTGGATTACCCAATAAAGACTGTTGCTTGGATTTCTGGTGTTGGTCATGATTGTATACCCAGGCGCATTACAGCAAGCAATGTTTTCTAGTGTCAAACATCTTTGACTTAGTCAAGACTTTGTTGATTTCACAATTAATTTTTAGTCTTATTGAATTTTCTATTTTAATGCTGTTTAAAGAGAATACAAATCTTCCTGAGTAAGTATTGGTCATCACTGGATCTTTATAGTTTACCAGACTCAATGAAAAGATACCTAATTACCGTGGTACCGTGAAAAAATCAATGCAGGGAATTAGAAACGTATTAAGTATTGTGTTTATGTATCCAAAATAGTCTAGCCGTCTCCTTTTATTTTTGCTTTAGAAGTCCTTTAATTTAAAGTGTTAGGGCAGTTACAGCTTTATTTTACGCATAAAGGACATATTTAGAATAGTCAGGTTGCTGTGTCCATGTTGCCAATGATGTTTTGTTTTTACTGGAGTAAAGACACTTGTTTGATCATGATATTGATCTCTCCTCCAATCACAATGCTCTATTTATTACAGTGAGATCTTCATTCAAGTTTTTTTAGAATTAAATTTTTTTGCTTCCATATTCAACTTCCATTTATTGTGCTTGCGTTCCAATTGCTTGTGCTTGCGTTACAGTCCTAAAGCTGATATTGCCAAGTAATGGGATCTCAACCTTCACACACATACAATGAGAAGCCATTCTTATTCCATAGGCATTAATATGGAGTTGAGCCACCCTATTATAAAGTCAACTCTACTGGGAATGCGTTCTACATGGTTTAGGGGAGTGTTGGAATTTTTAGAAATTTTTTAGAAGATTTTGTGAGGTCATGTTGGAGAAAATGGCTTGGCTCACAGCCTCTCCTTGAATTCACCCTGATGGATTTCTATTGAGATAAGGTCAGGGTTCTGTGCAATTAAGTTCCTCCACAAAAATCTTGATTGTCCATGGATTTATGGACCTTGCATATTGGAACAAGAAGGGACTATTCTCAAATTGCTTTCACAAAGTTCAGGGCATGAAATTGTCCAATAATCTTGATATCCAGAAACATTTAGAGTTCGTTTTACTGGAACCAAAGGGCATCTAACCCATTAATAAAAACCCAACAATATAATCCATGCCTCTACCAAACTCTAGACGTGGCACAATAAAGTACTATTTAGTGTTGAACTTGAATATTTCCATATGAATATATTTAACAAATATCAGCTATTAGAGAATTCACAAATTTCGTGAATATGGCAGTGGATATTAAAAATGTCGAATATTAGAGATATTGTGCATAGGGATGCTTATGGACATGCATTGCGAATTACCTTCATTTTGTAGGTAATCGTGATTATAACTGTGAATATATTTTCACGACTATCGAATATTAGTGGAAATATTCATGAAATACCACAAATTCGAATATTGCCTATGCTGCTCATCTAGTACTGTTCTCCTGGCATTTGCCAAGCCCAGACTCCTGTATCAGATTGTCATACAGAAAATATTGGTTTGCTACTCCAGAGAACACAGAGCAGAATTCTTTATAGCATCCATTGCTATGCATTGTATATGGTGAATTCAAGCCGGCCATAGACGTCTCAATCCATGGCCGGCTTGTAGCGGACTCATTACAGCGTGGTGACATCACCGCGCTTTGAGGAGTCGTCTACAGAGCTGATGAGAATCCTATGTGCTCCACCAACACAGGGTTTCCCGGCAGATTGTAGCCAATTAACTGGAGGGGGAGGAGACTTCGCCTCCAAATTAACTGACTACAACAGAATCGGCCACAAAAAGTAACGTCAGGATAGATCACTGTCTGTTTGGCGTGAGTGCGCACACCGGTCGATTGCCTGTAATTACTGCCATGTCTATGGCCAGCTCAAGACTTTGATGTAGCTACTCCAATATTACCCATTCAATGAAGCACTCTACACACTGTTTACGAGCTAATCTGAAAGTAATATAAATCTAGATGGTGCATACTTTGAAATATGTACCTCAGTATTTGCTGTCCCTGCTCTTTGATTTTACCACTTTTTGGCTGAACTTTGTCTGATTGTTTCTACTTTCTTATAATACCACTAAAAGTTGAAAATTTTGCAGCTAGAAAACGTAATCTTATATGGTGGTATCAAGCTGGTTTTGGTACTTAATACTTATATTATAGTGTACTGTATAACTGTGAACATTTTAAATATGTTTTCTTTTGTTAACCTCCCTAGCGCTCTTGTGAGGTCCAGATTTCTGTACCAAAAGCGCACCATAGACTTTATTGGAATTATTTATGTTGTAGGCCTGTAACTTCCCAAAATATATCCGTACACGGGTCTAGTAGACATCCTGAATATAATAATGTTTGAAACACACAATTATGTATAAAAAATGACATAAAAAATACTTATTTAGTATGATAGATTTTTAAAACAGTTTGTATTTATATTTTGTTTATAATATAATTCAATCAGAAATGTGTTTTGTGTTATTTTTTTTACTTTGAATTAAATTGGATAAAGTTATCACTGTATCCAGTACAATTCCCTTTGGCACCCTCTCTCCCCTGGGGTGATGAACCTGGTGACATCACACCACGGGAGAGAGGGTTAACTTTAAAGAGGCACATCTGGGGAATCACACTGAAAACAGTTGTGTCGATGGAGATTTTTACTTTTGCGACTTTTGTGATTTACTTTTGAATCTCCCACTGCCGCCCCGATGCCACGTCACTTGGGAGGGGGGGGTTTAAGACTTTTGTGCAGAAGCCATTTCAGGAGATCGGAGCCACCAGGGCAGCGCATATCAGTGAGTTTGCGCTGACGGGGCTCTGATCTCCGCCGCATGGCCCCATGGACCGACAGATGAGCTGTGGACATGTCCATTCTCTGGCTGACCAAGGGATCTGTCACCCCATGTGGGCGCCCGGGAATACGGGCCCATTTTGTTGACAGCTGAGTGCCTACCCATATCAACCAGCAGCAGGGGACCCTAACAGGACAGCGCTGGAAGAGATGGGGCCATCAGGAACGCCGGGGGGGGGGGGGTTAAGGCCCCAATACACCTTACAATCTTACAATACAATTTCTGTACTTTTTTTCTACAAAAACCATGTAATATGAGAACCTTTCTAAACTTTCCAATCACTATGTATTCTATCAGGGAGTCCGCTTTACTACATAGTTGTTGGTAAATCTTAAGGAAATTGTATGGAGTGATCTAAAGATGCTTTAAGCCCCTCATACACCTTCAGATCACTGCCTACAATTTCCATAAGATCTACCAAGATTTAAGATCTAATGCAGGTGTTATCTAAGCTAAAATAAAATAAATTTCAAATGCTTTTGCTTCCCATAGATATTTTCTGTAGTGTGAGTCCTAAACTACAGCATGTGAGCAGAATTTTCCATACACTATACAGAGCCATACAAAAACCTTAAAAAATAAAAGTCATTTAAAGCAATATGTATTTTGCTAATGTACTGGGGTGTTGGGAAACATTTACATTTTCATTATGCACATAACAAGGGCAGGTAAACATCTTCTTTGCCATTTTTTTAACCAGTCTTGGGTAACCGGGTTTATACCATCTATTCCTACCAGATAATTTTAAAGAGAAAAGAAAACTTTTATGCTTGGCTTCCTAGTTTTTTTTTCAGTTTGACTCATGTCTTATCGAACCTTCTATTTTAAAGCAGCTTAAGGAGGAAAACAAGCTTTTCTGAGGAAGTATTGGCCATCACTGGAACACTTTAATTTGCTAAACTCCACAAAAAGACACTTAATTACCTTGGTATCTAGTCTGAATGAAAAAATCAATATAGAGAATTAGCAATGTGCTAAGTATTATGCTTGTGTATCCAAAATAACTCCAGTCCTAAAATAGCTCTCTCCTATTAACTTTAAAAGCCTTAAAAATCTGTTTACTGCAAATGCAATGATACTTTTTTCAGTTGCAGCTTTCTACAACTATGGAACATAGATTGGACAGCAGATATGGACAGATATATTTTTCAATGTTCAGCACTAACCACACTGTAACCCACCACTTTTTTTATATGTTATGTCACTGTGCTCGGTGGAGTAGAGGGAGCTCCTTGATGGCAGGAGAGATGGCTATATGACTTTCATAGGTCACACACCAGGACTGCCCCAATCAGATAGTTCTTTTTGTTCCATTCAACAAGGAATTTTTTTGCAACATCTTGTCTGTGCTATCTTCAAAGTCTCTATGCCACCTGTAAGGTACAATTTTTTTACTTTTAACCCCCTGGTGGTTATTAAAAGTGTGATTTGGGGTAAGTTTTTATTACCAAGAGTGGTAAACCAAAGCCACACTTGACATTGCTTACCAGGTGAGTCACCAGCATCCTCCAAGATGAAGTCCTCCAATCTTTTTACTTGATCTTCCTCCCTGATGTCAGTGATGACTCCTTTTATGTAGGGGGTGCCCTTTGCCATCTGCTTGCATTGTCCTCACATGTCTGGCATCATTGATGACAATGGATATGCAGGGGGGGCCAGAGAAGGCGGAAAATACATGACATGTATAGATTACATGGTGATTTGTTTATATTTCTAGTACCGCTTCAGTAAACAAATTCAGGATAAAATTTTAGGTTAATTGTCTTTTTTAAAGTTGACCCCCTTACAATGTAAATAAACCACTTCATCTATTTTTAAGCAAAGTTGACATAAATGCATTGCAAATGCTTTTGTTTCCATTGATATTTTGTTTCCATAGCTAGTCCTTAACTCCAGTAATTGAGCACTGAGTTTTACATTCACCTTGTGAATAAAATAGATAGCCCAATTAATAATTATACAATCCCTAGTAATGGATGTAGAAAAAGTATTTCCTCTTACCTTTGTGATTAGTAGGAGGCTGATGGCTTATGGAAAAATAAATGTCTGCTTACCTTCAGTGGGAGGAGGAATGGCCCTTTACATGTTGGTCATCAGAATGAAGAATAGTTTTTACATGGTGGATAGAAATATAAGCAAGAATTCCTTGCTTACTTCAGTGACCAGTAGGAACAAAAATTGCCCTTTACATTGTTAGCCACAGAAAAGAATAAAAGAAGGTCATGCTGAGTATATCAGTGAAAGGGAAATGTGCATGTATAGATTTTTGACTTTTGATACATATTTATAACTTGTACAGTAGGGGGCAGTGAGTCTCTATACATATACATGTACATTTGTATATGTAAAGAGACTCACTGCCCCCCTTCCCCCTATGGTTGACAAAGAGCTTCTGCTTGAAACGCGTCTCATTTTTCCTGTTGAGCCCTCCAGCACCTGTAAGCAGGAAGTGATCTCATCCCTAACCAGGAAGTGATGTCCTCCTGGGAGCCCTGAGAGATCAAACCTTCTTTAATGTGAGTATTTTGTCTTTTGTTTTATTTTGTTTCATTTTATTTTAACATTTACAGTACCTTACTTTGTTGCACTAGGTTGTGCGCCTCGTGTCCTTGCCAATCTAAATCAGGTCTTTTTCTCAGTTCAGACTCTTTGGCTATCTTGACTTAGTAAGATTAATTCATCATGACACCCAATACATTCCATGATTGTAATCTGAGCTGAGCATTGTAGATTCTGGAAAATTTAAGTAAGAAGATTTTATTGCAGTATTAATGTAATGAAACTTTATAAAGTTGTCAAAAGTAATGTGTTAAAAGGAGGATGTCTAAGTGGTAACTCATTCATAGTAAAAAGCATGTAAATCTTTTCTGTAACTCTTCACGGAACTAAGAGCAATACATTTGTAGAAAGAATGAAGATTCTTTCCTCCTCATGCAGACATGATCTTCAATGGACTTGTCTCTGGCGGCACCACACAGCGCTGCAATGAAGACGCAGCGTTCCTCAATTTAAAAACAGCATTACATTACGCAGAATAAACATTGTCTCGTTGTTCCATTCATTCATCTCTGCCACGGGCAAAAAGAAGCAGTGGACACAAGCCCTTAGAGCAGTGGTTCTCAACCATTTTAGATGCGCGGCCCTGGAAGTGACGTCCTGGGATGTCACCTTTGCTTTCTAAATGCCGGAAGTGACACTCCTTGACGTTACTTTTGGCACAATCAGGTAAGTATAATTTCCCCTCCCTCCTATTTTCCCACCCTGAAATGATGTGCAGGGTGGGAAGTTAGAAGGCAGGGGACATTACTCTACCTCTTAAATTCTCACCCTGCCTGTGGGCATCAGAAGTGCTGCTTGTTAGCTTTCAATAAATGTTCGACCCACAGGTTGAGAACCACTGTCTTAAAGTATTTAAAATGTTTACTTAATAGCCAGTTAAGTCAGACCTAGCATCATATGTATTTCACTTTTTGTATCTGCATCCTAAGTATAGGTATGACAATAATTATGTGCATTTCTTAAAGAAAAAGGGCCATCATGAAAAATCTTTTTTTGAACGTGCCCATTTGTGTCTATAGGCACGATCAAGGGCGATCAGGGAAGAGCACATTAAAATTCCTGGGTGCGATCGCCGCGCCATGATTAAAATTGTGGGTGATTGCGGACGATCCCCAAAGTGTGGACAAGCCCTAAGAGAGATCCAGTGAAGAGTTCCGTAAACATTAACAACATTTGAAACATGTGCCAGAGCAACTCTTCTCTACATCTTCAACAATTTTGGTGATGATATCATGTTCAGTGACTTTGCGGTTAATGTGCACCTAAACTCAACCCCCCCCCAAAAAAAAATTTAATTCAATTTTTACTAATACTTACCTTTAAACTGGCCTAATGGCTCAAAGTTGCTCCAAATCCTAAAACAATATACATGCCTACCTTGCTGTCGTCTGGGGCGCCAGATACAATGTCTTTCAATGGAAACAAAGTGAACATTATATGTTGTAGAATCTCCCATGGCAGATTCTTAAACCATGGCAGTGTTCTGACGGGTCCAGAGAGAGGATGAGTGACGCCCCCCCCCCCCCCCCCCCCCCCCCCCCCCCCCCCCCCCCCCCCCCCCCCCCCCCCGCTCAACAAGTCCTTCCATGACATTTTTGCTGTACTAGGCCCCATGATTTTTGACGGCTGCCCTGCCCTCAGCTTAAACTTCAGTCATCAAGTTTTCAGGTGCCTCTGTGTATATTTGGATCAGCTGATGAGCAGCATAAGCAATATTCATATTCACATATTTTTTGTATCGCAATAAATTTGTAAATTTAAGAATTTGTGATTTCCAGTCATTATTAGCCTCATTGCATAAATCTGCACTTGTACATGTGATTGCAAACGCAATGTACAGTCGTTCCGGGTACGGATTTTGAATGTTTGCAATTTTGAAGAAATAGCACTATATTCAAGATTTTCGCGATTTTGTGCTGAAGTGTGAAGTGGGAAGTGCTGAGTCACAATAAAATTCATGATTAGAATATTCATGATCAACACTACATATATTCGATAATATATATAGCATAGTTGAAAAGTATAAATAAACGAATAGCTAATCAAACAGTAATTAATTAGGATGGGCTGTATCATTACATTAAGCATCTATGATATAAACATTGACTTGCTTACTGGTGGAATATAGAGATAGGGATAAATATGAACTGAGCTGTATAATCTGAAGATACATGCACATATTGCGTTAGTATCAGCAGGCCATCAGCTAATGCTCCTCCATATAACTCTCTCCGCAGGAATTGTTCTCCTTTCTATTTTCATCTAATCACTAACGCAATGTGATATGTTCTGAATGATATCTTGAAATGGCAAAAAAATCATGTGGAATAGCTAACTGCTTCACTGGGTCATTCATCAGCTTCCAAAGCAGCGAAATTGAATTTTTAAAGAACGAGAAAATACATTTATTGCAAAATAAGGGTTTAGATCAAATCTTCAATTATTAGAACTTGATCAGAAGAGGTATGAAACATGACAACTTTAAAGAATAATAAAACCTTTGGGGCATGCTTAGTAGAAAGAGAATGTGAATATACAGTCTCCCTGGGCCTTGTCTGCTGCCATTTATTGACAAGGACCATTTAGTGACTATTTTTCAGGGTCTCAGTGGCTAAACTGATGGATCATTTTGGCCCAAGTTAACTGAAAATAAAAAATAGAGTAATAAATCACTAAAATTTTGTTTTAAACTAGCCATGCACGTCTCAACTTACTTACAATTCATCACTATGTGCGTATGTAAAAATCAGATCAATCGCACAACTGTCGCATGTAGTCCACCTTGGTTGATACATTTTTTGTCGATTTTGCCCCTTCCAATCAAAGGCTAAAAAAAAACAGGCCGGTTCCTGTAATGCCTTCAATTGGCAATGGTGGTGCAGGGCATATCATGTGGCAGAATAATATAAAGAATGATTACACTTAAAAATAAATATACCTTTATCCACATCGCCTGCCCTATAGATTGCGTACAGAGGTCTCTGGGACCTCTTACACAATCCAACACAGTAAAAAACATGTCTCTGCAAACAAAGAAAAAATAAATACATATAAGGGCTTGTTTTAATTTACGTCGGGACCCCTCCGCTAAGCGTATACAACGTAGCAGATAGACTTACCTGCTCCGGCGGATGTGTAAACAGATCATCCGCCGAGCAGGCAACATCAATGTGCTAAGTCGGGACCCCTGGGGTCCCGACGCATAGTAGAAACAAGCCCTAAACTCGCAAAATGTTATCTGTAATCATAAAATAAATGATTATAGATAACACCATGGATGGATTATTGGGACATATTAACCCCTTCCAAAAGCCATTAACCCCTGCATGACAATACACTCATTAAAACACTTGTTAATCCCAGAAATAACCAGACATTTAAAAATATCAGAAATATATGTATTTCCCTTCTCAATACCACACAACTCACTTAACTCATCAATGACAAAACCCAGAAATAACAACTTTTTCCCTTTATAATATTGCACAATTTACAAAACCCAACAATTGCAAAACCAGAAATATATTTTTTTACAATAAACAAACTGTGAAATTCACTTTATCCTTCAAATCCTAACCACCAATAGCCACACTTTAACAATAAACAAACTGCACTAATCACAAAATCTGACAACTGCAACCACACATTTTTGCATAAAAAAATCCCACATATACATTTATATCCCATACTTACATGAAATAATCAAAATGCAAAGTGCTTAAAATATTAGTTAAAGTTAAAAATTAACCCCTATAGAAAGCATTAACCCCTTCATGTCTAACCTGCTAATTTAAAATAAGCATTTAAATACCGGTTACATGCAGTAATAATATTAATTATTACATGTAACTGATATTTATATGTCATATATGTGTTGCATTGGTGAGTTAACACATATGCAAATCATATATTAAATATAAAAGCCAGTGAAAATTACAAGAAATAATTATAAAATTACGAACATTTAATATGTCCAATCCAGTGCTGTACTCCATTCCCCCTTAAAATCCAATACATTGATTCTTTAAAAAAAAAAAGGCTAGTTCCATATTTTCATATGTTTCCATGTACTATAAGCGGGATCTGCTTCCTGCTTTACAAGACTACATAATGTTTATTCTGTATATCCTTCTTTGTGTTGACTGGCCCATTAATTTGGAAGTCTCATCTATTCATAACAGTGTATACATTTATATTTATGTAGCGTCTTGTTTATAAACCCACAAACAAAAATGTAATATATTTCAGCTTACCAGATATTAGTTGTGGTGGCTTCATTCGTTTTTGCAGGCTAAGAACATTTCATAAAGTACAGATAAAAACAGTCCATCTTTCAAGAAATGCAGTGTCCTTGTCATCCCCTATGAGACAAGTTCAAAACTCAGTGTTCTCTTCCTACTGTAAAATGATAAACCCCTAAATCTCTAGCAAATGATATGAGAAGGGTGACAACCATGGCTCCTCCCAGACACCTCAGAGATACAGCAAAGTGTAACAACCCTTGGACAAAACATGGGGATTGTCATTAAAGAAAATAGAAAGCATAAAAGAAAATCAATGCAGCCAGCATATTTCATTCCTAATATTTACAGTGGAGGAAATAATTATTTGACCCCTCACTGATTTTGTAAGTTTGTCCAA
>CM070036.1:129945016-129963935 GCA_036250615.1 Ptychadena robeensis | reverse complement strand
TTTCGAGGCTGTCTCTGTGCAACTCTGAGCTTAAGCTCCCTCCATAGGTTTTCTATTGGAATAAGGTCCAGAGACTGACTAGGCTACTCCATGACCTAATGTGCTTCTTCTTGAGCCACTCCTTTGTTGCCTTTGCTGTATGTTTTGGGTCATTGTCGTGCTGGAACACCCATCCATGACCCATTTTCAGTTTCCTGGCAGAGGGAAGGAGGTTGTCGCTCAGGATTTCACGATACCTGGCTCCGTCCATTTTCCCGTTAATGCGATTAAGTTGTCCTGTGCCCTTAGCAGAAAAACACCCCCAAAGCAAAATATTTCCACCCCCATGCTTGACGGTGGGGACGGTGTTTTGGGGGTCATAGGCAGCATTTTTCTTCCTCCAAACACAGTTGAGTTAATGCCAAAGAGCTCTATTTCGGTCTCATCAGACCACAGCACCTTCTCCCAGTCACTCTCTGAATCATTCAGGTGTTCATTGGCAAACTTCAGACGGGCCTGCACATGTGGAGCCCCAGAGCGAGGTCGATTGATTACCTGGCAAAGCAAGGAATCTTAGAATTTGTTATGAATTTTTTCCATCATAATAATAATACTTTAAAATAGAAAAAGCCCAATTAAAATGTAAAAGTATAAGCACCTTACTCCATTGTACTGGACGATCTGTTGAAAAAGTACATGCAATGAACGTTGCTCTTCCCTTCAGATAAAAAACTGCTGTGGCATTGGCAGGTTGAAGGAAAGACTGTTGGGAAGGGACTTCATCATGCTTCTCTACTAACCTACAGAGATATGTTTCCACCATTGAGATGCATTGTCTAGAGCCATCAAGTGTAAACTATATTTTTCGCACTATAAGATGCACCCCCCACCCAAATGAGTGGGTGAATGAGTGTGTCTTATAGCGCGACCACCCATTAGGTTGTACCTTTGCTCTCCACCCAGCTAAGCACTAAGCTTAGCAGAAGAGGCGTGGGCAGATTGTCCCTTTGTACCACATTAAGAATTTCAGTAGGCAGCTGGAGCCCTGCTGATATAAACAGCAGAGCTTCTGTCTGTGTATGTGAACTGGGCTCATGCTGCCCAGTGCACAGGAAAAATCTGCCTGCATATGGTCTGAAAAATCTGGTAATTACGCCTCAGAAGACTAGCAGCTACAGAGGACTAAAGGTGGCCACTGCCAGTGCTTGAGGGAACAGCAGGTTAATAATTTTTAGGATGATGTAGCAATTTTACCCAAATTTTATTTAATTATTTTTTAGTTTAGCTTTAAGTAATTAACCTCACTAGTGCACTGCTGAGGTCCAGATTTCTGTACCAAAAGCGCACCATTGACCTAAATAAAAAAAAATTATGTTATGTTTTAGGCCTGTAACTTCTCAAACTATGTGCCTTTGGCACCCTCTCTCCCCTGATGTGATGAACACACCAGGGTAGAAAGGGTTAAATGCAAAGGGGCACATCTGGGAATCACACAGAAAACAGTTTTCTCCACAGAAAACTGTTTTTGTCATAGAAAACTGTTTTCGTGCAATATACTATTGAATCTCCCATCTCCTGCTGCCACCCCGATGTGACGTCATTATGTCACCCATGGGGGGGGGAGAGGGGGCAGCTCTCCTCCAGCAGCTTCTTTAGATCGGAGCCACCTTAGCAGCTCGGAATGGTAAATCTGCGCTGCCAGGGCTCCGATCTTCACCGGACGGCTCCATCTCGTCCAGTGCAGTACTGACAGGAGAGCGCTGGACGAGATGGTGCCATCAGGAATGCCAGGGGAGTTAAAAATAATAAATCTACATGAAAAATTTCCTTTAAGAAATTAAAGAAAATTTATGGAATAGGCAGTTAAGAGGTAGAATACTTTTTGCATACTTTTTGGAGGAAAGTCATTGATTTTTATTTTCTTCTAAAACAAGTACCTAGTTTTCCTGTAACAAGTAACTGGAGCCCAAAATATATGTATATATACAGTTTATTACTGACCACATCAGGTAAGAAATGTTTTACTATGGTAAGAGTAACCTGCATTAGAAGGGGTTAATGAATTCTACACTTCTACACTAGGTAACCTTGCTCTGTGACTGGCCTCTGGCAAAGTATTTTTGTAGATATAGTGAAACTTATTAGGTAAACTATAATAGAAGCATTAGGGGAATCAAAATGGCAGCTGCAGTGCCATTAATCTGCTGTGAAGAACATCACCATACAAAGGAGCAGCATGGATAATATAGATATTATAGTATACGTGACTTATTATCAGTGATATCTAGCGGGCATTAATGTGTTCTAATCAAAAGCAAACTGTGAAAACAAATGTCAGTCTTTTGGCAGATGCTTACGTCTATTAATCCTTCATGTATAAATTACAACATGAGCTTAGTATAATTAAACATGAAATTTCTAGTATGGGCAACTCACAGAAAGTGAAGCTACACAATCCATGTATAATTCAAATGTTCTGAGGGAGCTACGCTATCACCTTAAAATCAATACATAATTTATAGCAAGTTCTCTGCATTGAGACCACTTACCAAGAGATGTGCAAATTCAAGTTCCTGGTATATCTCTAACTGTAATAATGATTTTCACAAAAGAAATCCATGACAAAGGAAAATTACATGACGAACAAATCATTTGACCAACATATTATAGACAACTGATATGTAAACATCTGAATAATAAGTGCTTCTGGTTGTGCATATTGTTGCTTCTAATTCTGAATATTAACAATCCAGAGTGAATTCTCTATAAACTCCATGTTATGCAAAAATGTGCTGCAGTGCTCGCTTTCGTTTGACCTGAATAGCTCACCCATTAATATGGAGGTAAAAAAGGACTTATATAGGCAGGCAGTGAGGTGGGCTTTGAGTAAAGCACCCTCCTGCTCTGTAGTTAAAGGCCCTCCTAAACCATTAGATTACTTCATACAATTTCCATTAGATCTACCAACAACTATGTGGTGCCGGGTCCTCTCTGATAGAATACATAGTGACTGGAAGGTTTATAAAGGTCCTCATATTACATGGTTTTGGTAGAAGAAACCTTGATTGTAAAGAAATTGTATGGTAAGGTGTTGGGGGGGGGGGGGGGTTTGAGAAGATACAAGAATCAGCAACAAATTGGACATCATATATGACCACTGGTTTAGGTATATGGGGCATTAACAAGTTTTTAAATTACATGCTAGGGTCCATTTAGCTGAACCAAGACAAAAGTCGTATTCAATATAGGAAATCTCAGCTGAAGCACTTGACTGTCTAGTTAACAACTGTGGACTCCTAAGTGATGATTACTCATATTAACATTGTGTCCCACTCTTGCTGTAATCTCGAACCGCGTATTTTCAGTTGTCTAATAACCAAACACGGTGAGGGGATTTCAGCTTCTAGTTAAATGAACAGTAATACCATAACATTTATATATATACATACACTTACCAGCAACTTTTATTAGGCACACCTGTCCAACTGCTCCTTGATGCAAATTACTGATCAGCCAATTACATGGTGGCAACTCAGTGCATTTAGGCATGTTGACACGGTCAAGACGAACCGCTGCAGTTCAAACCCAGCCTCAGAATGGAGAAGAAGGTGATTTAAGTGACTTTGAACGTGGCATGGTTGTTAGTGTCAGACGGGCTGGTTTGAGTATTTCAGAAACTGCTGATCTATTGGAATTGGCACGCACAACCATCTCCTGGGTTTACAGAGAATGGTCCGAAAAAAGGGGAAACATCCAGTGAGGGGCAGTTCTGTGGGCGCAAATGCCTTGTTGATGCCAGAGGTCAGAGGTCAGAGTGGTTCGAGCTGATAGAAAGGCAACAGTAACTCAAATAACCACTCGTTACAACCAAGGTATGCAGAAGAGCATCTCTGAATGCACAACACGTCGAACCTTGAGGCAGATGGGCTACAGCAGCAGAAGACCACACCGGGTGCCACTCTTGTCAGCAAAGAACAGGAAACTGAGGCTACAATTCGCACAGGCTCTCCAAAATTGGACAAATGTTGCCTGGTCTGATGAGTCTCAATTTCTGCTCTGACATTTGGATGACAGAGTCAGAATTTTGCGTCAACAACATGAAAGCATGGATCCATCCTGCCTTGTATCAGGTGTTCAGGCTGGTGGTGGTGGTGTTATGGTGTGGGAGAAATTTTTTTGGCAAACTTTGGGCCCCTTAGTAGTAATTAATCATCATTGCAACGCCACAGCCTACCTGAGTTTTGTTGCTGATCATGTCCATCCCTTTATGGCCACAGTGTACCCATCTTCTGATGGCGACTTCCAGCAGGATAATGCACCATGTCATGAAGCTTGAATCATCTCAGACTAGTTTCTTGAACATGACCATGAGTTCACTGTACTCGAATGGCCTCCACAGTCACCAGACCTCAATCCAATAGAGCACCTTTGGGATGTGGTGGAACGGGGGATTCGCATTATGGATGTGCAGCCGACAAATCTGCAGCAATTGGGTGATGCTATCATGTCAATATGGACCAATGTCTCTCAGGAATGTTTCCAGGACCTTGTTAAATCTATGCCACGAAGGATGAAGGCAAAAGGGGGTCCAAGCTGATACTAATAAAGTGGCCGGTGAGTGTATGTCATTTCAATAGATAAGAAAGTGGGGAAATGTGTTGTGAACAGACTATTTTGTCTTAATGTTGTGTTTGGAGTGCAGCAGCAGTATTTACAAATTACCCATTGGGTCCTGGCACTGTGTGTGGCTACAGATTCTATCCTCACAGATAAGGTGTTGGGCACAATTTTCTTTTAACAACTTTATTTATAACTTCTTTTCAATACAAAATACAGATCAAAATAGCAAAGAGAAAATTCAATACAGGTAGTATGGCAGGTAAGTAACTTGGTTACAGGTCTGGATGTAGTAATAGGCGACGACGAAAGACATAAACCTCAAAAGAAAAGAAACAGGACATTAAATCAACCAAACAACAACCAACATCACACTACAGCCTCCAATCATCCTGCATACAAAGATTGCATGTTATATAACTCCCTTAAAATCCTGATGCGGTATACCTAAAGGCCCCCATACACCTTACAATCTTACCATACAATTTCTATACAATCAACTTTTGTTCTACCAAAACCATGTAATAGGATCTTTCTAAACCTTCCAATCACTATGTATTCTATCAGGGAAGCCACTATACTACATAGTTGTTGGGAGATCTAAAGGAAATTGTATGGAGTGATCTAAAGGTGTATGGGGGGCTTAAGAGTGTGAAATCACAACAAAGCAAATACAGCAATTAGGATTCTCTTCCCCTTTCCCCCGTCATTCCAAGTCAACACCTTAAAAGCTTCCATGAACTTATGAGAACCATTTTTATGTTTTTACAAAAAAACTGTAATTTAACAGTGCTAAACTGTGTAATCCTGATGTTCAGTTAGATTGTTAACCCTAAATAAGGAAGACAATCCTAAAACATAACATATTGGTAGTTGTTGTATTCCTTGCAATCCTCCTTAATGCGTGTGACTCTACTTGAATGTGATATCCAATGATTAGTAGAAAGATAAAGAGAACACCCAGCTTATGTTATAATAGGAGAAGGATTTATCAGATGTAATAAAAGCAGTGGTAATCAGGCAATTCTGTTGGGGTCCTACCCTTTCTTAAGCCTATACAACTCCAAAGTTGTAACAACAACAAAATACATCCCCATACACCTTTAGATTTCTCTTTCAGTCAGATTTCCTTTAGATCTCCTTTTGTTTTACCAATACCATGTAATATGAGAGACTTTCTAAACCATAAAGTCTACTTGTGTTCAATCGCAGAGGACCCAGCACTACATAGTTGTTGGTTGATCTAAAGGATATCTGACAGAGAGATCTAAAGGTCTATGGCCAGCTTAAAGCTGGGCATAGACACCCCGTTTTTCTTCAGATTCTCCTGCAGATTGACTGTGTGTGATGAGGTCATCACGCACGGCCGGTCGTGCAGAGAATCATCTGCTAATCTCCGTGCTGGGAGAGCTGGCGGGAAGCCAAGATGTGACCACTGGCAGCCGAGTGGCCGCAGGGGTCGCGCATTCAGACCATAGGTGGCAAGCCATTTTTGCCCCCAATTGGGGGTGAAAAAGTGCGTCCTATGGTCCGAAAAAAACTGTATGTAATTCTTTAGATTGATTTTTGATCACATTTTGTGCCCGATTCAAGGTGGGTGCGTTAGGTTTGCCATGCCAAATAGCAATTTATGCCTTTATGCCTCTGCCTTTCAGCAAGAAAAATTGGTTCTTCTATCCTGAAACCTGTGTTAAAATATGCTGATTAACTATGTCTCCTAAAAGTGTTTATTCCCACTGTTTTCTCTGGGGCTGCAGTGCTCATGTTTTTTGTCTACATTTTGGTAATGATACCATGTTCACTTATAAAGTCAAGTACAATTTAAGCCACCCATAGATGGGCCGATTCCCAGCCCTAGTTGCGACCGACCAAGCGCCGAGCTCGCTCCCACGAAGCACATAAAGGTCGGTCGGCCGCAACTACAGGGGGGACCACCTTGAGGATCCAACCAAAAGAGCCGGTTCTTTTTGTGCCCGATCCTAATGCAGGCAGTTAACTCGGAGGGGGAGTCTCCTCCCCCTCCAAGTTAATTGGCTACAATCTGACTGAAATCGCGTGTGTTATTGGAACACGCAGTGACGTCACCACGCTGTGAGGAGTCTGCTAAAAGCCGGCCATAGATTGATACGTCTTTGGCCGGCTTTACACATAAAGTCAGCTAGTCAACAACTTTGACCATTTCTACTCACCATTTGATGCTGGAAACTTGGTCTTCTTTTAGACAGCAGATCCAACATTACTTTTAGGGGTTCCAGTAAATCTGAATATAATAGAGTTTGCAATGTTTTAACCTAACTGTAGGATAAGATTTTCACATATACCTTCTGGCCAGAAAACGTCTGATGTCTATTGGGGTTGACATTTTGGCCAAATTGGCTTTAAGGCAAACTACCCCAGGAAGCTGCCATCGAGGGAACATACAATGAAGTCTATCCATATGGCTTCATGGTCAACGTAAAGAGCACAGAAATCCTAAATAACATGCTTGAGGGATCCCTTAGGCACATGGCGCTAAAGAACACAACAATATTCTCGAACAGTGTCTACATTATAGATAGATCGCCGGCACAAACCTGGCTGGGAAATTAATTATTTTCTTTATACTCGGCCGGCATACAACAGCAGCACCCCAATGGGATTCAATAATGTTTGGAGAGAATGTTTTATTTTATTTCAGGTAGCTTTAGCAGTGACATGCGTTTTCATCAAGCAGTAATAGACTAGCATTCACCGGCAGATGGAAACTAGCCAGTAGGGTGCTGTGCTTGTACTTGCTGATATATAACCATACTTCTCCTGGCCAGTTTCTGTCAAACTTCCATTAATAATAAAGACACTGCAAACAATACTATACTGTAAGACTGGCCAGCAGCAGAACATTCCTAATGAGGGAGAATTGGCCAAAATCCAGTCTAGAATCTAAGGCATTACTACAAAAAATACATACTGCAGAGAATATAGAATAGTAAACTTCGCTCAACATAAAATTATTATTCAAAGGAAATGTTAAATCCTAAAGTAAAGTACCACAAGTCCACATTTTAGTCTTAAACAGTTTAATTGACTTAATCTACCATCAACCTAAAAATCCAATAGACCCAATATCATCTTTGAACATTATTCCTGGCACAGGCTGGTCAATATGCAAACATTCATATCCAATAAGTACTGTCTATTGGGGATTTGAAACAAATTGGTGGCAGAGTACGCATGAGATAGTAAACTAATAATTAATATTTTTGTTACAATCGTTAGAGTGTACGACCAGCTGGTTAAGGATACTCTAAAAACAGAATGGCTACCTCCAGGGACTTATTGGGTGCAAAAAAATAACATATATAAATCTAAGTAAAGATAAAATACAATTTATTGAAATGGCTTAAAACACAAAATGAGTGCATTACCAGTATAACACGATTGCGAATATTGTAATTGTGAACTTTAATTGCGAACATCTCCACTTCGAGAATTTGCAAAGATCTCTAATATAGTGCTATATCTTAATATTAACATACATTGAACAATTTTTACATCAGTACACTACTACTACTTTGCATTGCGTTCACAAGATGCGCATATACAAGTGCTGTTTTGCACAATGAAGGTAATAATGACTGGAGATCATGAATTCTAGACTTTACAAATTTATTGTGATCAGATCAGGTACAGAGGGGGTGACCAGACAGGCAACACACACTGACGTCCAGACAAAGGTAGGGTGGTGTCAAAAACGGATTTAATGAGGACTCCCAGACAGGAACAAAACAGGTGCAAAAGTCCAGGGTACAGGAGGGTTCAGGTATGGATACAGGAAATAACATGAAGACAAGACAAGCAATGAGCAGCAAGCGTGTCTGGATGAAGCACACCTATATAGCCCTAAAGCTAACGAGGCAGGTGTGTGCTCCACCCAGCCCACGCTTGCACAGTGCCACCAGCAAGCGGTGACCGGTACAGCCGGGGTCCTCACAATTAGGCAAAAAATTTGCGATATTTTGCTAAAACAAATATTGCCTATGGTGCTGATCATTAATTACCAGCACTACCAAAAGACATAAATATGATTAGGAATCACATATAGATGGAACCAGGGCACGTTAATGTGCCAACAAACAGTTAGGGCAAGGGCTAAAAATGTCGAGGTATGGGCAATCAAAGCAGAGTACAGAGTACAGTGTACTCTGCTCATAACCCCCCTCCTTCCTTTATATGTACTCAGAAAGTGATGCGCCTCCATTAACATGAGAGACCGCCCTACCCCCTCCTCTTTGGCATCCCGAAAGCTTGTTTATTTAATGATTTAATTTATCCAATAAACGTTATCACTTCAAACTTTTTATATATAAATATATAAGGAATAGAAATGTTGTAATTAGAAATAGATTTTTTTTAAACAGAAGGAGTTGGTGGGAGTTTCCTAACAGTGGGAGGATGAGGGTTGTCACTATGAAATAAGAGCGGGGGTGAAAGAGTGTAATGAAATTGATCTAGTGTTCTGGCAGGTACTAATATTTTATTAGTTTAGATTCTGTTAGAGTCTATTACTGTCTTTTCATTGAGCAATGTGCATGTAAAAAACAGAGAAAACATTATACTGAGACAGAACATAAAAGAGTACATATATAGCATATATATATATATATATTATAAAGGAGCCAAGGGCTATCTGCCGCCTAGAGAAGATAATATATTATTTGCTAAATTCAAAATATCATGTTAATCTAACTAAAAACTATAAAAGAACAAATATGGATTTTTTTTGCAGGTTAAAGCAATCTTGCTTAAGCTTTTATGCTTTGTAAGCAGTCTGTGTTTTTTCCAGCTTGGCAGAACTTAAAGCCGGCCATAGACGTCCCGATCTATGGCCGACTTTTAGCAGACTCTTCACAGCGTGGTGATGTCACCACGCTGTGAGGAGTCGGCTACAGAGAGGACAGGAATCCCATGTGTTCCACTAACACACGCGATTCCTGTCAGACTGTAGCCAATTAACTCGGAGGGGGAGGAGACTCCCCATCCACAGTAACAGACTGCAGCAGTCGGGCAGAAAAAGAACAAGCAGGACGGATCCGTGTGCGATCCGACCTGCTTTTTCTACAAAACTCAAGGTGGGCTCCTCATAGTTGGGGCCGACCAACCTTTATGTGCTCGGCGTGAGTGAGCACGCCGGTTGGTCGGCTGCAACTATGGCCGGGAATCGGCATGTCTATGGGGGACTTTACTCATTTTTATCTATTAAGCCCCCCATACACTTTACAATCTTACCATACAATTTCTGTGCAATCAACCTTAGCTCTACCAAAACCATGTAATATAAGGTTCTTTCTAAACCTTTTAATCACTTTGTATTCTATCAGTAGGGCCACTATACTACATAGTTGTTTGTAGATCTAATGGAATCTGTATGGAGAGATCTAAAGGTGTATGGCCAGCTTAAAGGCCCCCATACACCTTACAATCTTGCCATACAATTTCTGTACAATCACATTTTGTAATACCAAAACCATGTAATATGAGGATTTTTTTATCCTTCCAATCACAATGTATTCCAACAGGGGGGCCACTATACTACACACTTGTTGGTAGATCTAATGGAGATTGTATGGATCGATCTTAAGGTGTATGGGGGGCTTTAGACATCTTCAACAACATATTTTATTTAACGAGAAAACAAAATAACGTTCACACAAAATAACATCTCTGCTGTAGCTGTATATATGTGTATATTATTTTTCAACACATAAAGCCGGCCATGGACATCTCGATTTATGACCGGCTTGTAGCAGACTCATTACAGCGGGGTGACGTCACCACGCTGTGATGAGTTGGCTACAGAACTGCAGAGAATCCTGTGTGCTCCACTAACACAGGGATTCCCATCGGATTGTAGCCAAATAACTTAGAGGGGGCAGAGACTCCCAATCCAAATTAACTGCCTACAACAGGATCGGCAACAACAAATACCAGCAGGACGGATCGCCGTGCGATCCCAACTGCGGGCTTTTTGGGTCAAAACGTCAATGTGAGCACCCCTGTAATTGCGGTCAACCGACCACCATGCATTTGGCATGAGCGTGCACACCAGTCGATCGCCTGCAACTACTGCGGGGAATTGGCATATCTATGGCTGGCTTAAGATATACCTGATAGTAAGACAAAAAAAAATCAAGGAATGACATTCACTATTAGACCATTAGACCCAACCATTTAAACTTTTAACAAACCATTAAGTAAGTAAACTTGGAGAAAATGCTGAAGCCGGATATACAAGTCACGATTTTTAGTTAAATTATAGTGCGATCGATTTATCAAAATCGATCACGCAATCGGATTGAATAAAAATTGAGCCATGTCAAAAATCGGACAGAAAAACGATTGTGCACGGATCCGTTCTGATAATTTTATGAAAAAGCAAAGGAATTGAGTGCTGTTAGTTGTCTCATGCGATCGCTTTAAGCGATCCATCTATGATTCTTGTGGAAATTACCTTTGTTTGTGTGCTGTTGGTCACTGGCCAGTTCTTCAGCTAACACCACTCCAAACCCATAAATGTGTGCATTTCAGACTTTCAGGATAGAATTGCCCAGAAATTGAATGCATGGTATGTTGCAGTTTGCGATCGTTTTGGCAAATTAAAACCGATTCCGGAATCGGATGGGCGATCAGATTAAAAAACGATCACTGGATAATTGGTACGTGTATGCCCAGATTGAGACTTTTGTTTCTTCAGCATAGTTTATTAGGAGGACAGTTATAACCATCTAGGGTCGGACTCGAGGGCCATGATTTTAAAAAGCAACACAGGTGCAGAAAGGATCTCTGCATAAACAGCATTAACAGAGTGAAAGCAAGCAAATTGGTAGTCAGTAACAATGCTTTGAGTTAGCAATGGAGCAAGATAGTAGTCAGTTTATCAGCAGCCAAGGGTATGTACATGATAATAATGATAATGGATGCACAAGAAACAACAGGAGTAACACTATAATGTGGCAATAAGGGCATGTATGGACATGGCATATATAGGAAATTCATGGGAGAAGCCAGGAGTTCAGGTGTCAACAAGAAACTGGTTAGCAAGGTTATCTTTGCACAATGGATCCAACAAAGTACAAAAATAAAGTTTGCCAAATGTTTACAATCTTTCTAACAGGGGAAAGGGAGACTTTAGGCTGTAACTTTGCAATGGTATTAGCTTGAGGGATCTTTAGGCTTTGTTTAGGATGACCTACTGTAAAAAGTTGCTCAAACCCTTAACTACCTGGAAAAGATTGAGAGACGACTTTTTGTTGTGTAAATTTGAACATGTTTAGTTACATTATTATTTTACTCTGAAGGATATAAGCGATTTTCTTTTTCTTCATTAGCCCATTTGGCTAATGTTATGCAGAGGCCAATCTGTTCCGGACTGCTTGTACTCAATGTATGTGGATTGATCATTTTTGTTCATCCTTTCTCGTGCTAATTCTTCCAATAAATATCAGACCTAACTGATTTTTCTCTGATGTCTCTGGGGACAAAATGTGAAATAAACTCATGAACAAAGCTTAATGCTGCGCTCATATATACAGCAGAAGGATATCACAAAGCCGACATAGACGTGGCCAGCATACAGATCTCTCGAAGGAGGGAAAAGTAATAATAGAACACACAGACTAGCATAGTGCTTTGGGGATCAATATGCAGCTAGAAAATAAGTTTTTTTTCCATAAACAATATTGCAAAGCAAATCTACTGTAGATTATTATACACGAAATGTATAAAATGTATTTGTTTTAAATTTTAATGACAAATTATTGGTGGTTTGTTTGTAAAATAATTTTTTTTACAGAGGGAAAAATTATATTATATATCTATATATATATATACCTCTGGTAAACTGCTACAGGTTACAAAAAGGAAGAAACTGGAAGATTTGCTATATATTTATCCAAAAAGGGAATACTCAAATCATATATATATATTTATTTTTAATATATATTTCAGTCTAATTAAAAATGGATATGCCTCTGTGTATAGGCAGCTATCAATTATTTAGTCAGATAATCAGATACCCGGCTGATGATGCTGAATTTTTAATAATGCTGAACTTTATTAAATAAGGCAATAGAGAGAGAGTAATGAATGTCATCAATTAAGTAAACTATTTTTTTTTTTGGTTGAAATATGATTACTGTATGAGGGGATGTCACTCCATTAATAACTTCTGATCATTTTATGGGGATTAATAAAACCTTTAAATTTCAAATCTGGAAAACAAATACTTTTTGCTACCTTAGAGCTCTAGAAGTGCTGACGATAAGGAGGAAAGCATACAAGAACAAACAAATAAAAATGTACCTGTAATGAGTAATTAAAGATGATTCCCTGAAGCCCCCCTCACTTCCTGGCCCGGCCGAGGCCACAGAAAAGGAGCCGAGATCTCTGAGCACTGGGATTGCTGGGTAATTCTGTGATCTAAGCTTTCCATTCAAAGTACATTGATGAAAATTCCTATTGAAAACCATTAAACACTTCCAGTGGCCACCCACAGTATTGTACCCTGTGTAAACCCCCCGGAAGCCTAGCAAATAAATATGTAATCTTTCATACGATTCCAGACAATGGCAGATAAGTACATTATTTTAGGATTGTGGAGCCCTCAGCCACCATCATACCAGCTCAGAGGTAAGTCAAACTAACATTTTACATGCAATTTTTACATATTGAGTGTACATCCGCTTTAAGCCTAATGCTGTCCTCTACAGTAGGTCTTTTCCTCCCATGCCTTTTTGAATTTTCCACAGTAAACATAGATTACAAAATCTAAATCATCCATATCATATACAAAACTACAAAAAAATACAAAGGTATCAAAAATACACACAAAAAGCAAAAACAAAACAAAAAAGGAACAATAGATTTTATTAAACCCCTTTGGCAAAAAATGTCGCTCGGTTCCCATATTTTTTCAAAAATTTTTTTTCTAATGTCTGTTGCTATAGCTTTTGTTTTAGCATGTATCATTGTCTGTGTAACTTTCCTTTGAACCGTATTTACATTAAGTATTGATGTTTTTCATGCTTTAGCTATTACTTGCTTAGCTACAGTAATCGCTTGTGTACATAGGTATTGTTGGCTTTTTGATAAGCTTTGTCAAAGCTTTGATAAGTTATGGAATAATACATTTTCCAACCAATTTTGATAACATCTGGAATAGTTTTTATCAAAATTACTGTGCTTTTGGGCAAGTCCACCAAATATGTTTATAGGATCCTTCCAAAAGTATGTCATTTTCATCACTAATTGTTTTTAGTTTAAATAATGGGTAGCACTATTCAACATATGTTCTATGTGTCCCAACAGCATTGGATGGCTGTAATTCTACACTAAATTTTAATTACTTGATGGAGATAAGGGATGAGAGAGCGGATAGGGGTGGGGGGGATCACTCGTAATCAAGTGCTCCCCCATTGTGTTCACCAGTCCTTTGGTCGATTGATCTCCCGGGCTGCATAGTTCTGGTGAGTGCTCGCATCACACTTTCATTATCTGACGGTTACTACTATGATTAATGTGTTATTAACGGATACTGAAATTTTATGGGTATACTATGTACATTACTTATAAACCATACAACCATGGACGGATAGTTGGAATGTACATAATTAAATATAATTAGTCTCATGGACTGGCATACTGCCATACTGCATATGGTTTTTCTTAAACGATGTATCTGCATATCTTGTACTCCTTTTTTTGATAAACGCTGTATGATAAATGTAATCTCATAGATATCCGTATTGCATTATATTTATAGATTCAATTTTCTCCCTGAAGAAGCCCAATGGGCGAAACATGTCGGAGGGAATCTATAAACCGTGTCAGCTCAAACTATATGTTTCAATCATTGACCATGACTGTGTGTTTTTTACATTGTAAACCGCTTTTTGTGAGGTCATCCCTATGTTTGTTGAGGCTCTGACCCCACTGTGATTTGTATGTATTTTATGATGATATATTTAATAAATTGATGATTTTTTATATATATTGGTTTGAGTAAGTGGCCGTAAAGCCCCATTTTGTGATAGAAGAGTTGTCTTCCATCCAACCACTGTTCTCCCTTAAATTACTTGATGTTGTTGTAAGGACCCCGGCTGTATCAGTCACCACCTGCTGGTGGCACTGTGATTGCTGTACTCCTGTACCCTGGACTTTTGCACCTGTTTTATTCCTGTATGTGAGTCTTCATTAAATCCGTTTGTAACACCACCCTACCTCTGTCTGGATGTCAGTGTGTGTTGCCTGTCTGGTTAACCCCTCTGTACCTGATCCTGACAGTTGTGCTGTATGTGTGTTCAACATCTAAACATCCGACATTATCAGATATTATTGTAACAGGTGCAGACGGGAACGGGGTTAGCAGGTGTATCTCGCTGGCATCTCCAGAAAATCTCCGCTGGACTCCCCTCACAGATGCCTACCTTGCTCTTGTCCTGTGCCTGGACACAGGTAATTACCCCGCAGGACTCTTGTGTCACAGTAACCTCTCCAATAACAGGAATGTCCAAAGCAGTAGTGCCTTTAAAATAATTTGGGGAACTTTATTAAAATACACAATAAAGGGGACAAGCAGGTTTTCACTGCAGCCCAAGGGGGGGTCTACAAGGTAGAGTCTTAAGGAATCGGTTCCAAACAATAGATCACTCACTGTGCCAGTTACTGTGGAAGTTGCACTGCCATTTATGGATTGCTAGACACCCGCTCCCTCCTTGGTCAGGGTAAAATGATAATCACATGCCCAGACAGGCCCTTTTGCTGCAGGCTGATTGCCTGTCCCATGCGGCAATGACACAGACCAACAGCATGAACTGCTGCAGCCCTAGCCTTTTTATAGAAAGACCAGGAATGAAATATTCCTTTTTATAAACTAACCCACTCAGGCATGCTTATTACATCATGCAGAAGGTTCAAGAAGAATCCTCTCTGGCCTTTAAACACAAACAAAAGATTGGAATTTTCACACAGACTAAGACAGACACACAGACTAAGGTACCGTACCGTAACTCCAATACATGCTTGCATAAATTAACTTTGGGGACTGGTGGGACTGCGCTCTTGTCTACCAGCTTTGTTTTTTAAATTCCCTTGTAAATGAGTTTGAGGGGATTCACTACTTATTCACTACTACTACACATACACTAGACACATACACTAGTCAACTTTGGGGTTTTTGGACACAAAAACGTTGTTTTACGAAATGAAAAATTCTAGTCAAACCTTCCTTGCTCGAAATTGCCAATAGTTTTTTTTTACTGATTACACGTCACTGTATTATTATTTTTGTTTTTTATTCTTCATATGTCTGCATCCTCATTGTTTGCAGTTACTTTTATTAAAATTCTAAATACAAAGCAGATTCTGTAATTACTACTGTTTTTTAAAATACATATGTTGATCTTTCTTTGATTACTTTTAAGTCACTGGGCCATGGAGGGTTAAAAAATTACTTTTTTGTTGTGTGAAAGCACTTTCACTGAGGGAATGAAGGGTCAAAAGTGTGGTGCTTCTAATAGGGTCATAATTTGCACCAGGAATTCAGTAGTTCCCATATCGACAGGCCAGAATTGGACGAAATTGCAGCTCTTCATCCTTTAAGAGGGAATGTATCAACTTTTGACCTTATTCTTGTGCTTGAGGAGCCTTGCTATGGACTATTATTTGTGTAGCTGTTCCCAAGTCACCTGTATTGAGTCACAGAACAATTGTCACTGTAAACAGTATTATTTAATAATACAGAGAAAAAGGCAAAATGTGTTCAAAGTGCAGTGGCCCAAATATATAATTTTTTTTCAACAAGAGCAGAAACACTTAATTCTGACTAAACATTAGCTTTTTCAACAAGTTAAATTTAGAAATGTTAAGGAGTATCTGATTTTTTTAGCTTTTTAAGTCCATTCTGCCTAGAACGTCATAGTTTATCTCCACATTGTAAGATAATCCCTGGCAACACTGCTTGTCTTAACAGACTTGGTGATGTCTGTGTTGTGCTGCTTACAGTACTTGCTGGAGAGGAAGTTGTACCTGTGGATTGCGAAAGCATCTTCCTTCGGCTACTTTGGATGTGCTTTCTCCATTTCCACTACTTCTTCATCATTATTTAATCAGTCTTCAGATCTCCAGTCATCATGACCGGAAGCAACAAGACAGTGTATGGAACAAGCAATTGATAGGGAAAAATTAGCTTCTGGGAACCCAGTGAGTACCGCATTTTGAGGAGAGGAGATTCGGGGAAGAAATACATAAAAAGACTGGAGGACATTTAAGTATTTGCTTATATATATTTTTTTTTATTTTATTGAGCCTCGGCGTGTGCAAGCAAACAATCGTGAAACTCTAAACCCAGTACAAAAAAGTGAAGTA
Organism: Ptychadena robeensis; assembly: GCA_036250615.1. NCBI lineage: Eukaryota > Metazoa > Chordata > Amphibia > Anura > Ptychadenidae > Ptychadena > Ptychadena robeensis. The sequence continues at coordinate 129,946,940 of CM070036.1, read as the reverse complement.
CACATGTAGTGAAACAACTAACCAAACTGCACAGGTGTTTTTGATTTTCCCACCCCAAAACGGGCTAACGACGCCTTCCCCAAAAAGGGGTGCCAGCCGAAGCCATCTGGCTCTCGAGTGTCCTGTTCCCAAGGTGACCTCAACACGAGTCAGGTCTCCCGAGTACTAGGGACCGTGGTGGGCATGTTCCTGCAGTGTGCTCTAACTCTGAACACCCTGCAGGAACAGGCTATAGCTCTTCCTTTGTCAGGAGCATATTTCCTCATGGAGTTCAGCAAACACCCAGTGCACTATTTTATATTCACTCTATAAAGCTCTTTGCCTCTTATAGAGCAAGAAATATGGTAGTTATTTGTTATCAGCTTCCCTTCTTTGAATATAGCTTCTATTTACCAAATAATTACATGTAGTTCTCCTGGGTGATGAATGCATGAAGGAGACCCCTCAATCTCTTGTTATTGATAAATGACATTTCAAATCCCATGATAACAAGAACCAATGTATCCTGTTGTTCCTTATTATCTACCAGTTGAGGACATCACCAACACAGTATGTTGCACTGAATTTATAAGAGGGACGGTATACTCCTACAGTGAGTAATTTATCCCTCACTAAGCATTACTGACACACATCTGTAGGAAATACTTTTTATTATGTCACTCACATTTCCAAATGTTTTGTGACTCTCCTATTGTGAAATATTCAAGTTTCTGCTAGTTTATGATTACAATTCTAGAGTCATGGCTCCGTGCTTCATTTTTGTAGGACCTGAAAGTCATCAACATAATTATTTTGACCTATTTCAAGGAATGCAATATTAACTCGTTTTGTTTTGCATGTAAAACCAAATCTACTTCTTTTGCATATTCCTCACAAACACATCAAAGTAAAACATATCAAAGCCAATTAAGTGAAAAATAAAATTGAGAAAGCACATTTAATCAAAGTCATTGCCAGCAGTCTGTTTTAGGCATATTAAATGTCCTTAGCTCTAAACTCTTGTCCAATTTATCAAAATCACATTTAGAATATCAATAATTTAGTATTATTAATATATAAATGTTACAATGAAGTCATACACTTTCTTTTATTATATGTTCTGAAGACCATTCAAATGCCGACTATTTTATTTTATAAGTAGTGATGAGCAGCATAGGCAATATTGGTATTCACAAAATATCATGATTTTTTTGCCTAATGTTCACAATAGATTCCTGAATTTGGGATCTTCAGTGATTACCTTCATTGCGCAAATCAGCACTGGTACATGCATATATTGTGAGCTCAATGCATGGTTCTTTCCCCAGATTACCTTCATTGTGCAAATCTGCATTTGTACATACGCATATTGCAAATGCAATACACAGTAGTTCCAGGCACTGATGTAAAAAATCTAAAATATTCGTGATTGCGAGGATATTGTACTATATTCAAGATCTTCACAAATTCTCGAAGTGCCGATATTCGGAATAATAATTTATGATTAGAATATTAGTGATCAACACTATTTATTAGGAACTCTTAGAAACAGAAAAATAAACCTTACTGAACCAATGGACAATATATCAATACAGTTGTATAGGCATGCGTGCCAATGTAATGTACTGTATATGCTCAAGTATAAACTCAACGGAATATAAGCCGAGATGCCTAATTTTACCAAAAACAATGGACAAACTGAATGACTAAAGTATAACCCTAGGGTGTGGAATGTCACAGTTATGGCTGTAAAATTTCAATTAATATCTTGCCAGCATGCAAATGATTGCCAAAGCTTCTGAACATGGTATCATCACTAACATTGGAGATGTAAAGAAGGGCTGTAAGAACATTAAAAATAAACAGTATTGTTAATGTAGCACATACAGTTTTTGTGTAAATTAAGTTCAAAGTCAGCTTGAATTTTTATATGCGGGGGGGGGGG
>CM070036.1:129881530-129896578 GCA_036250615.1 Ptychadena robeensis | reverse complement strand
TATGGTGCGCTTTTGGTACAGAAATCTGTACCTCAGCAGTGCGCTAGGGAGGTTAATTCTGTTTTAGATTGACTGTTTAGATTATAAAGCCGCAGTATAACTTTTTGGATAGGCTTTATCTTTTTTATTATTTTAAAAGTAATTTAATATATAATGTTGATGTATCTTTATGCCAACTAAAGATGGTTACAAAACGTATTATTTGTTACTTAATTTGGTGACCCCAAAGTATTGCTTCAGTACGTGTAGAAAACGTCCATATTTTTTGTCCTGTACAGTGGAGAGCCTCATTCTGGTAAAAATACCAGGAAACTGCAGTTCTCCTGGTGAGTTACCTTCTCCAGCCGACAAATCTGGAGTCCATAAAGGTAGTAGCTTTGTCAGTAGCTTCCCCATAGCTGTCAACATTTCTCTTTTTGAATAAGGAGAAACTGTCAGGAAGTGACGTAACTGATGTCACTTCTGGTATTCCAAGTACAGGAAGTGATATCACTGACTCCACTTCCGGTATCGGGAGGTGTACCACTCCTCCCTCCTATTTAGTAGCTTCCTAACTTAGGAGGGAGGAGGCAGTACTCTCCCTACTGACCTCACACTCCACACATATTCTGCACAAGCGAGATCTTAGGAGGGAGACCAACTCCCCCTGATTTCAGAAATCCTGGGAAAATCCAGGATTTATTGAAATTGGGATTTGCCGTTTTATGTGACTTTCCTGCCAAAATGGGATGTTGACAGGTATGCTGCTCCCACCTCCTTGTCCCGCTCTGCAGAGCTGTGTGTGAGTGGACAGAAGCTACTGCTCACATACACACCCCTCTGAAGGACGATCCATCCATGAACAGATCATCTATCTGCAGATCTGGGCACAGATCTGTGACTGTTTCCCTAACGCGGTGGGGAATGAGAAGGCGCATTCAGAGTATTAAGGAGCACTTATTTTTCCCCTGATTTTAGTGGGGGAAAGTGCTTATAGTCCTGAAAAATACAATAATCCAAAATGGAAAGGTTTATAAAGTGCAATGGACATTATTTCAAATTATTTTGCACAAAATATTTTTTTGCAAGTTAATTTTTTTTTTGTAGAAATGTTATTGTGTTGTCCCAGTGTTTTTATATAGAGGCATATAGCTGTCAATTAATAACATGTATGTATCTTATCTTTCTTTTAGGTTCAAACAGGGTTGGTTTAGTAGCTGTTAAGCTAGGAATGGTACCATTGTGGACAAAATCGGGTGAAAGACATGCCGCTACTATGTTGCAGGTAGGATTTCTAAAGTGATTTTTTTCTTTATTTTTTTTTTCTTTAAATACACTAGCAGTAAGTTAGCATTGATGCTCTGATCTGTTTCTGTTTCAATAGTTTTTATTAAGAATTTACAAAGAATAACAGGTAAATACATCTTTACAATAAAGATGGGGGGGGGGTTGACAAGTGAAAATGGAAACCACGAAATACGAAACAATATATATTGAGATATGACAAATCTTCTATACAAAAAATAGACAAAAATAAAAACAAGCGTGGAGGACCCTGGTATGATCTTGACTACCAAAGGAACATCCTACGCCGTATTATTATCATAACATAAAATTCATGTCTCTGATTATATTCGGCAGACATTAACCAAACTCGTCCGCAACAAAAGGTATTGTTTATGAGAAAGGGACAAGAAAGGGGCGAATGCGATGTGACCACAGAGATAGAGGAAGAAAAAGTGAGAAAGTAAGTAGAGGAAAAGAGAGCTGCAGCCATGAACTCCATCCAATTAAGTGGTGTTGGATAAGTTATGTTCTTCCCAGGGTCACCAAATCCGTTCAAATTTGGACATGTTACCATTCAACGTGGCTGCCATGAAGCTCTGAGTATGTTTTCAAGCCTTAAAATGGCTCCATTTGAGGGACACCAGTGGTTTGGTTAAGGGACCCTTTTAAAAATGTAAAACTGCCACTGGTGCTAAAAGAGCCACTGTTGGTTCTCCCTGCTCTCCACTGTTGGATAAGATTCCCTTTATATCATTACAACTGGTGTTGGACCCAAAAGAAAGTGGTGATGTCACCTGCTTCATCATGCATTAGTATCATGCTTCCCTTTACCTGGAAGCTGAAATGATTTTGCATTAAATTAGGTTTTGGTGACTTGTCCAGGGAGACCGCTGGCAATGCCTCTACACCTCTTGGTGGTACGTATGTAGGTGTTCTCACCTTTGACACAAATAATGTAAAAAGTGGTCAGGGATCAGTGGTAGTATCGTGGTCCTAAAAACCCCATTTAAAGTAAAGTGAGATAGAATAATGGAAAGACACAGGTACGTGCATTGCTGAACTATGCTGATTTGTTTTTAATGGAACTGCTGCCACGGATTTACATTTTTGAATGGAATAGAGTGGAAATGTGTGTTTTCATTCTGGCGCATTGGTGTCTGAGAATCAGCTTCACTGCTGAATGGGCTGTGAAATAAAAGCCCCCCCCATACATGCATAGATCCCGGTGCCAAGTGATCGACGCAAATGCACGCGGTGATCGTTAGTCCTCTAAATCACCTGTGGATTATGGCGAGGGGGGGGGCTTTACAGTCTATCCAATTGGGACACAGAAAATATATTTTTTTCAGTATATTTCAACACCCTTCTCTTTAGTAAGCGTACCAGGATTAATGTACTCAATGATTGTGTGACTGGTTGTTGCTGATGGCAGTTGTAGTATTCTAAGCAGTAGAATGTCTGGTAATTTTACTGAATGAAATAGTGAGACGGGGATCCATTTATGTGAGTTATCTGTATTATTTGATTGGATATCCCTAAAACACAGAAAAGGCTATTTTATGAAAGCTAAACCAAGATTCACCATAATTAAAGATGACAAGTCTGTTTACAGCCAGACTAAACTCTTCTCATTCATGGCTCATAACATGTCACTTACTGCCAATGATTGGCAGTCTGATTTTATTTGGTTAGCTTACAGTGTGTTAAATATTATTTTTGTTATATTTCAAATTTAATGCAGAGTTACTGTAATCTGGTTCTGTTTTGTTGGATCTAACAATATATGTAACAACATTGCCCCCTATCTGTCTGATCGGCGGATCTAAAGTAGATCTGATTTGTCATTTTTGTTGTTCTACAGAATATACATATACTTGTCTTATCAATGACTTACCAAATAGTACAATTCAGAGTAAAGATGACATTATTGGAATGTTAGCAGTTGGTTTAGTGGTCATCCATGTGTAAAAACAGGCTGAATGGTGGCGTCTGTTAGAATAAATAGTGTTCTTTATAAAAAAAAAAAAAAAAATGATTTTAAAATGGCATACATCAATGCAATAGGCAAAAAGCGTTTCGTGACATACATGTCACTTCTTCAGGATGGGTGGTGTTGTTTAAAGTCTTGGCGTTTCAAATGCAAACCGCCTAGGATTAACCCTCTGGGCGGGTTTTTTTTATAACCACGGCACGGGCAATCGCGGCAGAGCACAACATGCTCCGCCATGGTTTCCTGCCCGGCCGGAGGTCCTGTGCATAACTCCAGCATCACTGGAGACGCCGGACTTATGCTGAAAAAAGACGACGCCCCTCCATTTACATGGAGGTCTATGGTGCCACCTACCCCCACCTCCTTTGTGTCACCGGAGATCAGGGGAAGACCCGGAAGCATCGGCATACATGGAAGCATCTGGCGGAGAGGTGAGTCTCCCACTAGTTAACTCGGGCTGAGTTTCATGATGCATGAAACCCAGCCTGAGTTAACTGGGGCCAAACAACCCAGAGGTTAAAGGATACAATTTATTCTGAAACATGTTAACACACACTCTACTTTCTTATAAGATAGAATAGGAGAGGGTATGGGGAGCTGTGTGCAATCAGAACAGAGGGGAAGAGAACTGACAGCATTGAGAGCCAATAAGCTGTAGTTCTTTCCTCTGTTGGCTGACCGCTCGCATGCCCACAGAGAGGGCTACATAAGCTGGATACCCACTTATCCCAGGGGCGATGCATGGTATCAAAGTACCAGCCAATCTGTTCTGGTCCGTGAAAGGGGGCACTGGCTTTTTTTTAGCACAAGATGTGTAGGGGGAGGTAGAAAGAGCTGAGAATCGCGGCAGATTACATCACCACAGGCAGAACATTCAGGTGTTTAAAAGGACCTTAGCATCAATTATTACCAGCTATATTGTGTAGGTATCAGTTTCCTTAAATAAAAAACAAAAAAAAAACACTGCTAGCTCTAAATGTTATCATTTTAAATCATAGTTTTGCAATACTTATTATTGTGAGAGATATTATGATGCATGGCGTATAAATACTGGGCTGTTCTTAAATAATACTAATGTCCTCTGAGATGGAACATGTGGAGCTGCATGACTCTTGAGATTTGTGCACATATAGCACATATATACATATAGATACAGTATATACATTGGTTGGACATAAGTATAACTTGATAACTGGCAATAAAAAAAACAAGTTGACCCGACAGGAAGGCCTAGCTAGTTCCAGCAGCTATATTTGTTCAGTAATCTGAGTAAATAAACATTTCTCATTGTAGTTATCTATATAATTCACTTGGTGTGTTGGCTTGCTGTGCTTTAGGAGAAGCCAGCGTGCATTCTATGTTATCTGAATGCAGAAAGTTTCAGCTTGCCTCTTCCATGCAGAATCATTCTGAACCATCCACAGGGAACGTTTCCATTTACATTTGAAAATGTCTAAGAATGATGTTGTCAGATTTTAACAACATGAAGGGCTCCACATTGATTTCTGTGTCTACTAATTTCCATGCAAGAAGCTCTTACATTTGCTCTTCAGGCTGAACACACAGTTGAAACAAACAGACATGAAACTTTTTGTTTTATTATTTTTATAACTGTTATATTGGCACCTCTGTCCTACCACATGTATTGACTTCCACTGCAGTAGCACAGCTAGCTCTCAAGAGCAGCAAGACTAAGCAGAACCTATTCTGATTTTACAATGAAACATCAGCAGGGAATTAGGTCATCCTTCTGACCAGTTTGTTACCTTACAGCAGTGGTTCTCAAACGTTCCTTGCATGGCTCCCCTTTTCTAAATCGGAACATTATCAAGCCTTACCCCACCATTCAAACTACACAGGTTCAGAATGAGGGCCAATGAAATGCAGAAACACAGGGTTTTCTTAACCTCCTGGGCATTGCACATGTGGGTGATCGCGACAGATTACAATTAAATGATTGCCTGCACTCCTCTGGACCTGGAACATGCCTCCGTTGACCCAGAGGTGTGCTAAAAAAAAACATCGCCTCCTCTATTACAAGGAGGTCAATGGCGCGGCCTACCCACTGCCCATTCGGCGTTATATCTGACATCATCAGGGCAGACTTGGAAGGATCAGTGTGTAGGCTGATACAGGGAACCACTTAGAGGTTTTGGCGGACAGGTGAGTTTTCTCTGGGTGAGTTTTTTTATGAGCAAAGAAACTCACCCCAAGATAACGTGGGCTAAATACTCATGGGGTTAAAGTCAATGGATCATCGCTCGCAGTCCATTTTGGGAAAAAAAAACTCGCCACAGCACAGCTTGTGTGAAATGGCCCTCAAACATTATTTGAAATACTTCTGCTTTTTTCACACACACACACAAATCATGCAAAGACATGCATCATATACACACACCAATTATACAGAAACATTCTTCATTCACATAGAGACACGCACATAACATGTACTCTTCTGTTTGCAGCTAGTTCCCTCATGATTGTCTTCCTGTTTGTCCATCTCTCAAGCTTGCCTGTTTGGCTGGCAGTTGTAGGGGAGCGTGGGTGGACCGTGTGCAAGCAGCAGAGGAAGAAGAGCACTGACAGTGGGGAGAGCCAAGAGGTAGCTTAGTTCTGCAAATTTCTCTCTCCCCTCTCTCTGGCTGGCACATTTCTCACATAGAGGGCTCCAAGTGCCACCTCTGCTGCCCCCCCCCCCCCAGAATACCTCTGTGCCCCCCCCAGTTTAGGAACCCCCCAGTTTAGGAACCACTGCCTTACAGAAATGTTCTGAGTTCCCCTGTTATCTCTAATATATCTCTACCATATGTTACTGCTGCATACGTTTTATTCTTCGCCTAATTTTTAAGTGAGCACTCCTGATGATTTGAAAGTTGGAACCGTTCTGGGGTCTTACTTTTCACTGGCAAGCTCCAATGTAAAGTCAGTTAAACATTGTTTGCTTTGAAAGTGTCCACAATACTCCAGTGTATTCTTAATAAACAATACTATGTTATGTGAAAGTATTAATGCTGGATACGTGGATGTCGTACACTTTTATCTTTGCATTGTGTGGCTACCTTTGTGTGTACAAAAAAATAGGTTCTAGTGAATTATAACCAATGAATCATAAAGTAGGATTCATTCGAACATTATAGTAACAAACTTTAGAGTGCCACATCTAAAGAGGACCCAGGATCACATCCATTACTGCAGGATACATCCTTACTACGTACAGCTGACTAACAGGTTTGCCTTGTATGTAAGGACCCTATCATTGAAAACTACCTAAAGCCCCCCCCATACACCTTAAGATCGATCCATACAATCTCCATTAGATCTACCAACAACTGTGTAGTATAGTGGCCTCCCTGATATAAAACCTAATTATTGGAAGGATTAGAAAGCTCCTCATATTACATGGTTTTGGTAGAACTAAATTTAATTGTACAGAAATTGTATGGTGAGATTGTAAGGTGTATGGGGGGGGGGCTTTACTCAGTAACCTACTGCAAGGTCCAATCTAATTACCAGATGCGAACAGTCCTTGAATGGTATGGCATATCCGAAAAGGCCCCCCGTTTCCCTAAAAAGGCGCTGGCCACACGTTCTAAATATGGAAATCTAGGGCCATCCATAAGTCGCACTTTTTCACCCCCAAAATTGGGGGAAAAATTTTCTGCGTCTTAGGGTCCGAATGCGTGGCACGTTGGCTGCCTGCCAGTTCTCCCAGGCGCGGAGATTAGCCGGGGGAGCTAGAGGAGCTGTCAGATGTTCAGCTCCCATCTGAACTGTGTAATTGCCTATGCCAGCCCTGAACTGGCATAGGCAAAGAAGAGAGAGCTTATAGATGAACTTACATCTATAGCTCTCCTGTCCGTGGGAACAGCAATCAATCTGCTGCCCCACGGACACAGAATCAGTAACATCGGGAGAGGAGAGAGAGAGAGCAAAAGACAGCCCAGCCCCCCCCCCTTCCTCCTGTAGATCAGTGTGAAGTATGACATGTTCTGCTGAGAGTGTACTGCTGCTAGTGACACCTTCTGGCTGAATTGAATATTGCATCCATTAAATTCATTGCATTAACCCAATTGATGTGAACACTTATTAAATGTTTTTTTTTCTGGTTTTCCTGCCCTAAAAACTGGGTGTGTCTTATGGTCGGTGGCTCTTATAGTCCGAAGGTAATACAGTACTTGCTGGTTGTCTCCTGAAGAAGTGACTTTTGTTGCGCAATGTTTTCAGTCTTATGACCAGTTGACTTTATGAAATTATAATTTGTTGTACATTGTAAAAACTGTTTTCAGTTATGTAAACATACTAAATGTAATGCTACTGTTAGTCTGCTGTGGCTAGTATTAAAGACCTTGTTCTTTAATTTAGCAGGGTGCCACACTATTTTTTTGTCTATAAATCTCTATTCCTTCTTTGCCAGGTTCGAGACTGCCATGTGATAAAGTATATACCAAAGGAAGAGACTGGTGGAAAAACTGCTCATCTTGTTGTTGGAGGGAAAAATGTATCTCCCTTCTATGTAAGTCTTGGACACTTTCAGGATTTATCTGTGCTGCAACGTTTTTAAATACATGTGTGTGTGTGTGTGTGTGTGTGTGTATGTATATATATATATATATATATATATAATATACACACACATATAAACACACATACTGTGTTGCAAAGGGCTGTCAATAGCGGTCTGGTTTTAATGTAATTTTCTAATCTGTGCTCCAAAAATCATAACTAGTATTTAATTTGTTGCTATAGGAAATGGCTTACATTTCTGTGGCCTTTATTTTTATAAATGAGTCCCATTATGTCTTAAAATGGTCTTGCAGAAATAAAATGGGATTTTTTTTTATGTGACCTCGCTTAATAAATGGGATTATCCAAGTGTGACTTTACAGACGACCCACTAAATTGCTTCTGTAAGATTAGGATTCTTTAGCTTCCACTTCCAGATGCATTGGCTCAATATCTCGCTGTGCGAGTGTAAATTGTCAAGCTTGACAAAGGGCAGAGATGCCTAAAACTGTTGCTATACTGTACTACTAAATGAACATTAAAGAAATGCTGCAAATCCTTCTGCTTTTGTTGCAATTAAGAAGAATGCATTCTCTTGTGTGCGTGTACAGTCCTGGTGTTGAACCTTCAGGTACTGATCAATGCTTTGTTGCAATATCTAATATTTTAAAATTACAGTGTTTTTCGGAACAATAAGACTTTTTTTTTTATGGAAATTGATGGTGACACAAGGAACTTCTAACTCGGTGAAAGGTCTTGGATAGGTCACAACCTACAGAAGTTCACCGTGTTCATACCTTTGTTGTCATCCTAGAATGCTTTCTACAATCATCACTTCATCATCACAGCTTCATCATCACAGTTTCAAATCACCTTTTGGTGTCCTTTGCCACCAAAAGCCAAATGACAGTCAGTGCAGTAAACATCATGCAAGGAAGCCACATATACCAGGAATTCTGGTAATCTGCCTTCTCTGTAGTGCTCTTCTACACCAATACATAAGAGCTCATGTCACTGGGGATCATCCTATTGCCACCTTCTCTATTGACCATGCACCTAGTTTCTATTTTCAGTGCAATACAATTTTTCATGGTCACAGATTTCCAGACATCTATACTGTATAAACAGCTGTCATGGGATACTCAAAGGTTGGTATCCTCAGGGGATATACAAACATTGCCACGTAGGTAGTAGCAGTGTGATCTATAGACCCATGGCCGGATCTTCCATGCATACTGTATTATATTTATGTCTGAGCCCTGCTGCTATAAGCTGTTTTGCTTAGAGCCTGCTGATATATACTGTATTGCTTATATCAGAGTCCTGCTGATATAAGCTATACAGCAAAGAGAGATATAGATGAAAGATGCCAGCTGACATCTCTTCCATCTATGTGTGCCACACAGCCTAGAGGGGAGACATGAATGCAGATGTGCTGTGAAGTGTGCTCTCTAGTGACACCATTTTCAGTTGTGGCTGACATTTGATACTGCGGGGGAGTTTTTCCTCAATTGATTTGCACAATTTTTCAATTCGTTTGAAATATTTTTTTCTTGAGTTCTTGCTCTAAAAACTGGTCAGGTGTGTCTTACAGTCCGAAAAATACGGTAAATATAAAATATTGCCAATTGTCCCAAACACCGCTATATTTTCCCTTAAAATTGTAATTAAAACATTATCCTGTCTCTTTAGAAGTACATATCTTGACCAATCTGATTTGTTGTGATAAAGCTTTGCTTCAAGTGGCTCAAATGTAAAATGTTTTCTTCCTGTATCCTCTTTGCTTTACTTCCTTCCTGAAATTTCCAGCAATTTTGATTGTATTTTTGAATATGACGTTATGTCGCAACAGAAATGACTGTTAGTAAACATAAATGGCCCTATGTACACTCACAATTCCACTTTGTGAAATATTCTTATTACCTCTTGTTTAACTTGCAGAAACCTGAATCTTTTATGGAGTTGTACAGTGAAGCTGGAGTACCACCAAAGCAGAAAATCAGCCAATTTAAAGTGACTGAAAATGCCATAATCAAGCCAGGTATGAAGCCAAAATCACTTCTGATAATAATTTTTTTTATCCAGAAAATTACGCTAATTTAACCTTCCTAGGGCACTGCTGAGGTCCAGATTTCTGTACTAAAAGTGCACCATAGACTATAAGGGAAATTTCTTTTTTTTATGTTGTAGGCCTGTAACTTACCAAAATATGTCTGTACAAGTGTCTAGAAAGCATCCTGAATATAAGAATGTTTAAAACACACAATTATTAAAATTCAGGTCAAACTGATACATATTTCCCTTGTGTTTGCTTCAAAACGGGGGATAGCACATAGTCCAACATAACAATCAGGGCAGTAGCTGCGGGTTGCCTTGCGGACTCTTTTCCCATCTTCTCCGGTCTTAGGGCAGCACACCACACACTTTCTTGTGGGTGTTTGCTTTCTAGGCATTGGAGGAAGAAATCTGAGGAAATGGCAAGCAGTCAGGCGCAGTGGGTTCACCAAATATGAAGACGGCTGTACTGTCTCCTGTGGTGTCAGGTATTTGGCACCTATGACTTTACACATTCACCAAATAGTCATGGCACAGTAGCTCCAGCAGAAGGCAAAATATATTTTTGAAAAATTTTCACTGTTGCTTCCTGACAGCAGGATAAAATGTCACTGCCTGATCGGCTCTGTCAACACCTCTTATTTTATGATTATGATCCAACACAACCTGTAGCCTTTGGATGTCTTCTCCACTCCTGGTTCTGGCTGAAACCATGGTGGTGTGGTTGTACTCATGACACACGTCCTTTTTGTTGCGTAGTCTGAGGGCCAACATCTTGCCTTTTTGCCAGTACGACTCAGTGCAGTAGATGAAGCCACTCCAAATAAATTAAATCGGGGGTTAAACTTTGTCCCTTTCCCCATGTAAACAACAAATGTTCCAAATGTATCCAGATTTGAACTTGCATAGAAGAAAAGATTTAATCCCAAAACACGTTCTCTTGGAGGCTATGTATTGGATCCATCTCAGCCTCCCTTGCCATCAAGCTTTCATCCACCGTAATGTCCCTTTCTGGCACATAGCAGGTCCTGAAATTATCCACGATCATTTGGTACACTTCCCAGATTTTTTTGAGCTTGGGGGCAAGATGAGTGGAGACCTCATCCCGCCCACTGGCACATTGTCCCTCTGCTCTGTTTATGTGCTTGAGCCAACCTCACATAGACAGTGGAGGCAGAGGAAATCTGCCCGTGGGCTGATGGTCCCTTTGTCTGTGTATGTGTGTCGGACTCAAGCTGCCTTCTCACATACACAGAGTAAAAGCAAAAGGAAGATCCGCCTATGGACTGCCCCTAAATACAGGCTGATTAATTTTGTTAAAATCTATAGATTTATTTATTTTCAGATTGCTGCACACTCGCCTCCTATTCTACAAATGTCAGAATGTCATAGCAAAGGATTGTAGTTGTTAGCATCTCCATATGCGGAGGTCAACAGCCCTTTCTCTGTTATAATGGTTATCACCAGTTGCATAAAGGAAAACCGTGCACCTGAAACCTCTGTTTCCTAAATTGTCTTTAGAGTTTTTAGTTTTAACCTCCCTAGCGGTTGAGACAAACCCTGTTCGTTCGCTGAACAGGGTCCTCTCAACTGCACGGGAAGCCGGCGGCGGGGAGACCCTATGCCTCCCCGTAAAGCTGCAGCGATTGTCTTCATTGCTGCAGCATTTCCGGGTAGACCTCCATGTTAATGGAGGAGCGCCGGCTTTCCCTCTCACGCAGCTGTTGTCACACTGTACACTGCCTCGATCGCCTGTTACGGGCGGTGCGCTAGGGAGGTTAAGAGCAGGAAAACCAGAAAAAAAAGTGAAATATTGTAATCCTTTGGAAAAGAAATTCAGCCACAAAAATGGTGTCACTAGAGAGCAATCTCATTTTCCTCACACACTGGAAGAGAAGGGGGTGCAGTGGATTCTCCCTTCTTGCCTCTTGTGTGTGAGCTGCATGGTGATCACAACAGGCTGACACATGGAAGCTGCTGGTTGAAACCTTCCATGTATGTCTCTCTGCTGTACTGCTTCTATCAGCAAGGCTCTGGTGGTAGAAACCGTTGGATCTAACCCTCTTTAACACCTCGCTTTGATCCAATTTTCCTCAGGAAATCCTGTGCTCCGCTGTGAACGTTGAAATCTCCTCAATTATTTGACTTCTTATTAAGTGATTCTTCTTTTAATAATGTGAAAGCATTTAAAAAATACAAACATTTTCCAGTGAAAATTAAAATGAGCTATTAAGTGTTTTGATTTGGTATAAGGTATATTTTACTTGCTCCTAAAGTTCCTCGCAACATTACAAGGGTTAAATGCTCAGTAAGGTCTTACCTGATCCTTCACTCCCTCCATGGCTCCTGTTATATGGATGCCCAGCTCCCTGTCATTAATATCTCCCAGCAGCATTAATGCTATTCCCCACAATACAAAGGTTATTATACCTTGTAAATAGAGGGCAGAGAGATAGTGCAGGTAAGGTAAGTTAATTTCCTACATTTCTCAGAAGTTAATAAGTAATTAAGTCGTGCAAGAGCTAAGAACATGTTACTCTGGTGTTCAGCTGTATTCTTTCTAAACAGATTCCTCATCTTTAATACCTAAAAGCACATATAGAATTTGGCTGAATGTAAAGAAAGTTAAATATTGTTGCCATTGTACGAAGGAAGATATCCCCTATATTATTATTAACACAGATTTATCACTTTTTCTGCCAGAGGTTTAAGGAACCAATACAAGGGTCAATTTTTCATTTGATTTTTGAATGATCGATGGCTGTGCACGTTCGTGGGGATCGTTCAGAGAATGATCGATCGGGAATCGAAGACGAAAACCCTTATTCGTTCCATCCTGCAGCAAATTTGCGCTGTGCAATCTGTACACTGACTACTTTACATTATATCAAAGTGTCATCTCTTCAGTGTTGTCCTATAAAAAAAATATTAAAAACCATTCACCACAATCTGAGGGGTGTACTGATGTGGTAATGTGAGATATTGTAAACCCTGATTTAATCAAATACAGTTTACTAAAGCACTGTATGTTTTCCTAATCTTGTATGTCGGCACCTTTAATCCTTCTTTCTGTAACCACTCTATGCACTCCAGTAGTAGCTGCATGATACTTTCAGACAACACTTGCCCTTTTGTGGTCTCATAGGGTGCTTGTGTTACAGGGACAGAGCATTTTCGCCCTAGAACAGGAGGTGCCTGATAAAGGATCCTAAACCTAGGTTAGGTAATTGTCAAAACGGCCACAGACAAAATACTAAACTCTCATATGTGGGGCAGCAATAATGAAGAATTGATGGTGCCACAGGCACACCACCCAAGAGTCCCCTTGAGTGAACAATTCAAATTCAAGTAATGTTTTATAACATAAAGATAAGGTGAATATTAACATTGCTCAATGTACATACAGCTTGTCAACAATATACTAAACCAAAGTTAAAATCCACAAGGCGTAGAAATCACCCCAACATGCGTTTCGGTGGAAACCTTCCTCAGGGGTTATCATTTAGACATTCTAGGCCCAATAGTAATCACATACTAGTGCGGAAGTACTATTGTGGTATCCTACTGGGAGCCATAATTGCAGGGATACTCATGGGGAACGGGGAGCCATGAACCAGGCCAAGGTGCGCGGACACTGAGGTCATCTGCATATTATGGTTCATCAGTATCGAAGTAGTGGTGCAGTTTTCAAGAGTTCTTTATATCGTGATTTTATTCATAGCAGTCGAGTGTCAAAAGCAGTGGTGGGCAACTAAGTTGGTATGGAGTGTGGCCCTCTGCATCACTAAAGGACCACACACAAGATTTTCAGTTTATACTGACTTGTATAAGTATTTTTTTAAAATTTACAGCAGGAACAAAACTTGTTTTAAACTATACTTCAAGCGTTAGGGAACACTGTAGTATGCTGATTCAGAGGTCAAGTGTCACAATATATATTATACAATCATCCCCTATTCATTAGTGGGAGCATAGGCACTCACCTGTCTGCCAATCCCCCACCAACACTTCTTTGCCCTGGATCTTCTTAGAGCGGAAAAGAGAAAAAAAGGCGAGTAACTCACTCACACGCCATTTCAGTGGCTGATTGACTTTCATGTAAGCCAATTAGTGTGCTCAGCAAGAGTCATTCTTCTCCTTCCCACTCTAAGAAGATCCCAGACGAGCATGCGTCAGCGGGGGATTGGGTTACAGGTGAGTTCCTATGCCCTATCAGTTAAGTTTCGGGGGCCTCAAGTGTAGGACTGAGGTGGGCCGTCAAAGAACACCGAACGGGCAGCATGCGACCCCCGAGCCGCAGGTTGGGCACCTGGGGTCAAAAGGCTGCAAGGTATAGCATCCTCTCCATCACCAGTTGTATAACTTGGATACACTCTTACATTTAAACTTTTGTTTAGTATATTGTTGACAAGCTGTGTGTACATTGAGTAATGTTAATATTCACCATCCGTGGATTCTATTTATAACTGTTATTTTTAGGTTTTAAAACATTATTATTAATTATGAATTTGAATTGCGGCCCTTAAAGTCCCCTCGTCCTTGTTCACTCAAGGGAATCTTGGGTGGTGTACCACTGCCACCATCAATTCTTCCTTAACCTCCCGGTCCTCTCAACCGCAGGGGAAGCCGGCGGCGAGACCCTATGCCTCCCCGGAAAGCTGCAGCGATTGTCTTCATCGCTGCAGCATTTCCGGGTTGGCGGCACCGCCCCGATCGCGTCATGGTGATGCGGAAGGGGGCGGGGGGGGGGGCCGACGCCATAGACCTCCATGTTAATGGAGAAGCACCGGCTTCCCCTCTCACGCAGCTGTTGTCAGCAATGACGACAGCTGCGTGTAGAGCTCCGGTGAGATGTCGGAAATGACAGGCAGTGTACTCTGTACACTGCCTCGATCGCCCGTATCGCGCCGTTGTAAACGGCACGATACGGGCGGTGCGCTAGGAAGGTTAATTGCCAAAACTGCCAGTTTGAATTTTTGTTTTTAACTTATAATAGAAATAATTTTTATGATATTTTTGGAAATCATCATATTTGTCATAAAACCTGTTGAACTTGTAAGAGTTTACAATTCTTGTTTTATCTCTTTCAGGTACTCCCCTTTATGCTGCACATTTCCGTCCTGGTCAATACGTTGATGTCACCGCCAAAACGTAAGCTTTCCTCTATCTTAGCTCAACATTTAACCTCCCTGGCGGTTCACTGAGGTGCAGATTTCTGTACCAAAAGTGATACA
>CM070036.1:129848079-129869366 GCA_036250615.1 Ptychadena robeensis | reverse complement strand
TTTCCCTGGAATCCCATAGTCATGTTTAAAGTTGAAGCTAACAATCTAAGTATTTGTCGCGTCAGCTGAATGACAGCGGTTTTCCAAATGCTTTACAGCTCCAGTCTTGAACTATTGGCGATCCATTCCCTTCACTTACACAAGCGTCTCTAGTCCGGCAACAAACATTTACTTCATTATCAGCGAGAGTTAAGGCCGCCATACACGCACCGAGCGGCGGCCGATTTTGCTGCCGACCGATATGCGTGTGTGTATGCCGATTGGGGGATCCCACATGGGGCCACAGATCCCTGTTGCCCCACAGCTCGGCTGGCCAGAGAACGGACATGTCCGATAATCTCTGGCCGATGCTGTTAGTCTCAGTGAAGACCGATGTCTTGCTGTCAGCTCTGGAGAGCAGCGTGATGACCTCATCACTCTGCACTCTAGAGCTCATTTTGAGCTGGTCTGTCGGCCCCCACTCGGTACGTGTGTGGGGGGGGGGGTCACAGTGGGCGCTGTAATGTTATGCACTGCATGCATTTATTCTTAGCAGAAGCAGAGAAGTCATTATGTTCATTATGACCGTTTGTTAATTGCGACATTTGAAGTACTTTTTTTTTTATTTAAAAAAAAAAAATTTTATTCCCATTTAAATTTAGTAGGAGTCGGTCCATTTTTTTCCGACTCCAGGGACCCAAAAATGTCTCCGACTCCTCGACTCCACAGCCCTGCGTAACAGAGCACATCAGGTCATGCAAGGTGCATTTGAATTTTTTTGCTGCAATTACTTTTATGGATAGAGCTTTCAGTTGTGCTCTGATTGGCCAGACTATAATAATAATGATCACTTTTCACAAAATGAAAAACACACATAAAGATATAAAGGAATGTATTGAAAACTCTGGAAAGGTCAGCAACCACCAATGGTCAGTCAAACGCCAACCACATGTCCAAGTGAGCCCCGAGATTGAATGAACGCATTAATAAACCTGGATTTCTCTACATTTGGCCATGGTGTCATAAACTGCTATTTTGTCAATGATCGCTTACTTCACATGTGATTTGACTTCTAAGAAGTTGGTTCTAGTGTGTTAGTCATAGAGTTTTACTTTGTGTCAATGTCAGGTTGGAGTGACTGGCTGGGCACTCGGTCTAAAGCGCCTTTAATAACGTCTTGCTGATCAATTCATTTCTGCTTAAGGCTCATTTTGGACCCATTACTGGGAAACTACTGGGGATTTTTCTGGAACTGCAAATTATTTCCCTGGTGGATCTCTGCAGGAAGGACTTGCTGTAATCTTTCAGATATGTATCCCACGTATTGGCAGGTTTTATATTACTGTGTTCAAGGGTTCAAAGCAGGCCTTTCTGGGATACTGTGAAAATTTTTAATACTGAGAAAGATTTATATATTTCCAAAGCTTTTGCTCATATTTTCCTATTGCAATCCAGTATACATGTTAAATTAATATAGAAAAAAGGAAACTATGCATAGTTTTGTTAGAATACATTTATTTTATTGTTATTGTGAAAACAACTAAAACCCTGGCTGGGATTCACACATTTCATTTGTCTTGACACATTCAGTGTCCTGAAACTCTATTTAATGGACCATTCCTGACATCCCTACCTGCATTTTCATTGATGATATTCCTCTGTAAATTTTAATTTTAAAATAACTGATTTAGTGAAGAAACGGGGGGGGGGGGTCATTCCTAGATCATCACACTTGAGTTACCACCACCTTCCCCTCATGGTGCTTTAGCTGGGACCATCTCCTCCCCAATAGATCATCACACTTGCGTTACCACTGGTGCTGTAGCTATGACAATCTTCCCCCTAATGAGACCCATGGATGAGGGTTGGGAGAAGGCAACTAAGGGATGCCATGTTTGGTTCCCTCCCCAGCAGCATGCTACTTGGAAGTTCATGTGGTACCTGTTGTTGCAATGAGGCTTTGCTCTTCTTTCAATTGTCAATTTGTAGGCCTATTCAAAGTCCCAGAGGTTAGCCCACCCCCCCCCCCACCCCCCCATGCACTAAGTATCTTCACTTTATCTGTTATTTTTTATGTGTGTATATAGGGATGAGGCCGTAATTTTTGTCATAAAATTGCTGAGCAATCCATAAACTCTATTCATCTTCTATCTGCGATATTTATTGGTAGTAAGGTGAATCCGTTCAGCTACTTCTTCAATGGTAGGGGAACCCAATGTTATCCAATGTTGTGGAATGAGGTAAACCTTTAGCAAGATGGGTTCTGAACAAGGAAAGGTTTTTATTTTATACAAGCCAAATTCACAAGGAGTAGACTACTAGGCAGGGCCACCAGATAGAAAGCAGAGCAGTTTGATCCCTATGGCATTGCCAACAAAGAGGTGAGGATTGTGGAACAATCTGAAGGAGCTTTGTAGCAAGGTTTTGTTGTTTGTCCAGCCTGTCAAGTAAAGGCCATATTGACTTTGTGTGGGATTTTGAGGTCTTGGTTGGTCGTCTTAGTGGAGACTCAACACATTTTGTGCGCCTCCTCTTTTGGGTAATGTGACTGTGTAGGATGAATGATCCCAATGACCAATTGGGAAAGCAGAAAGATCCTATGTGAGGGTTTAGAAGTAGAAGTATGTACTAGGGTACATATTTCCTTGTAAGCTTATGAGGGGTCTATAAAGGCCTGTCTTGCAGAGTAAAGCCCCCCAATACACATATAGATGTGTCATCAATTCCCCAAAGATCAATCTGCCTGCGTGTTCCCACTACCCACTTTAAGCGGTCGACCCGAAAAGGTCATAATCACAGTAGGAACATGAACAGGGATCCGCCAAGATGGTAAATCCCTGTTCGATCTGGATACTTTGTATGGGACCAGGGTCCCCTTACGAAGTATAGAGTGGGAATTGATGTGTCAGTGGCGCACATCATGATTCCCGTTTGTTTTGCCATCGACCACAAGCATCACGCTGTGATAGATGGCCGGCAAAACAAATGTGTATGGGTACCTTTTAGAAAGGGCTTGTAAATGGAAGGAAGACATACCACTACCTGGGGAATGGGGAGCTTTAATGTTCAAGTCTGTAAGAGTAGATCAGATTTTTTTAGTTAATTGGAGATGGTTACTGTTGGGACAATATCAGAAAAGTGGGATTCAGGTTTACAAATAGCAGGAGGAAGAGCTATTTTTAATAAGTCATGTCTAGTAATATAGCTACAGCTCTGGAATTCCCAAAACAAAGGCACATGAAACAGATATACATATGATTTATAAGAGATCTACAAATTGGGGTAAATAAAAAACAAGCAAGCCATGAACCAATGTCTAATACAAGTAAATGTTCCAGCGGAGGCTCTAGGAACAAAGCCACGGAGTTATCTAATTAAGTGGTGACGAGCACTGTTTTCTAACCTACTTTCCACTTGGTATGTCTGTAATATTACATGAAAAGCATGTTCTTTGCTTAGGTTGGCATTATCAGGTGAGCTGTCCCACTGGGCATTATGCCTGCTAAAAAGCATCTATAAATTCTGGGAAGCAGCTGCTATCGACCATGCCCAGTGACTCTCCTAATTGCCAGTTTTCTGCTGCCCAGGACTGTTCCACTTCAGTGCCAGCTACAGAATAAAGTTCATGTAACAACATTTTATGATGTTGCAATGCGCATTTTAATGATGACATGTTGTGGTATTGACCTAATTTCTGACACCTGATGCCAGCCTAGTTATACCTGAGAAATATATGTGTAATTTGGTAGCTGAACCATCGGATTGTTGATGTGGAATGTGTGTAAACAGCTACTCATTCTGAGCATAATCCCCAGGGGCAAGTAAAGAGCTAATAGATGGCTAACAATGTCTATAAATACTACTGCATATATGCCACATGTAAAACAGTATATCTCTCTTTGTGCATTTAGGTTCCCTGTCGAAGGCAGAAATTTTTAAATGCTGTTTATTATATTATGTTGTATTGCATTCATAGAAGAATTCACATACTTTTTCTTTTCTGCACTTCTCAGTAACTCTTAAATGTTGTGTACAATGTGTTCAGAAATCATCTTACCCCTGTATTTATCAAGTTGGAAGATGTAGAGGAGCTGGGCTATAGGCGTAATAGGGTGCTGCCTTTCTCCTTTAATAGACCATCCACTGTATGCATCCTCATTCATTCACTTATTCCTGGGAATGTTGACGAAAACCACCCCGGCAACAATTCTTGCATGTGTACATTCCTTTAGACCAGTCATCTGCAAACTTTTACAGTATGTCGCCATGGGGAAGATGCGGTGACTTGATGATCACACACCCTGAGTTAGCTCTTCCCATACATTGGTTCACACTAGGGCTAGTCGTGGTACAAGTTGATCGACAAGTCATCGAGTGGTGTGTTTTTTTCCCCTCTCTCTGTATGCACACTGTATGCACAATGCAGTCTCTATCTCTGGGCTACGCTGACACATGTTCCTTGATGTAATAATTTCTTATATTCACTTCATAAAAAGGGTGGGAATTTAAACATAACACAAGAGGCATGGAAGTAGGTGACAGGCACAACACAAGTATGGAAATACTTTAGACCATGCAAACCACATGGTGACCTGCACAATCTGCGTTAAGGTGTAGAGTGTGATGAAGTACAATAAAAGTACTACGTTATGCACGGACATCTGACACGGTATTAGCAAACTTACATAGGCATGTTTACTGTTAATGTTACAGAGAACCTATAGAAGTTGTTCAATATTGGACACTTGTATTCCTACTCTGCATCTGTGTGATTGTCAAACGAGTCGACTATGACTTTAGTGGTGGATGACTCGACTTGACAAAAGTTAAAGCTGTTTTAAACTAAAACAAAAAAAATACACATACATGAAATTAGCACATTACTTACCTGCTGGTTCAGATCCTGGAAAACTGCTACACAACATGTTGAATAAGGGCAGAGAAGCCACTTCCTGATCTATCTTCAGCTGACAACAACCCCCCTCCCCTTTCTCCTACACAGACAGAGACTCCTCTTCAGCTCCGTGTGTGGGGGAGAGGGAGGGGGGCGGGTTGTTGTCAGCTGCCGGCTGAATGAAGAGAGGCTTCTGTCTCCTCTGTGACGCTGACATCACATCTGTGAGACTCAGACACATGGGCTTATGGGAGAGAATTCCCAGTAACCCCTGCAGCTTGTTATGTCCTGCCTAGGCGAGACGTAACACAGTGGGAGGGGCTGTCTCTAAAAAGATACCCCTCCAGCTTTCAAACAGTTTTGTTTTTTGTTGGGGATCTCTGCCGTATCTGCGGAGTTAAAGCTGATACTGCAGAGAGACCTAACAAGTGGCAAGTCCGTTTAATACCTTAGTTCACACAAACACTGCAACTCATAGCATTTTAGATGTGATCACAGTATGGTTATAGGAAACATGCTTGGACTAACTATTGAAGTGGACCCTTATACGAAAATAAAACAGAAAGTTTGGAGTTCAAGTGATAATCTTTATTTGTATTTATCGATGGTTAACATGGTACAACACTTTACTATGGAAGTAAAATGTAGTTGCAGAGAGATGTCGTAAAACATTTACTGTCCTTACAATTCTTTTTCCTTTCCTGTTTTTATTGCAGAATTGGTAAAGGATTTCAAGGAGTAATGAAAAGATGGGGATTTAGTGGCCAACCAGCATCTCATGGACAAACCAAAACACATCGTAGGCCAGGCGCTATCGCTGCTGGAGTAAGTCAAGAATTTTAAAAATGTATTTTTGCTTTAAAAATGTGAAAGCCTAGACTGAGATGTAGGGTTTAGCTGTGCCTCTGTGAGTCCAATATTGTTCATTTAATCCAAAACCTGTATTTCAATTATGAGTAGGCATGTGTAGTTTGCTACATCAGCTTGCCATTCCAGGGCACAGTTGTAGAGTTCTTTGCATGTAATCTATCTGCACTTGGTGTTTGTAATTTTTGGATTTTCTATATGGTAAATAAATGGAGAGCTATGGTGAGTCAAAGTTGCTTGCAGTAACCATTGTAGATAACTAAAAGCAAGACCCAAAGCTCTCTCCCCACAACACAGCCTCAAACACCAGATGTGGGCAAACTACAGCTCGCGAGACAAATCCAGCCCTTTGGCTCCCCTTTGCTCTTTCCCTGCAATACGTTTAGATAATGCCTATAGGATGTTTGCTATGGTTTCCTAAAGGCGGTAGTTTACTATCCAATGCTTCTCTTTTTTTTTTAATATATTATCTTATTTCTTTTTGAACCCTCCCTGGCAGTATGATTATTATTTTTTTTAAATAAAAATATATCAATTTATTAATGTAATCTGTTTACATTTCCCACCCAGGCTTGTAAGACTTGGGACTAGGCAGCCCTTACAGGTTCTTTGTCTGGCCCATCTGTCAAATTTAGAAACCCATTGTGGCCAATAAGTAAGAAAGTTTGCCCACCCCTAGTATAGACCCTGGATGTATTTATTTGTGTGTTAAGTAGTTCCCTGTGAAAATCAGAGTAAAAACGTGCAGCACTTTAAAGCGAAGCAATGGTTTAAATTAAACAATTCTGGGCTTTTTTTATTTAAATTTTTTATTTCTTTTTGAGTCCTGTTTTTTCCACATGTTCACCTGTCCACTGTTACACAAACAACCTTTGGTAGAATCATCCAACATTTAATGTATTAAATTTGTCCATTGTCCATGTAAATAAAAGATCATTTAAAATTGTTTAGCATTTAATGTTTTAATAGTCAACAAATGTAAATATTACTTTCTTAAACTAGGATCCAGCTCGAGTGTGGCCAGGAACAAAAATGCCCGGACCTTTGGGAAATTTTTATAGGACATCTCATGCTCTTAAGGTTTGTTAGTTAATCTATTTGTTTACCCCATAAACTAAATTAGCTGTTCAGAATTTCTAATCCTGTTTTTATGTAAGGAATATGATTTCTCTGCCAAACATGTATCTTGATTTACTGCTTAAACCAAAGATGGCAAAAAAAGTTTTTTCACGGAGGAGTAAGTTTTGACACTATATCCCCCAATGGCTAGTTTTAACCCCATTGGCTAAAGACACTGCAGTGAGTAGCTTCTTGTAGCTAACTAGCAGCCTGTGACATCAGTCTGAAATTTTAATGCAGAGTTATTTCAGTTGTGAGCTTATATGTTCCTCACAAACCCACTAATACCCAGTAAAATTCATGTGGGATTTTGTGATTGTAAGCTGGCCAGGTCCTGCTGTAACAAAGCATCCGCAAACAATGAGACTTCCACTTCCATGCTTCACAGTATTACTGTTCTAGTGTGCACATAATAAAATGTTATACTAATCTGTCCACAGAAGTCCAAGTCTTTGTATACATTTTCTCTGGTACACTTCAGTCTAGCCTTGATGTTCCATTTTAGCAAAGGTTTCCTCCTTGCAGAGCAATCTCTGTGATTGAGTAGGAATGTACGTTCACGTCCACATCATAAGTCAGCTATGACATTTTATAGTTTTTTAAGAGATCTTTTAGTACATCTGCGGTACAGTTCAATGGTTGATTCCATATTTTGATGGCTCCTTTGAGCTCATCATAGTATTTACTTTCACCCAAACAGGAGCACAACAAACATTTTTTTAGATTCAGGAAAACCTCTCTCAAAATGCTGAGCAGTAATGTTCTAATGTGTGGACATGCAATTGGAAATATAGCTGAGGGTGTCTTGAATCACAGTTTACGTGAATCTCCCGATATCCAACTATAGCAGTGTGACTGCTTAGATAGACCCGATGTAGCAATGGGCATTCCTAGGAGCTGCATTGGTGTATAGATTTTTCCTAAACATGGTTTTGCATTAAACTGACTGGCACTACAATAAGCCAATGAAAAGGAATTGACATTTGACTGCTCAAATATGGAACAGAGAAATTAGATGGAGTTATGGGTTTTACAAGATATTCTTGCAATCTTATGTTTGGTGCAGAGGGGAAAACATTAGAGGGTTTAGGACAGGGGTCAGGAACTTTTTTGAGGGACAGAGCCATGAACGGCACATATTTACATATATTATTCCCTGAGAGCCATACCTGTCTCTGGAAGTGACATCACGGACATCCCTTCCAGTGTCGGATTAAGGCTATGTTTCCATTACATTGGGACCCCTCTGCTAAGCATATATGCTTAGCGGGGGGTCCCGACATAGCAGATAGACTTACCTGCTCGGCGGAGGATCTGTCGTCACTGCGCCGAGCCGCTCCGCCGATGTAAGGCTGAATGTATTCGAGTTCGTTCAGCCTCTGCACCGCAGGATAAGTCGGGATCCCCGCTTACGTATAATGGAAACAACCCCTTAGTTGTCAGCTGCTAATGTCCCACCCCGCATGTACTGATAATGTGGCGCGATTGAGGCAGTAACGCAGCCCTGGAAATGCTGCGGCTGCAGAGATAACTGCCGCAGCTTTCCGGGGGTATGCAGGGTTCATGCGAGTCCAGCCTGTCATGAACGTATGGAGGTTAAAGATCTGCCACCGATTTGAACCACAGCTCAAATGAGCCACATCTGGCTCGCAAACCATAGGTTTCCAACCCCTGAAACCAAAAACTGAAATAGTGGACAAAAGTTGGGTACGGTTCAGCTTTTAAAAGGACCATTTCATTATTTGTATCAAGGGCAGCGTTAATTGTAACAGTTGGTTTTATATTGATGATATGTGATTTCTTTTTATTAATGATCTGTATTCATAACAGGTGTGGAGAATAAATACAAAGCACAACATTATTTATGTGAATGGTTCTGTTCCTGGACACAGTAATTGTTTAGTTAAGGTAAGTTTTTGCTTTAAAATACCTTAGAATAAGAGTTACATAATGTTGCAGTTTCCAATCTGAACTTTAGGCAAAAATGTTATTTTAACAAAGCAACTTGTATAATACCCTAATCGGCAGCTGAAAATGTTACTTATAGCTATTGGCTATATTTTCAGGACAGCTTACACTGACATTATCATGTTTTAGCTGGGAGAAGGTCATTGTATAGTTTTGAAATGTTGGAGAAAAGGGTGCATTACCATCATACGTTTCATTATTCTTAAAAAGAGACTCCAACACTCCTTCTCTGCAGTGTTATCCCGCTATGGATTCATTATGGAAGTGTTGTTTTGTTGCAAAACACTTTGAATGCAGTCTAGGCCTGTGATCTGCTCTTTTAAAAATAGAACAAAATAGAAAAATTTTTAAAATGATAATTTAACACATTTAATTACCCAACTAAAACAAATACTAGAGCAAATTCTTGTTTTGTTATATCCCCAGATAGGAACTTTTCTCTGCAGTGCTATCTTCTGTCATTAGTATGTCCTCACTCTGGTGTATAAAATAATAATGCAGCCACTCCCTCTGATCCCTGTTCACCATGGACCATTCCCAGCCTGGGACTGGATTCTGAAAGGAAAACATGACTTGGGTGTGCTCCTCTTTCTCAATGCTAGTTGTCAGCATATAAACTGATAAATGCTTTTTGTGTTCCACTTCCTCTCTTTCAAGCCCTGTTTTAGAGGGACTCTAAAATGTGGACACCAGGTCACATGCATTAATGGCTGTAGCACGGTCTTCATGTATACATTTTATCTGTCCAGCTTTATATATATGTTTCCAGGTTTGTCGTTGTAATCTTTGAGTTCAGGTTAAGCTCAGCAAACCTCTTTCCTCATATGCAATTTTGCTGAAGTAGAGTATCCATGCCTTTCCAAGGACTTTATAAATGCTTACTATTTGTTTTCTGGGAACTGGATATATAAGTGGTGTGCAGTAGAAACATGATCTCACTACAGAGAGGGTGATATAGCTAGAAAAAGGTGTAACTATGTTCTTAGTAATTTGTTTCTTGAAACTCGAAAATAATATATATTTTTAAATGTAGCCTATTTTGTGCCTGTTGGAAGATGGTTCAGCATCAGTCAAATATTATACATGTTCTTTATTTTGTTTTGAAGGAAAATAAGGCAAAGTATTTGTTAACACAAATAAAAATGTACACATACATTGATGTGCCACCTTGCCTACAGACCTCAAAAATGTTTGCCTGTTTAAAATGCAGATATATGTACTACAAAATAATTTGGGAACCAAAAAGTACAATATGTCTGTAATAGTTTTATTTCATTTATATCGATTGACCGTACTTAAATGACAACGTTACATTTGGAACGATATAATCTTCATTATGTGGAATTTGTATATACAAGGATATTTGCAATGATGAAGAGGACAGAAAATAAGCAGCATTGTTTATCTTCTCATAACTAATGTTTGTATTTTCCTGTCCTCCATATGGTTGTAAGCTTCCTTGTATGTCCAAAAACATAATGAAGATTATGATGATCCCTATTTAGTGTGTTTTTCTTTTTGGTGTGGATACTATTGTGGCCCAATGTGCTCTTCTAGGCTCCATATCATGGCATGGCAAAATACTTACTTTTTTTGCTCATAAGACCCTTCCTGGTATAGGACACACCCTCATAAGACCCTTCCTGGTATAGGACACACCCTATACTTCAGAGCATCTGATGGCTGAAAACATGTGGCTTTTGCTGTACTTTGTACTGCACTATGAATGCTCAACCTCACCAAGTAGATCTGGTTCATGTCGCATGCTTTTCTAATGCATGGGTCACATACTATCTGTCAGATGTGTGGAGAGCTGCAAATTTCTAACCACATACATACAATGTTGTTTATTGCTACCTTAATTCCATTGCTTGATACAGCTCCTTTACCAGGCAATGTATAGCCGTCCATTTTGTCATCCACCACTGTGGTGTGTGTGTCGATGAGGGAGAGCCCATGAACAGCCTAATTGGTGCCTGTTAAATTAGAAGAGCATAGGTTGCCTAGCCACTAAATCTGTAAAAGTGAACGTAGCTCCTTAATCTCATGATACCCTTGTAATGCTGCATGAATGAAGTTTAGACACGTTTGAACCTCAAATCACAATTTTTACTTAATTTAGAACTCCCATAGTATAGGCCAGTGATGGTGAACCTATGGCACGGGTGCCAGAGGTGGCACTCGGAGCCCTCTCTGTGGGCATGCGAGCTGTCAGCCTGCACAGAGGACAGAACTGCAGCCTTTTGCTTCTCAATGCTGTCAGTTCTTTTCCCATCTCTTCTGATTGCACACAGTGCCCCATACCTTCTCCTAGCTTATAATAAAGTAGAGTGTGTGTTAACATGTTTTGTTTGTGTATGAGTTGTGTTTTTGTAATTCAGGTTAAACTGCCTTGCCGGCACTTTGAGATAAATAGGTGTGGGGTTTGGGGTTCAGTTTAGGCACTCGGTCTCTGAAAGGTTCGCCATTACTGGTATAGGATAGTAGCTTTATGTGATATTTCAGACCCAATCCGCAAGTCTCTCGCCTGTGTGTGTTAAAGGTTTTCAATGGGTAAGTGAAAAGTTGTACAAATGATACTTGCGATGATGAAAGCTAGACAAATTGTCATCCAATGCCCCTCACACAGTGCTGGCGAAGTCCTTCTATGTTTAGGCTGGAGATGCTGTTTTATTTTTATTTTTTCTAATTACATGAAGTAGTTCCAATGGGCAGTTGTCCTGTATTATTTTAAGGCTGCTTCGGTGTGTCTGTGTCAAAGCATAGCTTTCATGGGTATATACTTGTCTTGTGGTGTGGAAAAATTCGGAAATATTGAAACAGGCATTTAATGAAATATATATATATATATGTCAGAGTAACAGACTGTTCTCCTTAAAATATCTGCTGTATAAATCAATACATCAAGGCTGTGTACAGATAGCACACCTTCATTGTTTTCATACCATTCCATCTGTTACAAGCTTATAAATGTTGAATGTTGTGCTATATAAATTGATGGCTCTGCAGGTTTGTAGCATTCTATTCCGATTCACCTCCAGAATACAGAGTTGCCAATCTCCTGTCAGACCTTCGCTAGGTGAGTGACAGGCCCGGGCCCTTCCTCTTATTCCAAACTATCTGTCATCATGGAAGAAAATTCCCCTTCTTATTTTTTATTATACAGACAGCACTTCTCTTCCCTCTATCCTGTGATATGTTGAGCTTTGCCATTTGATGGAGATGATGAATTGATTTTCGCTTCCTGCCTGTAAAAATGGAGCCAACCTATGTATTGTTAGTAAGGTATGCCTGCTGACCCCATTACTACCAGAGTAGTGAAAGTAAATGTTTAAATGTATTTTTAAATCCTCCTTTCCACCAGGCAGACCTTCGCTTTGTTTAAGCTCCGCTTTAACCAGTTAATGGTTAATGTTCTGTGTCAGAGATCAGTTTTATCTGCAATCTTAAAACCCATCAGTGAATATGGCACTGTACTTGACAGAGCACATGTTTGTGTTACCATTTTGTATTCTTTTCTTTCTAATTAAAACTGACATCTGTTACATGTTTTATTTAGCCTAAGGTCCCCATACACGCTTCGATTTTCACCCAATTTTTCGTCCAAATGACCACCGTGGGGGCTCACGGTGGTCCAAGTGGAAATCTACATCTTAAAGTTGTAATTCAGGCCATAATTGGCCGCCAAATCGATCTAAGCCATTACGGACATGTCCTTAATTCTTAGACCAATGTAATTACTTTGGATGGGGACCGTCCTCTGGGGCCAAAGGGAGCTGGGCCGATTCTCGGCAGGAGCGGCCGCGCATGATGACGCCGATCTGCTGGTAGATTGGCAGAATATTTAATTGTGGATGGGGGACTTTAATGATTACAATTTAATTTTAAATTCCTTAACACTCCACTTTCACAAAGTCTAAATTATAGGCATTTGTTTGGTAATTGTAAATCTGCACATATTCAAACTTCAATGTTTTTTTTTAGCCATTAATTAGCAAGGTTGTGTAAATATGGCTAGATCAGTGGTGGGTGGGTCAGAACTCCTTTTGGGGTCAGACAACCATTTTACAGGGGTCGTGTTCAGTGAAAGCATCAGAGCTGCTGATACCCACAAGCAGGAAAGTAAGGATGGAGGGTTAGGCCCCCTCCCTAATTTGGGTCGTATAGTGTGTTACTCTCCTTCCTTACTTCCCACCCTGAACATCATTTACACAAGCAGAGTGGGAAAGTAGGAGGAAGGGGATATCACACTTACCTGAAGTGAAGTTGCAGAGTGTCACTTCGTGTTTGGAAAAGGGTTGCGACACTCCATATCGGCACTTCCGCATTTCAAATACAGAAAGTGGCACTTTGCAATGTCACTTCCGGGGTCATGGATCTAAAAAGGTTGAGAAGCACTGGGTTTGATGATGGTGTTCATTTATCAGACTTGAAGATTAGCGTCCACAGATCCAAAGATGCATACTGGGATTCAAAAACCTTACTTTTATCTGTAGACATCCATTGGAGCTAATTGGGGATACATAACAAGCAGCACTTGTTTTGTTGGCCACACACACATCAGGTTTTCTTAATAAATCTTATTCGATATATTGAATGTCCAAGCAAATCAAATCTGTCTAACATCGATATTAAGTACCAGAACACAATGTAATTGATTCCAAACCGACCGATTCCTTCAAAATGACCTGTGCACATGCTCCAAAATACTGCTGCATTCAAAATCAATAGAAATACCTAGAACACCAGTCAGATACTTGTACAATCAGCTGACGGTTACCAAATGTCCGATCACTGCTTGATCAGTTTTATGTTACATTTTGAACACTTTTGGTCGATTCAGGTAAAAAGGTAATGATTTTCACACTTTTAACTTAAAAAAACGTTTTTTTTTTGAACTGTAAAAACAAACCATGTTTGGTCGCCTTAAATTCTCTGTCATGGCTAGCATGGATTATCCAGCAGCCATATACGCTTAGATTTCCACCTGATTTTTTGTCCATTGTGTGCGCTCATGGAGGTCGAAAATCCATTCTAGCCACGACAGAGAGATTTAAGGTGACCAAACATGGTTTGTTTTTCCCTTCTGAAAAAAATATGGTTAAGTTAAAAGTGTGAAAATCATTTCTTTTTTACCTGAATCAAAAAATTGGGTGGAAATCTAAAGCTTAAAATGGCCGCCAAATCGATCTAAGCCATTACAGACATGTCCGTAATTCCTAGATCGGTTTATTTTACCTTTGATGGGGACCTGTTCTGTTGTTCCCTGCCAACAGGGGGTGACGGAGCAGAGGAGGCAGCTGATCCACAATACCTGTCTGCAGCACACAACAACAGCCGCTGCTGCAGACAGGTATTGTGGATCGGCAGTCTGCTCTGTGTTCTTTGACCCCCCCCCCCCTTGGCACACAAAAGGTGCCTGGATGAATTGTTTTACCCGATTTGTTGGCCGATTGACTGCACCGCATGCCGCTTTGTCCTTGGAGCAGAAGAACAAGCTGTTCCTACAAACCCCATCTAGCGATCACTTTTCTGGCTCTTGTTAATGATGCTTAGATCCTTATACTAATTGTTCTTCCTTCAACATATTAACTTAACAAACTAGCTGTTCACTTTGTCTGATGTATATTATGCCCATTAACAGGTGCTATTGTAACGTAACTATTGTAAGTTAATCCATGTTAGTCACTTTACCCGTCAGAGTATTACTGTTCAGGCTGGCGTATATGTGAAGTGAAGCTATGGGCCTATAGGCACATAAGGGGTCATTCATATCTTTGCAGCGCTCTGTTCTTAGCCTTGCATTACTCTGTAATTGCAGTTCTACCTTTTATGGGGACAAAAATATCCCATTCCCCGGCATAGGAAAGTCCCTGACCTGACTGAAGTGAATAGGTTTTAGATTGCACACACTGTTCTCTGTCAGCTGGGAAAAGTGGCTTCCCTCTGCTGTTGCATTCTAAGCAGTCAGATATTTAGAGCTCGGATGAGACATGTCTGTGAAGGGTGCTGTGCTGTGATTGTAGAAATAGAGGAAAATACAGATTTTCTTTTATGAAATGTGCTCATCTTCCAACAAAAAAACTCAAATAATCACTATCGGAGTTCTGTGTATTGTATGGAACAATATTACTTTAGCCACAGGGGTGTTTATTTTAAAATGCATCTCTAGGCAAAGTTTTAAAGAAAAGGTTAGGAACCCCTGCCAGGTTTGTTTTTCAGACTATGGACATTTCTCTAATACCATCTTAGACAGCTGTCATCAGAATAGGTGTCCCCATCCCCTACATTCCTCCTCCAGCGGCAAACCTTTCTTGCTTTCTTTTACAGTAAAAATGACTACCAGAAGATCAGTGATTTTCATTCTTCTGAACTTTGTTTTTTTTTTTTAAAAACAATATGTGCTAGGGGCTATCATTCTTTGGACTTTTTTTAGTAATAAAATAATAAAGGACTGCTTACCGTATTTACTCAAATATAAGCTGAAATTTTCAGCACCTGGAATGTGCTTAAAATAATGAAATCTGGCTTATACTCGGGTCAGAAGATCAGTGATTTAATTCCTAAGAGCATTGTTTTAAAAAAAAAACAATATGCGCTAGGGGCTATATTTTTAGGACTGCTAACCGTATATACTCAGATATAAGCCGAAATTTTCAGCATCTAGAATGTGCTTAAAAAATGAAATTTGCCTTATACTCGGGTCAAGAAATTAAAATTGCAGCAGTTAGAGAAGGGTTTTGGGGACATTTGGAAAAAATGTATTGTTCTAGCACGTGTAGTGTTTGCACAAATTACCGTATTTTTCGGACTATAAGATGCACCCAGTTTTTAAAGAAGGAAAACCAGGGAAAAAAATTTGATATATAAAAGTGTTCACATTAAATGGGTAAATGCAATTGATAAAATGAATGCAATATCACATTTAACCAGTAGATGTCACTAGCAGCAGTACACACACACAGCACATACCGTCACCTCTTCACTGATCGGGAGGAGGGGGGCAGGAGGCTGCCCAGTCTTCTCTGTTCTCCCTCTCCTGTCTGGCTGCCTGTGTCTGTGGGAGCTGCAGAGTGATTGCAGTTCCCATGGACACACGGAGAGAGAGCGATAGATAGGAGTTCATCTATCCCTCTCTTCATTGCTTATGCCAGCTGGGCTCTGATGGCATAAGCAATTATACAGTTCCAGCCGTGGGCGGATCTTACATCTAACAGCTCCCCGGCTACTCTCCTCGCTTGACCGCGCTGCACGCCGCTTTGTCCTTGGAGCAGAACAATCTTAGCTGTTCTCACAAACCCCATCTAGAATCACTTTTCTGGCTCTTGTTAATGATGCTTAGATCCTTTACTAATTGTCCTTCCTTCAACACATTATAGCAGTCACCAGATATCAATCCAATAGAGCACATTTGGGATGTGGTGGAT
The DNA here is from genome assembly GCA_036250615.1 of Ptychadena robeensis. Lineage (NCBI taxonomy): Eukaryota > Metazoa > Chordata > Amphibia > Anura > Ptychadenidae > Ptychadena > Ptychadena robeensis. Next base: position 129,853,112 of record CM070036.1, on the reverse strand, counting down.
TGGGAGATTTGCATGGATGGATAGCCGACAAATCTGCAGCAAATGCATGATGCTATGGACCATGGACCAATGTATCTGAGAGATGTTTCCAGTACCTTGTTGAATCTATGCCACAAAGGATGAAGGCAGTTCTGAAGGCAGAAGGGGTCCAACCCGGTACTAGCAAGATGTGCCTAATAAAGTGGCCAGTTTTAGTTGTCTAGCCCTGATAGGATGAAGCATAATAACAGTATGCAGTTATTTGATCAATACCTACCATCATTTTTTTAAATTAAAATCTTGGTGTATTTGAGCCATATTAACCCAATAAGTGATCACAATGAGATTGGCACAGGCATACATACATAGATAAAACAGTGGACTATATAAGGAGCACTAAATATTCAATACTAAATCTACATATATCAACTAAGTGTTACTTTGCCATTCTAGAAAAATATACTATGCATTTTACCTACTGGTTTCTATTCCTGCCAGACCAACAAAATTGCATTTGGGGCCATTTCACACTATATGGTATGCGTTAACACATCTACAAAAAACACATGTTTTTTTAAAACGCAACACATGCAGTGTGAATGGTAACAATAGTTTTTTTTATTTCGATATAAAATTGTATTCTTTTTTTTTTTTTTTGTACTTCGTTTTTCCTCAGGCCTCAAAAACAGCTTATTCTGACAGGCTTTAGCAATGCCCTTACATTTATAAAGTTTTGTTTACTTGTGCCCCTGCTAAGTATATTCAGTATTTGAAGACCCTGTTTGTTTATCATCCACACATCTGGTTTATAGAGACATATGTCGCTATAACATCCTTTGCTCGCCTATAGGATTTCTAGAGACTTTGTAGAAGCATGGTGTATGAAATAATACTGAGAAAATCTCACTAAAAGAGAAAAAAAGCTTCTTAAACGATTCGCAGGCCATGATTCCAGAAGCGGAGCATTGTGGCATACAACAAAGGAAATGTGAGGCCCGGGAAATGCCCAGAGCAGGATTTAGGTATACAAGTAATCCAGCTTAAAGTATTGTTCACAAAGCCTTCCATCTCCTATAGTGGAGATACAGCAGCCTGGAATACAAATTAGATTCCAGAGGCCATGCTCACAGATAAAACATACTTATATTTGTGGCCTCTGCTTAGAATCGGGAAAGCAGTTTGATGGCCTTTATAGAACTACATTTCCCACCTACAAAAATGTCCATCCGGTCTTTTCACATGTTTATTTTAACTTGTGCATGTCTATCACAGTCGGCACAAACCTTCATCTTTCTTTTTTTAATTACATTTATATACCTACAATCAGAACTTTTATTCAAATCTTCTAAACATTCCTTATTGTATTTTCTTTAAAAATAAAAAAGAAATTACATTATTGATCCTTTTCCTCCGTCACATCTTCCCCTTGTCCCATGCTTCTAACACTATAGGTATTGGAATGGTCCAAGACAAGCCAGCCCCCCAACTCCCACCCGGAAGTGACATGACAACACTCCCACCCTGGGGTAACATTCCCTCCCTCCCTCTGAACTTGCATGCACACAACTCTTTTTTTTATATCTCCAGCAATTGTGGGGATGATACCACAATGGGGCCCTTTTGTAATTGTAAACTTTTCAAACCAGAAATCCCATCATCTCTAGAAAAAAATTTATTGGTAAAACATCCACAAGATGGCACTGCCGCTTGTTTACATTACATCAGCCCGTGTTCAGCTCAAGGGCAGCAAGTTCCCCAAGTGGCAGTATGGAAGGAAATATGTAGGAGATTCTGGAACTTTGATGTGGTTTACCTTTTCCTGTAATTTTGTTACCTCCTTTAATAATTCAATCAAGTCTAAAATAAAAAGTGTACTCTACCTGCTTTCGCTCCACATTGAATCACAACCACCCCCCATCTCCCCCCCCCCCCCATCTGAAATGTTTGCATTAAGCTACTTAAAGTGTAGAGTTGGATTGAGCACACATTCGTATTATGTGCGTTCCTATACGGAACGACCTGAAGTGTTTTTGGCTACACCCCTACACCACAGCACTTTCGGAAAAAAATCGAACAATAGTTTGTTCAAGTACATACGATTGTGTTTTCATTTGCCATTGCGTTTGATCATTCGCCATTGCGATAGGTACGATCGATATTTGATCAGAATCGAATTAATATAATATAACTTAATATAATATAATATAAGTGTATGGTCAGCTTTAGTTTGGCAATAGCAGTGTGGATAATGTTAATTTAACAATAGTCTGATGTTCTTTTTTTTTTTTTTTTTTTTTTTTTTTTTTTTCTTGAAACAACGATATGAGGTTATCTGCTAACCATACATTATATGAAAACAGGTTGAAATAGTATTCTGCACAGATACGTTTGCTCCTTATGATTAGTAAAGTGAAGCATAGCATTTCAAATCCAATCATGTCATCTGACCAGTAAGCTGGTGAGGTTGCTATAAGATACACTTTACACCGGACTGCTGCTCTTTGCCCTTCATTACTCCACAGAAAGCTTGTACATGTCAGTAGCATTGTATGTCCGTTTCCCTCAGATACAATTTTTTTGTGTGTGTCTGAAAAAATAAGTACCGGTAAATCTGCTGTGATTACCATACTATAATTTAATACTGGTTACACTTAAATTCCATAAATAAAATATAATAAATCCATATAATTAGCCATATTATTAGGAAAGATGATTATTTGGTAGTTCTGTCAGACTTTAGGAAAATATTAATTGGTCAAAAATAGGTCAAGAAGAAAATTGAGTATGCCTTGTGTACTGTTGCCCAATCTGGGTTCTATGAAATCCCATATATTTTTCTTGAGCCGTTATTAGCATCTCATTTGATGGTACTTGCAATTCACAGTCCAGTGCCACTACTATATGTCAGCTGTCTGTTTGGGTGACACTCTGACCACCACAGGGTTTCCCTGAGACCGTAAACTGTTTTTTGACCTCCTCGTTTACTCTGGGTGAGTTTCTTAGCTAATAAAACCCACCCCAAGTTAACTGTCGGCTAAAATCCCCCTGGTATTGTTGGATCCGCAAATGTTTCTGGGTCCGCCCCGATGTCAGATATGATGCTGGGGGGGGGGGGGGGGGGGGGGGGGGGGCGTTTAGGCTGTGCCATTGACCTCCATGTTATGGAGGTGGCGTTGCTTATTTAGAGCATATGTCTAGTGTCACAGGTGACGGGGATGTGTTCCCGGTCTCCTGAAAGGCAGGAAATTGCGGCAGATGGCATCCTCCGCCATCCATGACGTTAAGGTTTTTAGAAGAAAGTGTGTGAAAGGTTTTCCCAGGCATTACTGAACTCACGTTCATACAAAAGAATTGCTGCACTGTTTTTGTATGGTGTAATGAGATATGTTGTAATGTACAGTGGACCCTTAACTTACAAACTAATTTAGTTCCAAAGAGGTGGTTGCAAGTCAAGTTGGTTGTAAAGGTACCGATACACGTTGCGATTTTTCGTGGACCGATTCGATATTTGATTTCGACTCCCGATTTTTGCTTTACTGCTATTTTTAAAAGTCTATCGGATGCAAATTTTTCGGCCGATTAGTCGCCGAACGGCCGGTTGTGTTAGGAATTCTTTAAAATTCACTTTTATATGTGGCCGACCGACTGAAAATTACGGGCATCATCATTCAGGACCCGACCGACTTGTCGGCCGATTTTTCTAAAACAGCATTGGTCGGACTACATTTGCATGTTACGAATCCCGAACGATCAACCGACCGGATCGGTCGGAAGGGCTAAAATCGCACGAAAAATCGCAACGTGTATGGGTACCTTTTAGTCAGGACAATTTTTTCTGTAAGAAAAAATAAAGGTAGCCATAATGTATTCTGAACCACCCTTTACCTAACCGGTGATGTAAAAGGGTGGGGGTAGGCGGAGCCATAGACCTCCATGTTAATGGTGGAGCGTCGCTTTTTCTCAGCAATCATGTAGGGAACCTCTAAGTGAGCAAGAAAAAAAGCATACCACATGCGCAATGATCAGGAGGTTAATGGGGGTAATGGAGGAAGAGAGGATGAAATGGAAGGTGGTTATTGTTTGGGATGAGAGTCCTCTTCCATTAGAACATCAGGGATCTGGCTCCTTGGTATCCTTTCTCTACTTAATGGGCCATATCCTGCCCATTAAGTCTTAAGTATCCAGCCCTTTGTCATCTTGGTGTCAAGATGCTCTGGCTCCCCTATACTCGTATCTGCAATAAGTGGAGATAATTCCTAGAGGTTGCTTGTTATGGACTCCTATAGGATGTAGTTTTCCCATGTCTGCAATAGAATGTTTTTAGGTTTACTATCCCTTTTTTTTTTTTTAATAAAGCAGTGCAGACAAGGTACAGGTTTTTTTGTCCATCGCTTCTGTCAAATTTAGAAACAACTGTGGCCCACAATTCAAGAAGTTTGCCCACCCCTGGGTTAGTTTCTGGAAGCACATTGGTGAGTGCTCTGTCTATTTGACAAAATATAAAGGCAAAGGTTAAAATAAACAGGTTAAAACATTAGAGTTTAGCGTATAGCCAATCTCGTGGTGGTGGTCCCTGTTTGTCAGGCATACTCCAGCAAACAACCGGGGACTTTTAATTTGTCACAATGAAAAAATTAGTTGAAAGATAATTAAATCGAATAACGTGAAAGTTATTCAATTTAATTATATATATAAAGTCACTTATTGAAATGAATTAAAGATCCAAAACAGTCCACAGGAATGTGGATCTTAAATATCTATCATAAACCAGAAAAATCGCATATTATGCATATGACTTTCATAAATCGAAAAGTCCAATATTATACATATGACCTGTACGTTGACCTATAACCTCGACGTGTTTTATGGTTTAAGACCGCTTTTTTAGGAGGATTTCTTAGGTCGGTCAAATCTGAGAAAGAAACAAACAATGGCTGTCAGAAATTTTTATTTTATGTGGGGACTAACTCCCATTAATGAGAAGGTATGGGATAATTACCGTATATGCCGGCGTATAAGGCGACTGGGCGTATAAGACGACCCCCAACTTGCCT
>CM070036.1:129830589-129841877 GCA_036250615.1 Ptychadena robeensis | reverse complement strand
CTTTTGGCAAGTCAGCACTGGACGAGCTGGACTCGTCACAACCGCTAGGGAGGTTAAACAAGCCACAGACCTCTGTTATTTCACATACTACAATTTATCTGTAAGATCCTAAATGATCAGCAGGACAAATAAATTTGGCTTTAGCTAATGTATAATGTTTCAGGATCATTACAGAGCAGGCTGCCAAGATGTTCTGCAGAGGATACATGATATTTTAAGATGGGTTTACATGTGTAAATTTTCAATCATCTGCCAATTAGATTTTTGGTTGGATGTCGTTGTTGAACATTGTTCGTTCATTTATCGAATGTAACATTAGATTCTTTGTTCGTCCATCCCGATATCTAATGAAAATACGTTACGACAGATAAAAATGTACATGTTCGATGACCTTTCAAAGATTTTTAGTTCGAGGTCAAACAAAATTAATCCATCAAGCAAATTGGCCATTCTAGATTTTTGTTCAATCAACCAAAAAATGTCTTGTTCTTCGTTGATTGGACGAAAAAAATGCACATGTGTAAACCCACCTTTTGTGCCATGATTTTGAATTTCTTTAAATGAATGTTTTTTGTGAAAATTTTCTCCAAAATGCCTGAAGCTACAAAGGTGAATGAAGGTAAGCACAAGTGATTAGTATGCACACTCAGGTTTTTGCATTAAGATAAAAATCTGTCAACAAATATAGATTAGCATGCCAATACTGTAAGTAAAAACCTCTGCGCCATTTCCCATATCTGGTCAGTAGGGAAATCTTCCAACACACGATGAGCAAGGTGGAGACAGATATGATTGAGACAGGACTTTCAGCTTGATGGATCACAGCAATGTGGAAATTAAATACAATGACTTTTCTCTTATTGACTATAAACTGGTGGACTCATTAGTCTAGTCACCCAAAACTAAAGTTTTATTTCGTCATTAAGAAGTGTTTTCAATGAAAAATTATATTGTCTGACAATCTAACATAAAGAGATTTCGGGAGAGTGAATGACCACTTTGGGATTAATAGTGTTATTGTCGGACAACAAAGCTAATATACAGTGGGGCAAAAAAGTATTAAGTCAGTCACCAACTGTGCAAGTTCTTCCACTTATAAAGATGAGAGAGACGTGTAATTTTCATCATAGGTCACCTCAACTATAAGAGACAGAATGGGGGGAAAGATTCCAGGAAATCACATTGTCTGATTTTTAAAGAATGTATTTGCAAATTATGGTGGAAAATAAGTATTTGGTCAATATGAAAAATTAATCTCAACACTTTGTTATATCCCCTTTGTTGGCAATGACAGAGGTCACACGTTTTCTGTAAGTCTTAAAAAGGTTTTCACACACTGTTGCTGTGAAGAAATCAACTGTGGGAGCCATAATTAGAAAATGGAAGACATACAAGACCACTGCTAATCTCCCTCGATCTGGGGCTCCACGCAAGACCTTACCCCGTGGGGTCAATAACAAGAGCGGTGAGCAAAAATCCAGAACCACACAGGGGGACCTAGTTACTGACCTGCAGAGAGCTGGGACCAAAGTAACAAAGGCTATCATCAGTAATACAATACGCCACAAGGGACTCCTGCAGTGCCAGACATGTTCCCCTGCTTAAGCCAGTACACATGTCTGGGCCTGTCTGAAATTTGCTAAAGAGCATTTAGATGATCCAGAAGAGGATTGGGAGAATCATTAAAGATGAAACATGGATGGGTTTTTCAGCATTACAATTATCCAAACCACACTGCCTGTGCAATGAAGTAGTGGCTTTGTAAGAAGAATTTTAAGGTCCTTGAGTGGCTTAGCCAGTCTCCAGATCTCCATAGAAAACCATTGAAAGTCTGTGTTGCCCAGAGACAGCCCCAAAACATCATGCTCTAGAGGAGGAATGCGACACAATACCAGCTACAGTGTATGAAGACTTAAAGAAAACGTTTGACCTCTGTCATTGCCAACAACACTTATTTTCCCATATCGTGGTTTCCAGGACAGCCACATGAGAGAAGCTCCACCCGCCAGAGGGAGGAAACACAACACCCAGATCTGTTAAATAAGCCCCTCCTAGGGTCATCTGGCAGTCTTGTGTTTCCTCCGACCGGAGGGACATACACCCAAGAATGGAAGCTAGGTGGGAGCATTCTCATGGTGCTGCCGGTCTGAGGATGAAAGAGAGCCTTACGCCTTCCTGCCGGCCGTGCTCCTTGGGACCAGTCCGTCGGGGGTTTCTGGTGGGTGCCATGCTCAGCGAGAGTCCGGCCTCTTGTGGTCCCCTTCTCCTCGCTGGTGTCGGTGGTCGCGCGAGTTTTCACCCCGCAGCATGCCTCAGTGTTGCGTCGGCTGGGGCGGTTGCTGACATCTCCAGGCAGCGCGCGGCATGGCTTTGGAGAGGCGTGGGCTTCCACAAGATGGCGTCCCTGGCTCCCCTAGCGGCCGGAAGTGGCGCGCCACTAGGAACAGGGACGTCAGGGAGCTCGGAGACTGGAAGTGATGGTTTTGTTTTGCTGCGAATTTTTACATTTTCCAGGCATTTAAACAGCTGTCAGCAGTGGGATACTGCAGGCTCAGGCAGCAGGATGGATCACACGGTGGCGACTCCTTCCTCGGGAGGCAGCAGCACACAGGTCGGCGATGGCTTTAGTGTTTGTCCTACTCTGGGTGTAATGGGAATTGGAGACTGGCTGAGGCAGTCTGCTTTTTCCTGTGTAGTTTGGCTGAGACATTTTGGGCTCCTTGGTGGGTTCTCCAGCTTGTCTTTTAGTGGTTTTTTGACTGGGGTTTTTTGTATCTGATGAGCTTTGTTCTTATGGGCTCTTATGTTTGGTATGTTGCAGGCCAAGCTCTCTGACAAGGCGGACAAGCCAGGCCTGGGGCCAAAGAAGAAGTGCGCAGGCTGCAATGTTAGGCTTGGCAATTTGAGCAAAACTTTATGTAGGGCCTGCATTGATAACCTGTTAGGAAGAACAGGCTCAGGCTCCTAGTGCCCCCCAGTAACCACTACGCCTTTGGATTTGTTTTCCTCGTTTAGAGAGGAAATGGTCAGCACGTTTACATGCTTTAAGAGCATCATGTCTGATTTGCGTCCCTCGCAGCAGGCTCAGGTGAGGCCTTCTACCTCTCCTGCTGCTTCCTTTTCGGTTAAGGACAGCGACTGTGAGGATCGTGATTCTTTGGCAGCTGTTTCAGTTGAAGAATCCATGGAGGAGGGGGAATTGTATGAGTCTGGGCCTCGTTTTCAATTATCCCAGGAAGATGTGAATGAGCTTTTGCAAGCTAAACTGACCTATCATTTGAGGACATGGGCATTCTCAGGGATTCGATGGATAAACGGGTGGATGTTTTACTTAAACGTGGATGGGAATCTTCCCTGTGTGGTTTAAAGCCTGCTTTGGCTTCCTCTTGTGTGGCACGTAACTTAGAGTTCTGGCTCATACAACTCCAGGCCCATTTAGAGACCGGAACACCCCGGGAGCAAATCCTGGAATCTCTCCCCATGATGTTCAAGGCGGTGGGCTTCTTAAGCGATGCAGCCGTAGAGTCTGAGATTCACAGCTAGGTCTGGCAGTCTGACTGTGGCAGCGAGGAGAGCCCTGTGGCTTAAGGCTTGGCAGGGTGATCCTGCTTCCAAAACTCGGCTCTGTAGCATCCCGTTTACTGGGGATTTGCTGTTTGGCCCAGAGTTAGAGAGGGTGTTGGATCGTACAGCAGACAGGAAGAAGGCCTTTCCCCCCAAAAAGGGTAAGGCGCCGGTGAAGCGGTCCTTTCGTCCCCAAGGGAGGGTTGATCAGAGGACGGATGAACCCCCTAGGAAAAAGCAGTGGCAACCAGCGAAGCCCAGGGAACGTCGTGGTTTCCTGTTTTCCAAAACCAATAAACAACAGAAACCCAGCTGATGCGCTGGTACCAGTGGGGGCCAGGTTGTGGGGTTTTGTGGAAGCCTGGAGCCTTCTAAAACCCAATCCTTTTGTCATGGGGATTATTCGGCTATATATAAGGCTACAGACTGGAGTTCCAAGCCCCTCCCCCTAGTCGTTTCCTTCTCACCTCTCCCCCGGGGGATCCTTCCCACAGGAAGGGTCTGTTTTCAGCACTGTGGAATCTGGTAGACCAGAGGGTGCTGGTTCCTGTACCGGCTATGGAAAGACGAACAGGTTTCTATTCTCACGTGTTTGTTGTCAAAAAGCCATCAGGTCAGTTCCGGCTGATCCTCAATCTAAGCCAGTTAAACCAGTTCGTGGTATACAAGAAGTTTTGCATGGAAACTATCTTTTCTACCCACAACATCCTCACGCCTCAGTGCTTCATGGCATTCCTGGACCTGAGGGACGCTTATCTCCACGTCCCGATACATCCAGAGCATCAGCGGTTCCTCAGGATAGCAGTTCAGTGGGGAGGGCGCCAACTGCACTTTCAGTTTGTTGCCCTTCCTTTCGGGCTGTCCTCAGCATGGAGGATTTTTTACCAAAGTGATGGCGGAAGCCTTGGCCCTTACGGAAGGTGGGGGTAGTCCCTTACCTAGACGAATTTCTGTTTTTTTCCCACTCGGCCTCAACATTACGGGACTGTCTGGACATGGCGATAGCTCATTTTCAGAGCCTGGGGTGGATCATAAATTGGGAGAAATCCCATCTTCTTCCAACGCAGCAGTTGGTCTTTCTGGGCTATCGGGTGGATTCCATGGCCCAGAAGTTTTTTCTACCCCAGGACAAGATCTCAAAGGTACTGACAGAGGTATCCAGGGTTCAGCACGCCCAGGTTGCTTCCATCAGACATTTTATGTCGGTTGTGGGAACTCTTGTCTCTACCATTCCAGCGGTGGAGTGGGCGAGGGCCCATCTACAGCCTTTTCAGGCCCTGGCGTTAGCTGGTTGGGACAGGGACCAGTCCACTCTGGACAGGATTGTCCAGATTTCCACCAAGGTGAGGAACTCGCTCTGGTGGTGACGAGTGATGTCGAATCTTACTCAAGGTTTCCAGAACCTCGCAGGGTCGTGAGCGACACCAGCTCCTGGGGTTGGGGCGCCCATCTGGAGGATCATTGGTCCCAGGGCCCCTGGGACAACGTGGATGCCCTCCGTACGTCCAACTTCAGGGAACTGAGGGCAGTCTGGGAGGCACTGATGGTGTTCAGAGACCTGCTGCAGGGACAACACATGCAGGTATTTTCACGCATCGAACGGGTAGCGGAGCAGTGCCAGATATCCCTGACAGCTGTCCATCTCAAAGGGATCCACAACATGAAGGCAGATTTCCTCAGTCGGTATCAGGTCCAGGAATCCGAATGGAGCCTAGATCTGGAAGTATTTCAGTGGATTGTGGACCGCTGGGGCCTGCCGCAGGTGGACCTCTTTGCCACGGCCGGGAATGCGAAAGTTCCAAACTTTTTTTCCATCACGAAGGAGTCTACAGCCATGGGGATGGATGCCCTTGCTCAGGAGTGGAATTTTGAGCTGGCATATGCCTTCCCACCATTCGCCCTTCTGCCATTGCTGCTAATGAAGTTCAGGGGAGAACCAACGGGCCTGATTCTCATTGCCCCACATTGGCCCAGGCGAGCTTGGTTCGTGGAATTGCTTCAACTAGCGATCGAGCCACCGCTTTTTCTTCTTCAGAGGGCAGACCTCCTGTCTCAGCATCCGATCACATCAGACCAGGAAGGTTCATGGTACATTGCAGCGTGGCGACTGTGGAACAACTTCTGGCATCAAAGGGTTTGTCCGCAAAGGTAGTGTCCACCATCCTCTTCAGCAGGAAAGACATCACCCGAAAGATCTATGCGGAAGTCTGGAAGAAATTTTTATCATTTACCGTCTCCACAAACGTGCCGACAAGTATCCCCAGTGTATTGGACTTCCTCCAACGGGGTTTTGATTTGGGACTTTCACTTAGCACCCTCAAGGTGCAGGTGGCCGCTCTCAGTGTCTTCCTCAAGAGGCGCCTGTCAGCAGATCCTTTGGTGTCATGGTTCCTGAAGGGAGTGGCTCGTTCCAGGCCTGTGAAGATCCAGCCAGTACCGCAGTGGGACCTATCGGTGGTTCTCAGGTATTTCGTCTTTCTAGTGGCGGTGACCACAGCTCGCCGGGTGCCGAGTGAGCTTTAGGCGCTGTCTATAAACGAACCTTACATGCAAGTTTTTCCTGATCCTCATGGAAAAAGAGTTACCGCTATGTCTAACTCTAGGTTTTCCACCATCATTTGCAAATAAATTCCTAAAAAATTAGACAATGTGATTTCCTGGAATCTTTCCCCCCATTCTGTCTCTCATAGTTGAGGTGTATCTATGATAAAATAAATGACATGCCTCTCTCATCTTTTTAAGTGGGAGAACTTGCACAGTTGGCTGACTAAATACTGTTTTCCCCCACTGTATACATATGTGTAATAGTAAAGTCAGCCCTGAGACTGGATTTTTCATACTCCCTACTAGTCAGTGTTAAAGGACGTAAAGGGGACTGAGCAATGCTTTTATAGAATGTTTCTGCGCCTAGAACACAATGATGCTAAGCTAAAGAGCTTAGAGAAGAACTAGATGTGGTTATTATAGAGCTGTCAAGTGTATTTACATTTAAACTGCCACTGCATCACCAACAAGGCCAACTCCCCTGTTTCTGAGAAGGTTTCTAACCCATTACTCTGCTGATGGACTCTGTTAGGGTCGACATAATCATAATGGGCATTATTGTATGTTACACAAATAATCAATCATCAACTCAAAACATCAAAGCCTGTAAAAGTCATCTAAGTTCTGTTGGCTCAACTGCATAATTTAAACTTTAATTGGCAGTAAAACTTTATGAGCTTCATAAACTATGTTTTCATAGCCTGAAAATACTGTATATTATTACCCACATTAGCAATAGTAGAGTGTTGTACCGTGTTAGCCATTGATAAACATAGAGAGTTTGGAGTTCAAGTGATACTATTTATTGGCTTACTAACAATTAAAATGTCAATTGACTAAAGACACCATGAATTTCATGGTGTCTTTAGTCAATTGACATTTTAATTGTTAAGGGAAGTGAATGCTTTGCCTCTACCTCTTATTTCTATTACCTCCAATAACTCTTCCTAACTCTGATCTCCACTAACTAACCCTTCACTCTCACCTCAATCAGTCAATTGTGTCTAGAGAAAACAGTTGTTTTTGTTACAATATTTATGTCCTTGTAACTTTTTGTGTATGAATGTGAGCTTCAAAAACCAAAATTGAATTAGCCCGAAGAATGGATCTGCGACATCCCGAAAGCTTGCTTCTCTAATGACTTTAGTTATCCAATAAGCGGTATCACTTGAACTCCAAACTCTTTATAATTACCCACATTAGATAGAGTCCACCACTGGACTATGGGGCAATGGAAATATATTTTCATTTACTATGTAATCACTGTTGGTCTGTTATTGCTGCTCATCCAAAATTCAGTGTCTGATTTGTATACACAAATGTATACACCATATATTATATCCCTGATTTAAGTCACTACGCCAACAGCAGTGGTTTCTGTGCCATGCATATATATCTATGTTCTTATAACCTATACATCACAACTCTTGAGATCAAATCTTTATGTCCAGATTTATAATTCAGTTATTTGGAATGCCAGAGAATGGGCAAAATTGTACCCGCAATGATCCAGGGGATGGTTCTATTGACCTCACTAAAATGCCGACTGCATCACCTTTTTTCCAGCACTTCCCAGGTATCAACGATGATGCCGGGGATGTGAAGGGGGGAGGAGAAAGGGGGGCAAAATCACCCCAGGGCGCCCATTTTAAAAATTTTTGTCATGGGCAAAACACCTATCAGTATAATCTTCATGATAGTATTAAATCAATATTTCATTTGCTATATGATCATATTAACTCTTCTCTCTCTCACATTTTTCAGGTTTACAAAACAAAAAAGATGTTTGATCAAATATCCTTCATGTGTCCAACAAACTCCCACCATCAACTTCATAGTTTAAAACTTTAGTACAGAAAAACCTGTGAGATTTTCATAGCCAAGAATCAATACTGTATATAATTACCCTCATTGGACAGAGTCCTCTTGACTATGGGGTAGTGAAAATATGTTCTGTGTCTGACTTCACAAATTGTCATTTGGAAGAATTAAGCTGACCACACACGGGTAGATTCCCAGGCAATCGACCGGCTATCAATTACAGCGTGGTGACGTCACCACGCTGTGCTTAATCATGGGTCAATCGTACGGTAATCAATGTGCACCACATCAATTACCATACGATGGGTACCCGGTTCCTCAGGTCTCTCCTTTCTACAGCCTGAGAAGCAGACAGCTTCTCCAGCTGGAGAAACCCACCTGCAGACAGCTGACCCTCCTCTTCTGGCAGAGCTGGGTCTGTGATGGCCACGCCCCCTTCACACACAGCGCAGCTAGCTGAACACACAGCCTGTCCATTGCATTGGATGGGAATAGCGCTGTCCCTATTCAATGTAATGGATTTCGACCAAGGTTTTCCAACATGTTGGAAAGCTGTTTGGTCGAGTTCCTTTGAGCAGGATCCATTGATCCTGCTCAAAGGAATCGTAGATGGCTCAGATGGGAGCTGTGAGCGCGCACAGTGCCCAATGTTCCTCTAATCTGTTACTTCATCGAGCCGTGTGTGGCTAGGTTTATAAACATTCCTCTAGATCTTAAGGCCCCCATACACCTTACAATCTTCCCATACAATTTCTGTACAATCAACTTTTGTTCTACCAAAACCATGTAATATGAGGATTTTAAACCTTCCAATCACTATGTATTCTATCAGCGAGGCCACTTTACTACACAGTTGTTTGTAGATCTAATGGGCATTGTATGGATCAATCTTAAGGTGTATGGGGGGCTTTAGAATGTCTTCATGCAGAAGCAGATGCTATTATGGTAGTAAAGGTTGGATGGGGGGGGGGGTTGCAACTCCACTTACACACAAATACACAGATTCGGTATGGAATGTCATAAAAGTTCTTTTAAATATAGGCCATGTGTACCAATATTTGTTTGTATAGTGTACACTACTGTAGGTAGGTATTCTAATGTATTATCTCATATCTGCGTATTATAGTTAGAGCAGTTGTGGCTAATGGGAAACAGTGATATGGATATATTATTCACCTTTTTGTAAATGAATGCATGTAGTAGAATGGGAATCCATAGGGATTTGCCGACCTAAAACAAACTGCACAATGCTTACATTAGAGGGAATTATGCCTTTGTAGCGAGATTCACTGAATTAATGAAAAACATAAAAGAACACTAATAAAACATATCTGGAAACAACAAGGAAATGAGAGCTGCAGTTATTTCGCCCACTGAAGATTAGTATCTAAGCAAACATAAGTCACATTAGGGCAGCTTTGATGGAAGGGCTTTTTGCTGTGGGAATAGGAGAAGATTGTTCAGTCTGGTTTTAATAGCAATTATGTGAATATAAAACGTATAAGTGGGTCGGTGGTGTCATAAACGTAACATACTTGTGATAACGATAGGATCTTCCTAACACTCTGACATTTGTCTCATGCTCTCCTGAATGTTTAATGCAAAACCTGGCTTGGTAAGGAAATGTTCATCTTTCTGAGTTGTTTGAGGATTTAAGGAAGAGTAAGCAGGCAGACGCATAATTCTTCTATCTGATGTACCCACAGCTATGGTATTTGCCAGACTGGGTACTGGATATTTGCAAAGCTTGGTTTTCAAAAATGTTTTGGTAAACTCTCTAATATTCTATATTTCAAAAAGCCACAACTTTATGAGAAGCCCACAAAGTCACAGCTAACACAATCAGTCCTATACATGCTAGGTTAAGAAACAATTTGATGATATTGGTCTGCTGTGCATTGCATCCTCATGGTAAAACATGGTGGTTTCAGTGTCATGCTTTAGAGGTTCCTTCACTAAATCTAGGGATTAAGTCAGGTAGTAGAAATGTACAAACATTTACAAATACCAGTCACTTTTGGACCAAAACCTTTAAGCCCCCCATAGACCTTTAGATCACTCCATACAATTTCCATTAGATTTTCTTTCGGAGAAAGACCACTCTCCAATGCTGGATGGGGACACTCATACCGCTCTTGTATTACTGTACCTTATTGGACCCAGTGGCTATTTACTACCTCCTTACTATCTACTATCTTTCTCTGCTATTGAAGCCTGACTTGTATGATACACATGTGGTAAAAGCTCCTCTCCTTCTAAGCAGAAAAAGCATATGGCTCTATGAAATTTGCCTGCTCACTTTTTTATCTTGACCAGGTACCGCTTTCTTTTTCTTGCACGTGATCATGGTAATCCCATGATCACCACTTGGTGGACTTTTAGATTAATATTTGTTTTAACACATATATTCTGCGTGTATGCGGTTGTATTTGACTTTGTTAATATATATGGATATACTATTTTGATCACTTCTCCTTTTGAACAATCTTGTTTTTTCTTAGAATAATTAGTTGTAATTTTTGTACCTAGTCCCTATTATATATGGAGGGTATCAATCTTTCACCTAAGGGTGTCAATATCTCACCCCTTATTAATTCATGGACACCATTCACTGTCTCACCACAGTCCTATCTGTAATAGTTTCTACCTTGGTTCCTGACTATAATACATTCTTTGAATTCTAGCATACTTACTATTCTAACGCGGTGGGAGTGGCCCCAAACGTTGGCCCTCCATTCCTTCCCTTTGCCTGCACAGTTGACGCATGGAATTGTACTTTATTTAATACCTGTTTGGTTCCCGGTGAGTTGGGCAATTTCCCTTCTATTATACCTATAATACAATATTTATATATGTAAAAACTATCATCCTAATGTTAACTCAAAATATCTATACTTGGGCCCATACGGCACCAATGAAGGGATTCGAAATGTGCGTTGGGGTTTGAAAAATATATTTGCTGTGTGGACCCACCCATCTTCCACACCCAGCCCTATTGCAAGCAGGGATAAAGACAGTCTTTCATTTGGACTTTTGAATAATGTCTACCATTCAGACTGGCCATTAAAGTCCCCTAGCCCCTACCTGGTGTAGGGGAAACCCTTGTGTGGGGAGGAGGGGCGTAATGTATGTATAACAAATACACAGTCAGGTCTTCTTAAAACAGAAGGTATTTACATGCTCCAAGACATCACAAATCCCAAAAGTTAATGGAAAAATCCTCACTTCAGGACAGTGGGCGGACTCATGCAAATCATTCCTTTACGTCCCATCAGCCAAATGCACATCCAGAACCGCTGGTGTATTATTATTATTATTATTAACATTTATTTATATAGCGCCAGCATATTACGCAGCGC
>CM070036.1:129810731-129822054 GCA_036250615.1 Ptychadena robeensis | reverse complement strand
AAAAAAAAAAAAAGTTATACAAAGCGGGCAGATCTTCCCTCGGCCAAGGGAATCAAGGTCTCGACAGAGGGGTCTCCAAATCAAGATCCTTTTTTGGCCAAAAGAAAAATTATATTTTTTAATATTCTTGATACCCAACTCTAGGTTAATGACCCCACCCCATCACCATTTTTAAATTTGTATTAGTGCAAGCTTCTGTTTATTACATTTTAGATTTTAACTTGATTGCAAACCCCTAGTGAGTAAGTTCTTGATGCCCTCAGACCAGACCTGTCAACCTCCCCTTTTTGGCTGGGAAAGTTTTTTTTTTCTGGCCAAATCCCAATTTCAAGAAATCCCAGATTTTTCCCGGATTCTTGAAATCGCGCTGATCTAACAGGAAGAGGACGTCATTTTCCCTGCTAATGCCCCACCCCGCACATTATCAGCACAAGCGGGTAGAGTAACGCCCTCTCCTTGCTAGATCTGCTGAGAAGTAAGCTCAGCACCGAAAGTGACAGCACTGATGTCACTTCCGGTACATGGAAGGCGGAAGAACCACGATACACATACCGGATGTGACGTCACTGATGTCACTTCCTCATGTCATCCTTTAATTCAGACCTATCATAAGTCACATTTTTACAAAGTTGACCGCTATACCTCAGACTCACAGAACTTACGATGGCTTGTCTGATCCACAGGAGACTGGTGTCTTCTAACAATGCCCATCCTGCTCCTGTCTCCTCTGACTGCATGTCCCTGACATTATTAAGGCTATGTTTCCACAGAGTCAAAATCCCTCCTTTGACGTACAGCAAACGGAGGGATATTGACCTATTACAATTATATTTAATGGCCCTGGACCCACTTACATTGGTGTGATGCATTGTGCACCATTGCGTTAAAATCAACGTAGAATGATTGATCTTGACGAATTGGAGCCCAACGCGAGTGTGGATGCACTGATGCACCCATAGAAAATGTATTGAATTTGTTACAAGCAAATTTTTTTGTGGTTATTATACCATCATATAAATACAGAATAAAGTAGGGGGGTATCCCCTTATCAATGTAGGGGAGGGGGTGGCCTCTCCACACTCTAAACTAAATGCAAAACACATTTCATGTTAATGTTCTCCTCGTCATCTGACCATAAAACATACAGACATAAAATTAGCTGTGATCCATCCTAGTACATCACATCATAAAACATACACTGAACTACTTCCTCCACTTGTTGATTACCATGATTTTGTGCATGGAGTGGCACATTGCTCATCAGGTGGTTGACTAGTAGTACTTTTTCATTTATACTAAACGTCAGCACTCAATGAATAATTCATGGCTCCGAGATGCATACACATATTTAGCATAAATGATTTGTTAGTGGATGAAAATGAGAACATATGAGTTGATTAACCAAAAAAAAGAAAAAAAAAAGATTGATACCTAATCACAGAATTCTTAACTGACAAATGTTCCATGTTATCTTATAGCCAATGGAAACTGTACTAGAAGTAAAACCAAATCACAACTATATGCCTATACTAAATGAATAAAATCCACAAGAGCAAAGTTTTAAAAATGGTAACAACCTTAAACATACATATAAATACACAGCACTAGGAATAGATGTAAACCTGTCTGGACCTGTTGATCGGTCCACCACCTACCTTCACGAGGCCCCCATGGGAAAGGGCTCCAGCCTGGGGCTGCAGGAACTGCGGACCTACATGTAGTAAATGACTGACTTTTCCCTCAGGGTAGGGTAGTGTCCTGCTGGACCCCCTAGCAGCTATAGCCCTGATCTAGCTCCACTAACCCCTGATACACTTCTCAGGGGAAAGCCATTATTTAATACCCCTGTTTGCACCAGCTTTCCCTAAGATGCAGCTCCACCTCTGGGACCGGAGGTGGCAATCAAATTTATATATCTATCTGCCCTCAATAAAGTAACCCCCAGTTCAACTGCAGCCAATCTGTGGCCATTCTTTTTTTTTTTTATTGAATATTGTGTCCTGGTTACATTGATCACAGACGAATCTGTGTGAAGTAGAAATCCGCTTACCCCCTGTCAGGTCCCAGGTGCTATTCTCACCGCTTCGCCCCACTACAGTACCCCTATCCTCCACCAGACCCAAGATGGCTGACTGTAGGAGATAGGGAAGAGTAAAGTGCGCCAAAAGCTAGTAGAGACCTCTCTGCACCTCCTGCCCTGTGTCACGTATTCCCCAGGGTCACGTATTCCCCAGGGTCACGTATTCCCCAGGGTCACGTATTCCCCAGGGTCCCTCCTCTGACAGGCTAAACTCAGTCGGCCCTTCACCACAACGTTACACTATCACTAAGGCTGGCCATAGAGATGCGATTGAGTCTTCGATCATAAGTCGAACATCAACTACAAGTACACCATTTTAGGGATCTGATTTATCACAGATCGATTGGTGACAGCTACACAAAAAATGAGATAGAAAATTATGGAATTGGCATATGGCTTCCATGAGTATGAGCTTCCATAGAGATGATTGCAAGTCTCTAACAACGTCCTTCACAATCGATTGACTAAAATTTTCAGACATGCCCGATCCCTGCACAATCTATTTTTTTGATAATTTGCTCACTTTGTGAATGATCAATCGGTCAGAAATCATATGAAAAATCGAGACGTCTATGGCCAGCTTTACAAGTTAGGGCTTGTTTCCACAACGTTTTTCAATCTCTCCATCAACGGAAGGGTGCATTCGTCAGTGCATCCATCAGGCATCCGTCAGGACATACAGGAAATGTTTACCTTCAGTGCATCCGTCAGTGACCGATTACACCCCTCTGTTGCGCCAAAATAGACGTAGTGATCTATGTCAATTTTAACACAACGGAGACCAACTGACGGACGGATGGTGGGACAGGCTCATTTTATATAATATAACGTCAAAATCCCTCTGTCTGACGTACTTTAGACAGAGGGAGTTTGACGCAGTGGAAACTAACCCTAACAATTGCTGTAGATCCCACAAGGGATTTTTCTGTGAAAAGTTTTCAATGTGCCTAATGAAGTGAGGAATTTTTCTGCATAACAGTACAAATCGACTATAAAGTAAGTGCGGGTCACCACATTTTTAGCTCATTTCTATGTCATCAGAATTTTCATTATTTTAGAAATAATACTTTTATAAATATCCTGCCCTAGAATAAAATGGCATGCTACGCTAATGATAGGGTATTCTCTCTCTCTTTTGCCTTCCTTTTATTGTTAATGGCAGCTGTTGGCTCAAATCTATGAGTAGTACTAATGATTCCTATTGTATGCTGTTCCCCAAGAACTTAGTTCCTATTTATGCTTAATAGGCTTACCAGACATTGTTTAGTGGTATAAATACACAATTACATATTGTTGACATATTTGTGTCAGCATAAAAAAATGTCATTCATCAAAAGTTCAAGCTGCTTTCATACTTTCACATTTTCTCCCGCATCAACATAAAACCTTCAAATAAAACCCAATTTGATCCCATAACCCTATTATAGATCCCATGATGTTAGCAGTAGGTGTTGGTGTGTAATGGGGGGCACATGTTGACTGGTGGGATGGAAAATCAGGGCTCTGTACATACTACAGCCTATGGGTCTCCCCACACATATAGAACAGAGGGCGGTTTTGCCGCTGACCGATGTGTGTGCATGCTCATGGCTGTCGCAAAAATTGGCCGTGGATCGCGGGTGCCCACATGGGGCGACAGATCCCTGTCGACCCAAAGCTTGTTTGGCCAGAGAACGGACATGTCCGTAAATCTCTGGCCGATGTCACTAGTTGGAATGGGGACTGGTGTCCCCATCCAAACTAATGGCCACCACACAAAGGGTGTCTGCCGATACTGTGAGCGATGGAGAGCAGCGTGATGACGTCATCACGTTGCTCTCCACGGCTCATCTGTCGGTCCCCAGTTCGCCATCCCCAAGCCAAGTCAGTGATGACGAACCTATGGCAAGCATGCCAGAGGTGGCACTCAGAGCCCTCTCTGTGGGCATGCGAGCTGTCAGCCAGCCCAGAGAAAAGCACTGCAGCCTATTGGCTCTCAATGCTGTCAATGCCCTTCCCCCTCTCTTCTGATTGCACACAGTGCAATACCCTCTCCTGTTCTATCTTACTCTAAGAAAGTAGAGTGTGTGTGTATATGAGTTGTGTGTGTTTAATTCAGGTTACATTGGTGGTTATTTATTACTTGGTAATAAATCAGGGCTTGTTTCCACTGATGCGGATGGCTGCCGTGCTATCCGCACCGCTGAAGCCGCTCCCGCCCGCACCCCAAGCTGTTTAGCATGCGAATGCACGCGGACGTCCGTGCGGTAGGATGTGGACTTCGGGCATGCCCCATGTTAAGCGATGCGGTCGGTTGCGGCATCCGCACGAAAACGCTGTATCGAGCATTCAGAACCGCACCATTCTCTCCAGTTTTTTCTCACCAAGTCTCTGCTCTGCTGTGGCCACTGTCAGCTCTAGCATCAGGCAATAAGGGAGGAGAACCAGGAGCCACAGCTACTTCAGCAGACAGCCATCTTAGCTGCTGGCATGCTCACTCTTCCTTCATGCCTGCTCTCCTCCTTACAGCTTTTATGCACTGCTGTGAGGGAGCAGGTTTACTTCCAGTCAGGGTGCCAGACCGCATAGACTAAAGAGCCACATGCGGCTCAGCAGCCGCGGGTTGCAGACCCGCTTAGCAGGGGAGTCAAAAACTCCTATTTCGCGGGACACATTTAGTCCACAGTGTAATTATATTTGGTTTTCGTGATTTTTTTAAATGTTATTTATGCAATAAATGGCAAAGATGTGTATTTTATTGCACATTTGATGTTGCAAATGTTATAGAATACTTTTTCCAAGATTCATGGAATCATTCCAGATTCCATGTTCAAGCAAAACTTTAGTCTGTTTCCATCTTAAAAGGTTTATCATTATATGCCATAAGGAGACACTTCTCTCATTGTAGATGTTTTTTCAAAGTTTGTCTGCAACTGTCTCAGTTTTGAATTTTTGGCCCACTCCATCTTTGATTTTGACACCCCTGCCTTAGGCAATGCCCACATTCAAAGTATCCTTGATTGAAAAACATGAAACACTATGAATGAATAGGGCATACTAGATAAAATAATGCTGGGGTAAAAAAAAGGTTAGATTATGCTGGACATCCTCAAATCAGATAATGAGCCTAGTAATGTGCAATGACAACAAGTAAGTTCAGTACAGGAGATGACTCTCTAAGGCAGTGGTTTCCAAACTTTCCCCCTGCAGGGTGCCCCTTCTCTAGAAAGGAACATTATCATGACCCCCCCTCTTCAAACTCCACAGTTTCAGATTGAGGGCCATTTTATACCAGTTTGTGTTGCCGCATCATATACTAGTACTTGTGTTAAATGCCCTCAAACTTTATTCGAAATACAACTTATACAACGTTATATGGTCTTCTCACAAATCATGCAGAGATACGCATCATATACTCACACACCATTCATACAGAAACATTCATCATTCACATAGAGACAAACACACACACAGACTTCGAGAAACACAGAGACACACACATTACATGCACTCTACTTACTATCTGCAGCTAGTGCTTGTCCCACCTCCAGCTCCCTAGCACACCACCCCCCCCCCCCCCCCCCCCCCCCCCCCCCCCCCCCCCCCCCGGTATACCTCTACCCTGGGGCCCCCAGTTTGGAAACTACTGCTCTATGGTAAGGCTGAAGTTATTAAATGTACACATCCACCAAGTTTTACAGAGGTAAGACTGTTCTTTGTAAATAGGGAAATGTAATAAAATGTTAAGTTGTAAAAGCAGGGGTCTATGGGCTTGTCTCCACTTATGCGGGCGGCGGCGGTTTGCCGCTGCTAAGAACCGCCGCCACTTAAAACCGCATTCCATGTTATTTTTATCTGCGGCCATTCACCTCTATGGCCGCGATCAGTGGTGGGCGGACGCGGAAGAGTGCGGCCCGTGGTCAAAAACCCGGTAAACCGAGTTTTAGGCGGCAGACTGCCCTGCAGCCGCCCCCTGACCGCCCCCTGGCCGCGACTAGCTATTGAAGAACATAGGCGCGGTTAGATCCGCCCCGTGGGCAACCGCGGGCTTCCGCATAAGTGGAAACAAGCCCTATCGATTGTCAAAACTGCAATACATTACACTACTAATGATCAGGTGATTATTGCAAAGTTAGTTTACTATTCTTTTTAAAAACATTTGGTAAAATAACATTTTTCAAATACACTGTGTTTAATAGTCAAACACTTCACCCTTAGTAGTCACATTGCAAGGAAAACTGTCAGTAAAGCAAACAGAATAACTAGGCGGGTCACCAGCAGAAGGAAGGAGATCTGAAGGATGACTACAGACTATGAGAGACTACAGGAACCTAAAATGTACAACCTGGAGGGTAATATTTTATAGTTCAAAATTGGGGATGGGAGTATCTACAGTATGAAGCTATGTTCAAAATGCAGGGGCATGGCCTCAGACTTAGGCTATGTTTCTAGGGCATTGCGGGCTCCATTGACACCCCCCCCCCCCTGCGTTAAGCACATTCCTTCACAGGGAGGTCAACGGAGGCCATATACTTTACCTGCCTGCCGCACTGACTGTTTACACGGTGTGGAGCCGATGCGCTGGCCGGAGGTTGGCGTAGTGCCCTGCATTAACCTCTTCACCAGCTGATCAGCTAGATGTTGTGTAAACAGTCAGTGCGACAGGCAGGTAATATATATGGGCTCCATTGACCTCCCTGTGAAGGAATTTATTTAACGCAGGGGGGTCAATGGAGCCGTAACGCCATGGAAACAGAGTTAAAGTTCAATACTAACATTAAAAAGTAGTAATACTGAAGGAGTAGGTGATAACTGGACTTCTAATAGTGGTGGATTAGTCCATCGTTACTGGAATGAAACATGCTTGGTACAAGCACAGAGATGTAATAAGAATAAATAGAAAACAATGAATAGATTATGAGAATGTGGAATACATAGGGGTTTGGTAGCTATAGTAAAGCCTTCCATATGAGACATGGCAGCTAAACTAGGGCTGTACTAGGGACTCTCTACGAGTAAGCCCCCGAAGTAGAGGAGAACTACATCAGAGAGAAGGAGATTTCCAGGCGAGTTGATGGTGTACTGTGGATTAATATTTTTATTTCCATAAAGAACGGTTTTGGATATTTCATCTAGAGTGCGGAGATCCTGAGACTTTGTGTTTGCTGTCATGTTATGCATCATGTAATGGCATCTCCTGTGTTCTGGCTTTCTAGACACTTAGGAAAATATCATTTTTTTGTTTGTTCCATTTCTACTGTCCAGTGTAAGGACACAATTTCCTTATTGTGTGTAAAGTGATATTTCGTTTTTGATCAAATTAATGTTTATATAAAATTGCAGTGAAAAGTAAGATGGGAAAAGTTCTAGGCACAAACCCAAAGCTAAGATTATAACATCCGTTGACACCAGACATCTGACAGTAATTCAAATCCTAGCATGAACATTATGTAGAAAATGGTATCATTTCCATGCCAGCTTATTTGATTTAAATTATTATGTAATGTGTTTTCTGCAGACTGAATTATGTGAAACAGGATGTCTACACCATCAGTCAGTTAGAAGTGGTTATCCTATGGGTCTTTTGTGGATTTTCTTCTTTCCCAAGAGGAAGAAACACATTAGCTGTTTACGTATTTTTTTTCAAGCTGAAATATAGTTGAATACTTGTTATGTGTTAAATCAAGGATAGTGGTCTTCAAGGAAGGAAAGGGAGTATGAATGTTTTCCAGCAAATCTGCAGCTTTATATACATCGATCGGTCTGGATACTGAAATCTGGAAACTGAAATCTGAATAGTGAATAGAGAGTAGACCTAACCTCACATACAGTTAGGTTCATGAATATTTGGATAGAGGTAACAATCTTATTTTGGACTGTACATTAACACAATGTGCCTGAACTGTACTCTTTCAGCTTTAACTCAGAGGGTTGAACAAAGGTTTTGGTAGAAATACCAGAAGCTAAAGCTTTTCTTTCAGAGAGAGATAGTTCAATCTGTAAGTTGTCAATGTTAGGCTCATAAGGTGTTTAAACGAAAAAAAAATTACAACAAAAGTTATGTATTTCGGTTCAGGACAGTGGGAGCATCTCAATAAATTGATAAAAATAATGTGTTATGATGGACACTTGTGACTTACACTTTTTGGCTGCTGGGGCAGGGTGTGTGTTATATTGCAACCAAGGTGTATGTAGGCATATGGGGAAATTGTACCATCTTGAAGAAGTGGTCTGAGGCACCACGAAATGCATTGATGTTTAAAGAATAAAGATCTTCTACATAAACTGAGGGGCACCTACAACAGCCTTATTTTTTCTGGGAAACACCCCCCCCCCCCATTAGACCAATGAGGAAATTGTCTAATTACTTTTGAGTACATAAAATTTATTGTGTTAAAATAAAAATCTTGCCTCTGTCCAAATATTTATGGACCTAACTGTAAGCGATTTGTGCTCATGTGTCTTAAAGATCAACATTTTTAGCGATGTATTTTAAGATGGGAAATCTTCCTATTAATTTACTTTTCCTTACTTGTTATTAAATTGGAGCCAGCTCAATCCCCCCTTTTCTCCGGGACCTCTCTTTCCCCAACTCCTTCTGGACCTCACACCCCAACACTGCGCGACCAGAACTAACCCCCTTCTGACGGTCCGATTAACTCCAGTTTTCTGTACCAAAATTGGTACGAAAAATTTAACCACCCCGGCAGTCCACTGAGATCCAGAATTCTGTACCAGAAGAGGTATGGTCTAGTACGTCTAGTAGACATAGAAAACAATAAAGAACAAAATCTCCCCAGTAAAGATTACCAGGGCCAGGGGCACTTTAACGGCTTCACAATCGGTACACAGGTCACAAATGGGTTAAGATAAACATTTATTCAATGGACATCCGGGCATCACACCTAGATGTGCATAGACATAAGAAACAGTTGCACCAGACTTGCACGTTTGCCCTGGTGCGGATCGCCTACCTAACGCCACGCGTTTACCCAACTACCAGGGGCTAGGCTTAAGACCCCGCTGTTTACATCCATCAGACCTGAATCACAAATGGATACATTCTAATTAGGCGTTTTTGGCAATTGTCCGTTGGTGTCTCTCCGTTCTGGGGGAGGATCCTCGTCCAGCACCACATGTGCGTTGTTTTTATCCACCTCATACATAAACCTCTAACCATCCAACCAGCCTCTACCCCTTGAGGAAGTCTATCGACGAAACATATGTCGGGGTGGCAATCACCACCTTGGATGGTTTACATCCTTTGTTCCATCTCATTAGGATGCCAAGTTTCAATGCCTGAGTTTTAGGCCTGTGGTTTATGTTGATTAAGTCAGTGTTTTTCAACCACTAGTGTGCCGCGGGATGTTGCCTGGTGTGCCGTGGGTTCCACCCTCGGCCCTCCTCTCTAGCTTCATCTTATAATAAGTCTTATACTATAAGAGGCAGCTAGATAGGATGGCTAAGCAACCGCATCCTCACAGAGCCGGTCCGTGTATAACACGGATCGCTGTATAAGTCTTACACTATAAGACTTATACGCCGATCCGTGTTATACACGCGTCCCCACAGACCAGGGGGGCGGTGTTTTTTGCTCTGCTGGTACGCATCTGCGTTCCAGCGGGCAACCTGCTGATGACGTACTTCTGGCGGGGACTGGAAGTGCGCTGCGGATTATCGTATCTTCGGTGCCCTCTCTGATTTTTTTACACCTAACACTCAACTAATTTTGGCAATGTGCCTTTGCCCAAAAAAGTTTGAGTTACCCCTTTGTTTTGTATCCTTCTGTTCTGTGTTCTTTTTTTGTGCACTGTTTCTTATGTCCTATCACTCTAGGTGATCCCGGATGTCCATTGATAAATTTTACTTAACCTATTTGTGATCTGTGTACCGATTTGAAGCCGTTAAAGTCCCCTGGCCCTGGTAATCTTTACTGGGGAGATTTTGTTCTTTATTGTTTTCTATAGATTTTTGGGATGTTGGCTTCTTACTGTGAGAGAGTTTCTCTTTTTCACAAGGGTCTAGTAGACATCCTGACTATAAAAACATTTGTAAAAATGAATTGCTGATTAAATAAACACAAAAATCAAACAAAGAATTAATAAATCATGGCTATCAGTTTTTGATGGACCAGTACTGCTTCTCACTAACCTCCATGGAGTTTTTGGGTTTGCTGTTCTAGTGAGGAGGAACAAATGAAAATAAATATTAAGGTTGTCCAAGTCTTTTACTTTGGCCCAGAGTATTTGTGTTTGACACCCCTGATCTAGAATATTCCATATCACCCCTCTCCTGGTTATGGAGAGCTAATTCATATGTTATAAGTTCATCTGATGTAATTAGTAGAGATGGTAAAAAAAAAATTCTTGCTGAATTTATGACTTGTTTGCAAGGCCCCTAAATATCACAAAAATTGCTGGAGATATAGAGAAGGGTTGTACAAACACTACAAGAAAATAAAGTATTTTTCTAGCATTTTCTAGCAATACTTACTATTTGTAATATTCCTCCAACCCTTCTTTACAGCTCCAGCTATAAGGGGGATGATGTCATGTTCAGGAGCTTTCGCAATTTCGAATATTCACGATATTCTGCATTGGGAGGCTTTTGGCCATGGATTGTGAATATATATTCGCGATGCGAAAATAAATAGCACACGTGACCATTAATTTTGAAGGTAATCATGATGAGATTTTAATGCCCATATATATATATATATATATATATATATATATATACATGGCCATACACTTGAATTGCGAATATTCACGAATATCGAATATTAGTAAAATTATTGCAAATTCAAATACGGCCTATGCCGCTTATCACTATTCCTATTCCCTTTACAGGTTATAGAACTTCTTATTACTGTACATCCTCCATATTATTAAATAGACCTAAAAGCATCATACTGGAAAGATTACTATCCCCTCAAATTAGATGCACATGTCAGACAAGGGCATCATTATAATCTTTAAGGACTTGGCAGCATCTACCAAAATCTAAAATAGCATACACTATAGGAACACATTATAGTATAATTATCCTAAAGTCATGAAAATTTGGCTCAAATGTGTACAGTTAGTGCCAGTTACTGAACAATCTTTGATTCTACATTCCACATTAGCTCCCATACATGGTGGAAGAAACTGCTTAGAAGATGTTTTCTCAGTGTCTCCGTTCATCTATGAATGTATTATTATTGTCTACACGCATGATTTAAATGCACATACATAGTATAGTGATTTTGTAGCAGTTTTATAG
>CM070036.1:129799644-129810631 GCA_036250615.1 Ptychadena robeensis | reverse complement strand
GTGGGGTTGCTTCTCATCCAAGGGACTGGGCTCACTCACAATTTTGCCCAAAAACACAGCTATGAATAAAGAATGATACCAAAACAACCTCCAACAGCAACTTCCAACAATCCAACAACAGTTTGAAGAACAATGCATTTTCCAGCACGATGGGGCACTGTGCCATAAGGTAAAAGTGATAACTAAGTATCTGTGTATCTGTGCTGAGGAACACCATGAACACAGAATAAACCTAGAATAGAAAATATGAAGATTTTAAAGTCTAGTATTAACAGAGTGGTACATGAATTTACCCCAATTTAGACATATCTGACTGTTAAATCTGATTATTTAATCTCCTTTAAATTTACAGCATGAGCATGTCAGATCCGATATAAATGAGCTTATGTATTGCCCAAGCAGAGCACAGTAAGAGATTGATGATAATACTCAGTTACTACCCAGCTTATTGTGACCAGAGATGATTGGAGTAATTTTGATGCAATTTGTAACTAGTGAAATAATAGATTTTTCTTCTTACTTCAAAATGTGCAATGGCTTTAAAAGGTTTATAATCCTATATACTGCTAATATACACTGCATGGCCCAAAAAAAAAGTCCCCACCTGGATTTAACATAGCAAACAGATACAGGTCTTGGTTCAGAAACAGCATGTGCTCCAATGAGATCAGTTGAATACCTGAATAAACTGAATGACCAAGTTATTGCATCAATGGTTTTTTCTTCCCTGATGGCACGGGGATATTCCAAGATGATAATGGTGAGATTTGTTACATCCATTGTTTCTTTAGAATAGTAGAAAGGACACACACTTCACAGCCACATGGCATGGAGGAAAAGCAGGAACAAGTGTATTTGTATCAGGAACAATAGGCAGTTGTATAGAACATAAAACAGTGACCCTACAGGTGACCACCAACATAACAGGCAATATCAAACATATTAATCTAATACACAACAAGATTCACCGGGCTCAAATTGTGAAAGAGTGGTTAAGGGAGTGTAGTGACCAGTAGATGGAACTTTTTGTACATTTAAATGCATTATTATAAATGCCTGTATATTTTTCTGTCGGGGATCCAACAGGGCTGAAAAC
Organism: Ptychadena robeensis; assembly: GCA_036250615.1. Lineage (NCBI taxonomy): Eukaryota > Metazoa > Chordata > Amphibia > Anura > Ptychadenidae > Ptychadena > Ptychadena robeensis. The sequence continues at coordinate 129,809,535 of CM070036.1, read as the reverse complement.
ACAGAAGCTGTCTGCTCCCTTCCTCAGAAGCTGTGAGAGGGGAAAGGTGGGGGAACTAGCAGCTCCTCCCTCTCCCTTCATGCTGTACAGTGAGCAGAGAGGCTGCAAGCTCACAGACAGTCTCAGTGACCTGGCAGGCTCTTCTTACGGCCGGGTCCCTAGAAGCTGTCGGCAGGGTCTCCCCTTGCTGCTCGGGCCCTGGCGGTGGCCCGAGCAGCTAGGGGGACCCGACCAACAGTGCTGGCACACAAAGGCACACAAATCAGGTCACAATCTAAATGTGTATGGGGGGCTTTATTGATAGAACATATATATACATACGCACATAAATAGTGCTTATCTCTTAATTTAAACAAAATAAAGCAAAATGTGACATGAAAAACGGTCACCTGATTAATACATTCATATACACAAGAAACATGTATAACAAGGTTCAGTATATGAAGCAATTAAAACAGATTAATTTATTTCTACTTTATTTCTACTTGTGTGTAGCATTTGTATTTACTGGGAAGCTGTAACAGAATACGTCTGAAATTGCCTTTCTCAATAATTTTAATTCTGAGTTCTCTGCTGTGTAACAAAATACTAAAGCAATTGCACATAATACGTTTTTATGCCACCCACAGTTCTGTCTTTACTCAGCCTGGTAATTCCAAAATGCTTTATTAAAAAAGAATCATCTGCTGAATTATGTGTACAGCAGCAAGAAAGGAGGGAGACAATAGCTAAGCAGGGAAACTTTCTGCCTCTTCAACACTGGAAATTATCACCCATTACAACTATTGTTGGACTTTTCTTGTATACCTTAAGAAACATCCCATCTTTTATTTTCCTAAATATTGATTTTATAAGAGGAGTACTCTAGTTTTCATATAAATATTGAGTTCAGCTCAGGCCCACTTCACCATTTTCTTACATTGTCCTGTATTTTACAGTTGCAAGAAAAAGTACGTGAACCCTTTGGGAGTTTATGGAGTTTTGCATGAATTGGTCATAGAATGTGCTCTGATCTTTATCTAAGTCACACCAATAGAAAAACACAGTCTGCCTAAAATAATACTACACAAACATTATATGTTTTCATGTTTTTATTGAACATAACATGTAAACATTTACAGTGCAGGGTGGAAAAATGTGAACCCCTAGAGCTAATTGGAGCCAGGAGTGAGCCAACCTTCAGTCCAATCAGTGTGATGATATTGGATGTGTTGCTGAAATCTGCCCTTTAAAAAACACACATCAGTTTTGGATTTACTTGTTTCAAGAAGCACTGTCTGATGTGAACCATGCCTCGCAGACAAGAGCTCTGAGAAGAATTGTTAACTTGCATGAAGATTGTCTACAAATGAAGAAAGTTTAGCACTGTTGCTACTCTCCCAAGGCGTGGTCGTCCTGTAAAGATAACTGCAAGAGCACAGCTCAGAATGCTTAATGAGGTAAAGAAGAATCCTAGAGTGTCAGCTAAAGATTTACAGAAATCTCTGGCACATGTTAAACATTTTTGTTGACACATCTACAATAAGGAAAACATTAAACAAGGCTGGAGTACATAGGAGGACACCACGGAAGAAGCCACTGCTGTTCAAAAAACAATTGCAGCGCGTTTGAAGTTTGCAAATTAGCAAAAGTTCCACAGCACTACTCGCAAATCATTCTGTGGACAGATGAAACCGAAATTAAGTTGCTTGGAAAAAACACAAAACACTATGTGCTGCCTCAGGGCCTGGGTGATGCCAAAGGGCATTTGTCTTCTTCTTTAAATATGTGTAACAGTTGTGCACTGTAACATTAAAGTAATTTTTCAGAACAAACTTTCAGTGACCTATCCCAGTTTTATAAGTCAATGGCACAATGTAAATAGGTTAACATCACCCAGTAGTGGGGATAGCCCCATGCTAAGGTTTGAAGGCTGCTTTTATATGCGGGAGCAACAAAAGAAATATTAATATACAGTCCTGGCCAAAAGTTTTGAGAATTACGCAAATATTAGTTCACAAAGTCTCCTGCTGAACTGCTTTTAGATCTTTGTTGCAGTTGAAAAATAATTATAAGCACTTCATACGTTTCAAAAGCTTTCATTGACAATTACATGAGATTTAAGCAAAGAGTCAGTATTTGCAGTGTTGGCCCTTTTTTTTCAGGACCTCTGCAATTCCACTGGGCATGCCCAACTTTTGGGCCAAATCCTGACTGATACAACCCATTCTTTCATAATCACTTCTTTGAGTTTGTCAGATTAAGTTAGTTTTTGTTTGTCCACCGCCTCTTGAGAAATGCCCACTAATTCTCAATGGGATTAGGTTTGGGGAGTTTCCAGGCCATGGAGATTTCAATGTTTTGGTCCGGAGCCACTTAGTTATCACTTTGCCTTATGGCACGGTGCTCCATCGTGCTGGAAAATGCATTGTTCACCAAACTGTTGTTGGATTGTTAGAAGAAGTTGCTGTTGGAGGGTGGTTTGGTTCCATTCTTTATTCATAGCTGTGTTTTGGGGCACAATTGTGATTGAGCCCACTCCCTTGGATGAGAAGCAACTTCACACATGAATGGTCTCAGGATGCTTTACTGTTGGCATGGCACAGGACTGATGGTAGCGCTCACCTCTTCTTCTCCGGACAAGCCCTTTTCCAGATGCCCCAAACAATCTGAAAGGGGCTTCCTCGAAGAACATGACTTTGCCTCAGTCCTCAGCAGTCTATTCACCATACTTTCTGTAGAAGATCAATCTGTCCCCGATTGTTTGGGGCATCTGGAAAAGGGCTTGTCCGGAGAAGAAAAGGTGTGTTAATAAAAGCCTTTAAAACGTATGAAGTGCTTATAATTATATTTCAGTACATCACAACTGCAACAAAGATCTAAAAGCAGTTAAGCAGCAAACTTTGTGAAAACTAATATTTGTGTCACTCTCAAAACTTTTGGCCAGGACTGTACATATAAAAACATATTTACTTACCTCTTTCATTGTTGAATTTGACTGCTTGGTAGGGAGGGAGGAGAAACCCCCTGCCATAGGACTATCCTTTAAAAGAAACTCAACAATTTCCTCTACTTACACCTCTGTAGTACAGCAACCTGAGTGGATACAAATAACCTGGAGAATTTAGAAAGGTCCTCATATTACGTAGCTTTGTAAAACTAAAGTTACTTATATGAAAATGGCCCTGGGCTGGACATCATAGTGTTATTTACTGGTCTGAATATTTTAAATAAAAACAGGCTCAATTCCTTAGAATTATAGCTGCTCCTTGTACTTGATCCAAATTTCTCAATAATACCAACAAAGGATGACAAAATTATCATTCACAAGCCAAAGATAGCACTTATGAAGATGACTCCTTCAATTGGAATGTTTTTACAAGGCATCCAATCCTATGCTACATGTTAGGGGTCCCTGGTCCCGTGGGCATGCAATGCCGGCCTACCACAGGAACCAACAGTGAACCTCTTTCTGCACTCCCCTCTAAACAAAGACCTATCTACACCCATAACTGAAACTTATAATAACTAAAATACAGAGAAAGACTTACCACATATTGTACATTTTATGAAATGTTTACAGAATTTGCAAATTGCATATTTTTAAGACCTCATTTACAGTGCATGGTTTGTTGCGTATTTATTAAAAGGTATACTCGGGAATTAAGTCTTATATTTTTTTCATCCTCACCAAATGTAAGCAGAAGGTTGGCTCAGCTTGTCTGGATATCACAGTAATGAAGCTGTGAGCAATATTTGAGAGCTTAATGAAAGGACATCCAAAAGATGAATGGCTGGAGAAGTCCATAGGTATTATCTAGTATGACACCTCATTCTCTATTGCCACAGTAACAGAAAGTCAAGAAGAAGAAGGTTCAAAGGATTTGTGTTACCCTTAGCTTTACCACTGCATGAACAGACACATGAAAAGGTCGCTCGACATTTGGATCTCTTTTTCCAGGTAAAAATGGAAGGAAAATCCAAGAATTCATTAGATGGAAAACCTGAGGGTATAACCACTAACACATGCAGTTCCACCTGAGCCACAAAGACACATAGGAAACCTTGATCTTATATTGTGCAATTGGTATTCTATATTTCAGGTTTAACACTTTACACTTTACAACAATTTAAACACCCCCAGAATGGGGTGTTTAAATTTAACATTAGCTTCTTCCAACCTAAATAACAATATCTCAATAAGTATTTTGCCTAAATACAACATGCTTACATGGTTTTATATAATACTTATATTTGGAACAAGAATAATTTTCTGATGGAAAAGGTACCATGGAAATACACATTTGATGGAAAATTACCTATTTGTAATCACAGCTTTTATGTGTTTTAACATGAAATTCATCAGTTTTTGGAATTCAGTAAATTCATTTAAATTTTTCTACAATAAAATTGAAAAACAGCTCAGTCTTGCCTAATGTTATATAATTGTTCTCCTCTTAATGTCCTTCCAGGTGTTTTCCATACGGTTAAAATCTGCAGATAGAAATGGCCAATACTGAGGCTATGTTACCACTTCTTCTTGGATCCTTCAGTGTTCCTGCATTTTCTAATGGAGGGGGTTGCGTTTGTATGCATTTGTGATGCGTTCTTGATCTGTTTATGGACCGTATTTGATGCACATGTTTTTTGGTTTTTATTATTTGAAGAAAAGGAATAATGCATTGTAGACACTTAAAAAACAGATACCCATCCCTATTTGATGTGCCCAATGCATTCCCTATGGATGTGTTAACGCATACGCATTGCGTTGGTTTTCCTTTGCACACCACTAATGGAACATTAGAATACCACTAATGGAACACATGAAAACAACTCCATTAAAAGTCAATGGTTCTTATGGTGCTTTTAAAAACGCATTGTAAACATGTAATTTTGATGCAGTGTAGACATAAACAGGGCACGCACATGTAAATATGGGCCAGAGCAATGACCACTTTGAGCGCCGTGCACACTCATGGGCATCTATCTGGCCCATATCATATGTGGCCATTCCTATTTTCGAGTGGAATATCGGACAACCACAGTTGGAATATCGTAAACCACAGTCAATGTCCGTTGCTTTGCATGGAGACCGCGGGGATAGACAGTTTTCGCTAATTCCACTAATATTCAATTTGATATATATTATATATATATATATTTATATTATTATATTATATTATTATATTATCACAATGCATGGCCAAAAGCTTGACAGTGCATAATATCTTGAATATTCCAAATTGCGAATATCCGCCGCCATATTCGCAAAATTCGTGCACTCTCGAATAGCCGGTATTTGTCAAAAATATTTGCAATCCCAATATTCAACACTACATCCAGACACTTATTCTCCTGGATGTGTGGCATGATGCATTGCCCTGCTTAAAATACCCATCCTCTGAGTTAGTAAACATAGCCTGAGCAGAAGGAAGAAAATGTTTTGCTAGGATAATCTTGAATGTGGCTTAATTTGTGCATCCATTGCCTTGCTGCAATATCCCCAGATCATCACTCTTCCTCTCCCCCATGTTTCACAGTTGTTGCAAAATACTGTGGGTTATAGTCTTCTCTGGGTCTGCATCTAACCACAAAATGACCAGATGTTAGAGATGACCTTACTCCAGTTCTTTCCCTTATACAAGCTGGGTCAGAGAGGTGGAAACGTGACTTTAGTCTCTGGCACCGTGGTGATACCATGGCAGCTATAGAGGAGAGCTGTTAAAGGGTGTGGTAAGCCCAGCAGGTCTTTCCATATTTGGTACTTCTAGCAGTGTTTCACTATCAAACTGGGAAGTAGTCCCAATAAAAGCAGAGTGTTGCTTACAGGAATGTTTATTTTTATACTTTTTATTATTTAAAGATTTGATTGAACAGACCACCTAAATCAGTACCTGATAAAGTAGAATGATGTGTGCTTTTATAGGAATGTAACATACACTGCCATGCAATGGTTGTCCAAAAATATACAGCGGTTTATTTTTTTCAGGGCTGTAGTAAAACCTTTATGGTAATGGCAAAAAAGTACATGTGCCTTAAATTTGGTTAGCAGTGGTTAGTCTTTACTAATCTTCTGTAAAATGAACTCTTATCGGTCTATCTAACTCTATCCGTCATTTAGGAGGACAGTGATTCTGTTTAAGGTGGCAAGATGACTCCTCCATAAATATATTGCACTGATTGTAGCCATTGTAAGGCATGCTGTTTTTTACTGGTTGGATGATTAGGTGAAATACAGATATTAGGATAGCCCAAAGAAGTGAAAACTTTTTGACTTGTGGGCAACAATGGGCTTTAAAGTGGCAAAGAACCTGTAAGGACTGCCCAGTCCCAAGTCCTCCTAGCCTGGGAAATTAAAAAAAGATTATATTGATTAATTTTTTGCATAGTAAACTTGAACATTCTTGACACCAGGGTGGCAAAGAGCTCGATGAAAAGACTCAACGGGCCATAGTTTGCCCAGGTCCCGGGACTATAAATATTGATTTAAGTGTAACCTGAACTCAAGGGTCATCATCTTAAAGCATATATCTTCATTAGAATGTTTTAACAGAAAATACATTTATATTTAAATAAACATTTTTAAACTGTTGAGGTGCATTTGTACATAACATGTACATGGGTTGGCCATACATTACATAGATCCCAATTTTCACATCTTCTTTGACGTAAATCAGACATTAGCCATCATAAGCATACCAGTCACTCTGATTCTGTTGACAAAAGCTAAGGAGGATTGACAGCTGTACACTGGTAAACATGTTCACAGCACATGGCAGTGGAAAGGTGAACAATAATTGGAATATCTGTCAGTAAAATATGCACATTCTGTTACAAGAAGGAACATCATATAGCACCCAGAACCACAATCCTTTACACACATGTGTTTATCTCATCGTGAGGTGAGTTATATATATAATACATTCACAAGCCGTTCCTAATTTCAAAGAAACTGCCTCTGTAGCAGATCTCTATCTCTCCAGAAATTGTTCAAGTCCTTCCCAGCATGCTGTGTGTCTAACAAATGAAGCATCATTTATTGATTCACTGCTGAAGAAATAAGAACCACCATTCTATGTATCACTACCTTGTTGTGTAATATGTATATAAAACATTGGGGCGCTCTGTAAAATATACATAAAAACAACTTTTACTGCCACCTTCTTTAATGTGGATGAAGTGGAAAGCTGTTCTGGGGATTAGGGAACCCAAATCTGAAATTATTTTAAAAATTATAAATGTCATATCCTTTAAATTAAATAGGAGAGAAATGACCCAGCCTGGAGTTAGCACTCCACGTAGAAAGCAACCTCCACAATGGTATGTAGGAATACATTTGTGCATATGGCATAGGTAGTATGCTCAACTGGGGAGGTGCCATGTATGTTAAACAATTTAAGTTCTGGAGCAAAATACCCTGCCATCCAGATGACTTCTTATTCAGGAAAGGCCATGCTTACTACACTTACTACACTAAGACAATGCCAAACCAGATGGTGACTCTAGGGTAGGGTGCTCCTTGCAGTTCATGCCTACCACTTACTGGCCCTTAAATATTATTAAAGATATGATTGCGTTCTTGGAATGGGAACGCATTTAATTATTCCTATTGCAGCAATTTTTCTCTCCGGTTCCCAAATGTTTACAGAGGGAAATGGAACACAGCGGTAAACATGCCCTGTCTAGATAAAATTATTCATGATGCTGGCATTATTTATAAAAAGCCACAAACTCTGAGTTGATATGGAAGGCCACAAGTACGGCCCTTGGCATCACTAAACAGCCCTTGGCCGCACATAACATTGATCCAGACCCTTCCCCCTCCTGACCTGGTTTCCCCGATAAACATTGACAATTTTACTGATGTAGGACCGCCAAAGTTGATTAGGAAAGGAGGGTCAGCGTGTGACCACTTCACAGGTGAGTTGCTATGCCCTATGCATTAACAGTTAGGTTTTTTTGGGGTCCGCATGTGGAGGACCAAGGGGGGCCGCATGTGGCCCCTGGGCCACAGGTTGGGCACATAGGTAATAGAACATTAAAAAAGAAAAAAATATTCTATTGACATAAACTTATATAATGTATAAAATGTTGATCTGTACTTTAAAATATAGCATAGCTTGTAAAAACACCAATATCTCTATAGGCTAACAACCTATGCCAAAATGTCACAGCTGATAAAACTACTAATGACTAAAAAAATATTGGAGCCCCTTATAACAAAATGTCATAACTGCTATCTTTTTTTGCATGATACCACATGACACGATTTCAGATTTGATTATATCACCAATGACATCACAGTTAGTAAAGTTATATGGGACACTGTCAGGTTTATTAAGTAGTGCAGAATTGACAACCTAAAGCAACTTGAATTCAAGCTGCACAATATCGATTGGCACTTAGGTGGCAGAGATTACTGAACAAGTCCATATGAATCTTGACATCCTGATTTAATATATCACTATGAAAAGGAAAAGAAATGTGTCATGAACCATGGATAAAATATCAGACATTTCTGATTCTTTCTGTATTTTTGCACCTTACATTTATGGTGTAAATACTCAGAGAGTATCAGAGAGAGGAAGGGGAACACCTGCCAGCACGGACATACAGTTTTTAACCTGGCTCTCCAGGTTACACTATTTGGTGGGAGAGTTCTTACACTATTTGCAGAGAATTGCTAAGTCACACTCTCTCAATTCAGGACGAGCAGTGTAATCAGCCAGGAGAGTCAGGTTAATACTGTGTGTCCTTGCTGGCAGGAGTTCCCCCTCCTCTCTCTGTCAAATGTAGTCAGCCTTTCTTTCCCTCCCTCTCTGCACTGGTAGCCAAACAGGGGGAGGGGGAAGTAACCCCTGGAGCTGGATGAAGACAGGAGAAGCATGTAAGGAAAATGCAATGGTAAGTAGAATGTATGCATCTGTATGTCATATGGGCCTGTCAGCATATGTGCCTATGTCTTTCTACATGAGTCTGCATATGTGTGTCTTGATACATGGGTCTGTCAGCATATGTTTGTCTATGTGCCTTTCCATATGTGTCTGTCTGCATGTATTTGCCTGTCCTCATTTGCTAATGACAGGTGATGATGGTTCTTAATACCATTGTACAACTTTACATTGTTGAAATAGTATTCTCTATATTTTATTTAATCTTTTAGTATTCTATTTAGTTCAAATTAATAACATGTATGTCATAATAATGCAAACCCCCGCCCCCCCCCCAAAAAAAACGGTATACATAAACTATGTAACAATAAACTATGTCTCCATGGCGCTATCATGTCCAATCCACATTACCTGCCTACAGCACCGGCTGTTCCTACGGCATTGTGCCGATCCGCCGGCCAGAAGATTGATGTACTGCACTACGTTGACCTTCCACCCAGTGGATTGGCAGAATGCTGTGGGAACAGCAGGTGCTGTGGGCAGGTAATGTGGATTGGGTCCATCGGCATTCCCGATTATTTTGAGTTGTTGTTTTGAAGTTGTTGCACATTGTTCCCCACCTTCCAATCTGCATGAATACTTTATTTCTTTTCCATCAAATCAACGTGGCTACCTCGACTCCATAAAGGCGGCCCACACATTGTGTGTAGGGAAAGGGCTCTTGCCTGGGGGCATCAGGGAGTTACCAGCTATAGCAGCAAAAATATTAGAGGGACAATAAAAGGTGACTCTTTCTATAAGGAAAAAAATTATACTGGTACATAGTCTACGGAAAGGTGGGATCATTGGGTCACATGTATGCAAAGCCTTATTTTGGCATTGTCTGTGAAGGTTCTTATTTAGTGATGGCCCGAACTGTTCGCCGTAGAAGTATTTGCGGCGAACATCGCATGTTCGCGTTCGCCCATGTTCGCGAACATATGGCGAGAGAGTTAGGAAAGAGAGCTGCTGCTGCTGCTGC
>CM070036.1:129788739-129799544 GCA_036250615.1 Ptychadena robeensis | reverse complement strand
GAAGTCTATGGCGGTTCGCTGGTTCGTCGGGTTCGCGAACATTTGCGAATGTTCGTGTCCGGCGTTCGCGAACATCAAATTCCGGGTTCGCACCATCACTATTCTTATTCATTCAGGACTTAGTATGTCTCCAATAGTACTAGTTGCTGAAGTTTTCTTGAAGACATTTTGCTAATCCTTAATGACATTTTCTTTAGAAGTATTAGTTATACAATATAAATATAAAGCTTTAAATATATATATATATATATATATTGTGGGGGTTCACTCAAACGGTGCTCCAAACAGCAGTACTCCACACTGTTATTTACCTTTTAAGGGCTCCTGCCCACGTTTATTCACACACAAATAGTCCAAACAAAGGGTTACCCGCACAGGGGTTAATATCCAAACAAAATGAATGTCTTGGAAATGCCAAGTCTCCTGGCTTTACCTGGTCCAACATTAATTGTCCTTGGCTTCCTGGCTTCTCGGCAGCAACAGGCCTGGGCCTCACACACTCTGTGAGCCCCCTGTAGCAGCTGCCCGGTAACCACAGGCGGACCCCACACTCTTTGTGTGCCCCCTGTCTCCAACTACCATGAGAAGCCCTGTCTCCCACTTCCATCAGAGAGCTCTCACACACTGGACTCTGCAGCTATTTGGAGTCCCACCTAGCTCCAATCACCTGCAACCCAGGTGTTAACTGTTTGCGTGTTCCTGGGGGAATAGAGAGGCCCACCCAATTCCATCCTCTCTATCCCAGAGTCCGGAAGCCCTTTAAGAAAACAAAACAAAACACTCAGCAACCGAACGGTGCTGGGCAAATTAATCCTGGACTCATTCCAGGACACCACATAAAGGTCCATCCACAAAGTGACAGTGTGTCACAATATATATATATATATATATATCAACCAAGTTTATATTTTTTTATTATTGTAAATACAAAAAAAAGAATTGATATACAACAAAAAAACTTTAATAAAACAGCAGAAAAAAAAATTTGAATAGAAGACCCTGTTATAAAGATGTAACAGGAAGTGGAAATCTAAGGGACAATCCTAGACACAATCCCTGGAATAGGTGTGTAGTGGGGATGTTCCTCTAGCTTTGGTGGTAGAAGGGGCACCTGCAGTAGAGGGAGAGGAAGTTGGGACAGAAGTGGAAGTTAGCCCTCCCGACACTTGAGGGTGCACAATGACCTGTTGATAAAAGCCTCTCTGGCCCGTATTGCCCCCTCCACTTGCACTGTGGTGCCTCCAGGGGAATGGTCGCATACAGCCTTGGATGGACCTAATGCTCACTTTCAGATTTATCTTCTAATGAGTGATGTATCAGGGATGTTTTAATATTTCAGCACTTACCTGGAATAGTTGGAGCAGATTGTTGTTGTTTTGTGTTGCTTTTATTGTTATATATCTGTATATCTGGCAGGAGGAGGGGTCTTTTTTCTCGCCCTCTTCATTAAATACCTTGATGTGTACTGACTGTTGTGCTTTATGAGCTGTATTTTATTTCTATGTATTTTTGTACCCGCATATTTGTTGTAATTTTTTTAAAACTCAATAAACATATTTTGCAAAAAAAGCCTTTCCAGCCGGAAGCTGGGTGCTCTGTGTGTCTGCGAGTGAGGAGAAGGACGGTGTGGTGTTCTGTTCCCCATCTACCTCCAGTCAGGATGCCATGTTAAGGAGCGTGCGGATGCCCCCAGAGCAACACAGCTTGCGGACCTTGGGAGGGTCCCAACTGTGCATATGCAGATAGCCCTAGTTTGTGGGCTTTTCAGGGTTAATCTTATGAATTTCAGGTGTCAAGGTTAGGGGTTTGGGGGGTTAAGGTTAGGGGGTTCCGATGGTTAAAGTTAGGGGATTTGGGAGGTTAGAATAATTTTAACCCCCAAACCGCTAAACTTAACCCCCAGACCCCCCAAAACTTACCCCTACTATAAAGCACCACTCCCCCTAACCTTAACCCCCCCCCAACCCCTAACCTTGACACCTGAAATTCGTAAGATTGACCCTGAAAAGCCCCAAAACTAGGGCTATCTGCACATGCGCAGTTGTCAGGGTAGCAAAATATCTCTGGTGCCAACTTAGGAAAAAGTGGGGTGATCTCACCAAGCTGAAAACCAACTGGACTGCTTAAAGACGCGGCTGGCTAGGGGAGGTCTATCTCCAATTGTTGTATGCCCGCTGTTGTACCCTGAGGAACCCTTCCTGCGTTGCAGTGCAGTGTGATCTACATACTGGGACTAAGACAAGAAGACAATGATCCTCTCGTTATAACGTGTTCATTGACAAATGTTGGAAACAATGGTTCTCCGTGTGGTTCCTGGGTTCACTACCTGACACCTGCCGTTACAGGCATCTTAATTGGAATTGGACTTTGTTACTACCTATCCCATTTTTTGCATTTATCCCAAATTTTGCATTTCCCATTAATCTGTGTCCTAGTGATAGTGAGCACATCCATTACACTGAATACCCCAAGTAAATTGATGATTGATGGATCTCAACATGCCTTCATATATTATTGTGTCTGGTAAACATGCTTTTTGGGTATATCGATATATTATCTGACCAGTGCTGTTCTTATTTAAACATTTTCCTTCCTTACATTTCTTTCACCTGCACTAAACACAAACCCAGCATGCACACAAACATATCATTAGATGGGACTTCACACATCATGAATGGAGGTCATTGATCAATTAAACTAGGAAAAGCAAAAGTCACAACAGGCTATTGAGCTTGATGTAGTTTTTATTGACTAGTTTACATGGGATGTAATGAACTGACCTTCTCAATCTCGAATTATTCTTCTTGCTAACCACGACTTTTCTGTATGTAGTTTTGTATTTCTTCACACTAGAACAAAATGCTTTAATATAACTTTTATTTAAAGGTAAACCAGCCCCCTATTCAGATATTTCCCATTAATCTACCTTTGTAGAAATTGGGTGCTGATTTTTCCCTTTTCTGGAGAGAAATAGAAACACTGCTCTTCCTATGTACAATGTGGGAAATAATTATTTGATCCCATGCTAATTTTGTACTCCATTGTCCATGGTTCCGGGTCCATTAAGGCAAGAATCAGATTGTCTTGTGTGAATTCAAATAGTTGAAGACCTTTTTTTTTATATCTATTGTTATCCAATGCAATCAAGTTCCCTACATGACTACAGCCTGTAAATGGTCAGCTAACGCAAATCTGTAACTAAAAAAATCTAAAGGCTTCTGTTATTATTATCTTTCCTACTGTGTGTGAAATCTTTGTTCCTTCTCTGAGCAAAGCGGATATGCTAAACTGGGTACAATGTGTACGTATTTCTGCAAACAGAAAAAAATGTAGCAGACAAAGCTGCACAGAGAAACTCAAGATTAAATGAAGCATTGTGGGTTTTGGTATTTATAGTGTACAGGACCGCTGGGTTGGGTCCCTCCAGACTGCCAGGTTTACCCTACATTCATGCTGTTAAGGTCCCCATACACGGGTCCGATTCCCAACCGATTCCAGGACGATCGCTTCTGGGCACGTGCACGCCAATCGATCGGCTAAGAATTGAGTGCAGCCCACCTTGTCCGATCGACCCTGCCCGATCGACATGGCCCCCTGGATCAGATCTGCCAGAGAACCAACCTGCTGGTCTTTCTGATCGATTCAGCACACATCAGGGGGAGTTGCCATTTGTGAAGTGATCGATTGGGCATGGAATTGTCCAGGAATCGTTGGCCTAAGGTGGTAGGCACAGACTTAATTGGCCGATCGATCGGACATCTGATTCCCTCTGGCATCGCCGGAATCGATCGGATGGGTGATCGATCGTCCATGGAATCGGCACATGTATGGCTAGCTTTATCCTATTAGGTGGTGTATCCTGGAAGGATTCTGGAATATTTTTGCCTAGTGTTTTGCCTAGTTTTGGTTACAGGGTCCCATACTCCGGAATAGTAAGAAAGGAACTGTATCACCAACTGGATGGCAGCATAAGCACACCATCCCAAATTTTCCCTTGGGTAAGCAAGGGCACGGGGACTTTTAAGACCACATATATTCAATCATGTCTACTGTAAAGAAACATCACATTTAATCGACAAAATCAGGAATAGAATAAAAAACGAGTATAATCATATCGCATAGTACGTGCACAATGTTAGAGATATACACAGGGTACTGCAACAGATGAATATAAAAGTAACAAATGGTGCAAATTCCACCCCAACATGTGTTTCGTTGAAACTTCTTTAGGGGTATACTAGTGCTGTTTTAAGCCAGTTCTAAATACAAACATAGTACCAGGATATCAGTCAACACCATATTGCCAAATTGAGCAGGGAAAATTGGCATGCTTATGTGTGACAGACCGGTTGTATGTCACTGTGTAAGTGGTCCATATCCAGCAGTGAGGATCTGATGGTGTATCCTCTAAGGCAGTGGTGGGCAACTGAGTTGATATGGAGGGCCACAAGTGCGGCCCTTGGCATCACTAAAGGGCCGCACATAACATCGATCCAGACCCTCCCCCCATCTACATATCTCATTAGGCAGTGGACCAGATCCTGACAGGCAGTCAAAACCCGACAGCAGCCCCCCCCCTCCTTCCTGCCCCTGGGTGCTGCGCTCATATGTAGACCTGGTTTCCGCGATCAACATTGACAATTTTACTGATGTAGGACCGCCTAAGTTGATTAGGAAAGCTGGATCAGCGTGTGACCACTTCACCGGTGAGTTTCTATGCCCTATGCATTAACAGTTAGGTTGGGCACCTAGGCTCTAAGGAGTCCAGGATAGTGTGGGACAGAAACAGTAGAATGCTGTCCAGTTTTGTTTATGTTTTCAGTTACAGGGATCTGGATTCTGGAGTGGGAATGGAAAAACTGGGTGGGCCTTCCCACTCCACCAAGATACACCTGCTGGACCCTAATGAGATTACTGGGTGTGTCTCAACAAAATGAGCTGAGACCAGTCAGTCATGGCTTCCTGATGAGGTGTGGAGACACTGTGCTGCTGGAGCAGCAAATACTGGAGGGCACACAGGGAGTGTCGTAGCCCAGGCCGGGGACTTCTGGAAGTCAGGCTGTGATAGTTTTTCTTTGAGCTAAAGGGAAGAGCCTGTGTTGGACATTTTGCAAGCCAGGAGGCTTGGCATTTCCAAAGACCTTTTTGTTGTTGAATAACCCCTACGAGGGTAATTTCTGTTTGGATTTGAATAAATACGGGCAGGAGCCCTAAAGAGAACCTGTCGTATGGTTTGCAGTGATTGAGAGCTCCCGTTTGAGACTGAATCCCCACAGAAGGAACTGGGTGGGCCTTCCTATTCCGCCCACTCAAGGGTTTACACCTGTTTGCAGGTGAGTGAGGAGCTGGGTGTGTCTCCACAAAAAGAGCTGAGATCAGAGTGTCAGGGCTCCTGATCAGGTAGGAGACAGTGGGCTGCTTGACCAGTGGATACAGGGGGCTCAAAGGGAGTGTGTGGGGCCCAGGCCTATTGCTATAAGGGGTTCAGTAATATGATGTGGTATTTTCTATTGACTTTTGTTTGGTTGCTATTAACCCCTGCAAGGATAATACTGTTTAGGACAATACATATGGGCAGGAAGCCCTAGAGAATCCTGTAATGTGAATGTACCTCTTTTATGGCCAACCATTTGAGGCTGAACCTTCGACAATAGTTACTGAGTGAATTAGCATGCAGTTGTATGTGAAAAAGGTATGATGGTAAAGCCTGAACTTCTATGTATGTGACATGCTATACATGTTAGGTATCCATAGCATTAGGTTGATATATGTTTGTGATGCATCTGATCGTATTCATTCACTGACTGGTACATGGCTGTCATTAGACCATTACTCTTTATGACATTACAAAACTTACAGTATTTCCTCTATGTTGTGTATGGATGGTGGAAATGTATTCCTGCTGTGATACCAATTGGTTAACTTTAACACTTTGGAAACACTGTTGTAAAGATATATTTTATAGTTTGGATAACTTAAGAAATGTAAATGTCATACCATAAATATGCAGATCAAACTTTAACATTTACATTACCCCAACAAAAGAGCACACTGAAAATGTAAATGTCCCATTCTCCTGAGGAAGCTTGATCTGGAATCCACTAATGAGATCAAATACGATCTTTGCTGTAGGCCCATTTTTTTCTCAAGTTGGTTTCAGTATAATTCTGAAAGGATACACAGAGGACATTGGGCCTCATTTATCACTGTGCCCTACATAAGTACTATGTTTCCTATAGAAGCTGACTGAAATATCCCTTTTAAACCTGTACGTGGAAAATTGCATGCTTTGGGTAGTAGATAAAGGCAATGCTGATAAATGAGGCCAATGATTTGCACCCAACCATTCTTAATTAAGAAATATGATGCAGAGGGAATAGAACAAAGGACAGTGGTCCTCATTTATAACTGTGTCTGGTATAAGATCTATTGCTATCCCCATGGTGTCCAGTGCTTCTGAAAACCCTACCTGAACTGAAAAAAGAAACCAGGTGGAAATAGGTAGTTAGAGGTAGCACATACAGTTCACTTCTACTAATAAATAACACCATTTAAATGTAACCAGTTATGTATAATTTGATGAAAAAAAGACAAAACAAATGTTATTCTCAGATACAGGACTCCCAGTAGGAGGTCATCCATTTACAATCAAAATGTACAGCCCCCCATAACCAGGAAGTTACATCATTCCAGTATTCACACTGCTAGAGTGACACACACATACTGCAACTCCTGCGCCTGTATCCCAAATGGAGATCACCACTCCTTGCTAAGCCTGCATTGTACCTCCATTATTGTGAGAGGATTTTTTACCTTTTTCTTTTTACCATTAAATTAACTTTGTTAAACCAGGATGTGCTCCTTATGTTCCTGTTTATGTCATTTACGGGGGGCACACTCCCCTCCACCTTGTGAGCTGCACTTATTTACCCACCAGCTCCCCTATCTCAGTCCCCCCCCCCCCCATGGTGACTTTTTTAACCCCCCTAGCGCACTGCTCAGGTACAGATTTCTGTACCAAAAGCGCACAATGGAATGGAATGGAAATGGGAAAAAAGTTTTTAACATTGTAGGTCTGTAATTTCCTAAAGTATGTCCATACAGGAGTCTGGTAGACATTCTGAATATAATAATATGTTCAGATGCTTTGTGCATAACTCACAATATCAGATAATCAAGATTTCAATAATTCACTGTATCAGGTAAATTAGCACTGCAACCACTAGATGGTGCTGCAGATGTGCCAGGTTACATAGGAGAGCATGGAGGGGGGGGGGGAGTGATCCGTGCAGCTGCAGTTGCCTCATTAGATCAGAGACACACGGAGCAGTGAGTTTGTGCTCCTGTGGCTCCAATCGCTGCCTGACAAACCCAGCTCGTCCACTGCTGTTCTGACAGGTCAGAGCTGGATGAGCTGGGACCGTCAGGAACGGCAGGAGGGTTAATTACCCCTGTATTACCCTGTGCTTCAAGCAGTTCCATACACCACCGAATGTTCTTTTTGGCCGTTGACATCGCTCCAACTGTGTGATTGTTGCTGACAGTTGTGTGCAACTGTTTATTCTATATATTTGTACAACAAAAATACCTCATTCAATAATTGATCTGTAGCATTTTATTTTTATAGTCCATATCATATTTATTGTGAACGAAAAAATACCCAATTTAATGGTAAATATTACCATTACCAGAACAATTATATTTTCACCGTATCCTCTTAACATTATAATGTTTTTAACACAATAATTGTATTAAGTTACTTAAACAATCCAAAAAGTTCTAAAAACCCAACACCATCAAATAAAGATTCACATTTATCAAATGAGAAGGAAACACATCTTCCAGATGATGAGTTAAAACAACAACACAAAAACTTTGCATTTGTTTCCTAATCGAGATAAGTGGAGCCACTCTTTAACATGATCGCAATTTTCAGAACACGCAGACAAGATAACATTCATCATGCGGAATACCCTGAAGCGGTCGATGTGCAGTTAGTTTCTACGTTACTGAATACAATTGCTCAGTCTTCTTTTATTTAATAAAACCCTTACAGTCTGTAATAAAAATCTATTGTTTTCCTATAACTTTAGGGAAGCAGGTAGACAAACAAAACCCTTTAACAGAGGATGATGCAGTATTGTTTTCTTTAAATGCAATGATACTTAAAAAAGACATAAAAGAGAAAGAAACTTTCTTGTAGTTTTGGAGATTTGGAATATTTGTTTATTTATAATTTTTGTTACCCCACTTCCTGATCCAGTGACCAATGGGACATCTCTCTTTAGCTCAGGGTTGCAACGAGGACCAGGTTTGATGAGGCTCATTTAAACGCAAATGGGGCCGATCCCTCCCTTATCACATACTTGGCAATATTGTTTTAAAGCATAAAGCTGGCCATACACCTTTAGATCTCTCTGTCAGATATCCTTTAGATCTACCAATAACAATGTAGTGCCGGGTCCTCTGCGATTGAACACAGGTAGACTTGATGGTTGAAGTCCCTCATATTACATGGTTTTGGTAAAACTAAAGGAGATCTAAAGGAAATCTGACAGGTAAATCTAAAGGTGTATGGGGGCCCTTAGCCATTCAATGCCATAACCCTGATGAAGAGTGCCCGTAGCCATGCTGAGACTTGTAGTTCTCCCACATTTTAACTAACCCCAGAAGTCCTGACCGTCCCCCTAGCTTTGGCATATGGAGAATCAGTGAGAAGTTTCCCCAAGTACTGTTCAACTTAATCCTTAATCCTGCATCCTAATAGTAAAGAAAATCTCTTGTTGTAACCTCATCCAGCGCAGGCATAACAATTGGAAGTTGACAGAACCCTGTATAAACTTGGGACTGTCACGGAGACGATGAGGTAAGATAAAGGTCCTCTTGCTGCACTTAAAGCACCTCTCTCCAACACCACCGTTCACAAGCTGACACAATTGCCATCCACACCTAGGCGTGTGGGGCAGGGTTCTGTGGGACCAGCTGGGGCCCTATATGCATGAATATTCTGCATAGCAGGAGAAACAGCCCTGACTGCAATTAGTATGACAATGCCTGTGGTATGTCCACTTGAGGTCCTCAGAGCTCATGAAACATGTAGAAGAAAGAACTAAACAACTTTTTAAAATAGCCCACAATGGATTGTCCAACACAAATAATTACAAAAACAACCGATCTGTTTCAGATGCGTCAAAATGTCCTCCTCAGGGCTAAGCAGTGAGGGTAGACTCTGATCAATAAGGACATTCATTAAGAGAACATATTGCTGTTTTTGCATGTTCAAATTCACAAAAATATAAATAATTACTACATAAAATAAAACTTCTATTGTTTATTTACTTATGATCATTCATATTTTTAAACTGGAGTTTGCATGTCTCATAAGACTCACTTTTTCCCCCTAGAAATTAGGGGGAAAAGTGCCTGCGTCTTATGGTCCGAATGCGAGACCCTTGGGCCCCCCCCCCCCCCCTCCTCCTGATTATTGAAGCTGAGCATGTGTGCCATGAAAATACTGCTACTAGAGACATCTAGTGACAGAAAGTTGGTATTGCATTGATTTGAACACTTCAAATATTTCTTTTTCTGATTTCCCTGCTCTAAAACCTGGGTGCTTCTTATAGTCTAAATTATATATATATAATTATATATAAATATGGTACTTTGTAATCTAGTAAACTGGCCACCTACTTTACAAACTTGTTGTATAATCCTTCTGTCTCTTATCGCTTCTATTTACCAACAATCTCATTTTGTAAATGTTTTTGAACAATTTATACATTTGTTTACAGATATAGGAAGCACCCTGCATTATGTACAGTGGTGTGCAAAACTATTTGCCCCCTTCCTGATTTCTTATTCTTTTGCATGTTTGTCACACTTAAATGTTTCGGCTCATCAAAAACCGTTAACTATTAGTCAAAGGCAGTTTTAAATGAAGGTTTACGTTATTAATGGAGAAAAAAAACTCCAAATCTACATGGCCATGTGTGAAAAAGTGATTGCCCCCTTGTGAAAAAATAACTTAACTGTGGTTTATCACACCTGAGTTAAATTTCTGTAGTCACCCCCAGGCCTGGTTACTGCCACACTTGTTTCAATCAAGAAATCACTTAAATAAGAGCTTCCTGTCACAGAGAAGTAGACCAAAAGCTAGACATCATGCCAAGATCCAAAGAAATTCAGGAACAAATGAGAACAAAAGTAATTGAGATCTATCAGTCTGGTAAAGGTTATAAAGCCATTTCTAAAGCTTTGGGACTCCAGTGAACCGCAGTGAGAGCCATTATCCACAAATGGCAAAAACATGGAACAGTGGTGAACCTTCCCAGGAGCGCAGAGACAACTCATCCGAGAGGCCACAACATCTAAAGAACTGCAGGCCTCACTTGCCTCAATTAAGGTCAGTGTTCACAACTCCACCATAAGAAAGAGACTGGGCAAAAACGGCCTGCATGGCAGATATCCAAGGCGCAAACCACTGTTAAGCAAAAAGAACATTAAGGCTCGTCTCAATTTTGCTAAAGAACATCTCAATGATTGCCAAGACTTTTGGGAAAATACCTTGTGGATCGACGAGACAAAAGTTGAACTTTTTGGAAGGTGCGTGTCCCGTTAGATCTGGTGTAAGAGTAACACAGCATTTCAGCAAAAGAACATTATACCAACAGTAAAATATGGTGGTGGTAGTGTGATGGTTTGGGGTTATTTTGCTGCCTCAGGACCTGGAAGGCTTGCTGTGAAAAATGGAACCATGAATTCTACTGTCTACCAAAAAATCCTAAAGGAGAATGTCCGGCCATCTG